>JBBBDQ010001497.1:792500-932500 GCA_037127315.1 Ascarosepion bandense
TATAAATATTTTACCATCATTTTCAATGGCACAGGCCCACTTGTAATCTATATTATAGGGAGATAAGAGAGTACCAACAAATTCAAAATATACAAATCAATTGTTGAAAATCACTTGTATTAGTTATGTTAGTTGCTTTGTAGCATGGATTAATAAATTCAACAAAACAAAAAATACTACTAAATAACATTTAAATCTTTCATTTTTTAACAAAATGTGAGGATAATCAAAATGGCTACTTTAGAAAAAAAATGCATGAAATCATGAACAAGCAAAATAAACCTTACCAGACATCCAAAGTAGGTGGTATGGTGTGATTAGATAGAAGTTCTCTAATATGAATTAAAAAGTAGTTTCAAACAAATAAGTACTACTCTCAATTAAATCAAATGAATAGAATAATAACCTCTCGTTATGAGCCGTAAATTTTAGAATCTTGTATTTTAGGTTTAAACTCTTTGCCTTCCAATTCTTTACACTTAATTTCTTCCTCAAAAAAGTTTGATTCTACCTGTCTTCTGATTGGCTTGTCTATATGACCCCTAACCAATCAAAATAATGCCTTTCCTCAGTTTTCTAACAGTCTATATTTCTCTGCTGTCCTATATTTATAATCAGCATAAGTTCATAGATGCACCTAACTGCAGGTGGTTGACATTTTGATTCAACCCTGGGTGTGATTTCAGATGACAGATCTGTAAAAACAATGGTGTGAATTCAGATGACATCTTGGTAAAATTGCACTGATATCACTCCTCCTCCTGGGAAAGCAGTGCTCTGTCATAATAGTCAGATTGTAAGAAAATAAATATATGTAATATGAAAAAGATATTAAATAAAAAGTAAATAAAAATGTTAACAGTAATTCATTTAATCATATTTGAATTTTGTCAATCATCGTTTCTCTAATAAAATCAGAAATATTTTAAAACTTTTTATAAAATAAGTGCAGTTCATAATTCAGTTTTTCTCTTGATAGAATTAAAATAAATTTATATAATTTCTTATTTTTCTTTTATCTAAAACATTTAAATCTTTCATTTTTTAACAAGTTGTGAGGATAATCAAAATGGCTACTTTAGAAAAAGAAATATATGAAATCATGAACAAGCAAAATAAACCTTACCAGACATCCAAAATAAGTGATATGGTGGAATTAGATAGAAGTCCTCTAATATGAATTAAAAAGTAGTTTCAAACAAATAAGTACTACTCTCAATTTACTTTATTTTCATAAACTCAGCCCCAATGAATAAAGACATCATAATGTTGCCCTCATAAAACATTAAAGTCACAAGAGTCAGCATAGTTGAAGTAGAAAATTCTTTGCACTAAACTCTCAACATTCTATCTTGTGCACATTGCAAAAAACCTGCTGCCAAAGTGCCTTTACACAACCAATAAAAATAAAACAAAGAAATTAAAAAATGAAATATAATTCCAAATCTTACTCCTCGCAAAACTTCTGATGTAGTTAAATAAATAGTAAAACATGGGCTAAATTTATAGATAAAGGAAGACAAATTAAGAAGACAGAAGATAACAGCTAATATTGCATCTAAATTTCTGAAGATCAAAATTGAGTAAAAGCAAGGAAACAGAAAAGAACTCTTCAAACAAACCATAAAAGAGAACAAACTGCTAACAGAAAAAATATGGTAAATTATGCAAATTTGTGGCCAATAAAGTACTGTATTTAAATTCATAAAGACTAGGCGCTAAACTGGAAAGCTCATCAAAGCAAATATCATGACAATATTTACAGAAAAGACAAAAGGAAATTACATTAGTGTTGTGGGGAATTGATAAGATTATGAGATTTTACTGCCAATCCCATTTTTATAAAGTCTAAGTACAAAAGAGAGAAGCTCATAAGCACAATTACCATGAAATTATTATAGAAAAGACAAAGGGAAATTACATTAGTGTTGTGGGGAATTGATAAGATTATGAGATGTTATAGCCAATCCCATATTCATAAAGTCTAAGTACGAAAGAGAGAAGCTCATCAGCACAATTACCATGAAATTATTATAGAAAAGACAAAGGGAAATTACATAAGTGTTGTGGGAAATTGAAAAGATTATGAGATGTTACTGCCAATCCCATATTCATAAAGTCTAAGTTTGAAGAGAGAAGCCCATCAGCACAATTACCATTAAAATATTTGCAGAAAAGACAAAGGGAATTTACATTAGTGTTGTGGGGAATTCATAAGATTATGAGATGTTACTGCCAATCCCATTTTTATAAAGTCTAAGTACGAAAGAGAGAAGCTCATAAGCACAATTACCATGAAATTATTATAGAAAAGACAAAGGGAAATTACATTAGTGTTGTGGGGAATTGATAAGATTATGAGATGTTATAGCCAATCCCATATTCATAAAGTCTAAGTACGAAAGAGAGAAGCTCATCAGCACAATTACCATGAAATTATTATAGAAAAGACAAAGGGAAATTACATAAGTGTTGTGGGAAATTGAAAAGATTATGAGATGTTACTGCCAATCCCATATTCATAAAGTCTAAGTTTGAAGAGAGAAGCCCATCAGCACAATTACCATTAAAATATTTGCAGAAAAGACAAAGGGAATTTACATTAGTGTTGTGGGGAATTCATAAGATTATGAGATGTTACTGCCAATCCCATTTTTATAAAGTCTAAGTACTAAAGAGAAAAGCTGATCAGCACAATTACCATGAAAATAATTACAGAAAAGACAAAGGGAAATTACGCTAGTTTGGTGGGAAATTGATAAGATTATGAGATGTTACTGCCAATCCTATATTCATAAAGACTAAGTACGAAAGAGGGAAGCTCATCATCAGAATTACCATGAAAATATTTATAGAAAAGATAAAAAGAAATTACTTTAGTGTTGTGGGGAACTGACAAGATTATGATATGCAACAGCCAATCTCATATTCATAAAGTCTAAGTACAAAAGAGAGAAGCTCCTCAGCACAATTACCATTAAAATATTTACAGAAAATACAAAGGGAAATTACATAAGTGTGGTGGGGAATTGGTAAGACTATGAGATGTTACGGCCAATCCCATATTCATAAAGACTAAGTACCAAAGAGAGAAGCTCATCAGCAGAATTACCATGAAAATATTATAGAAAAGACAAAGGGAAATTACATTAGTGTTGTGGGGAATTGATAAGATTATGAGATGTTACTGCCAATCCCATTTTCATAAAGTCTAGGTACCAAAGATGGAAGCTCATCAGCACAATTACCATGAAAATATTTACAGAAAAGCTACAGGTAAATTATATTAGTGTGGTGTGAAATTGATAAGATTATGAGATGTTACTGCCAATCCCATATTCATAAAGTCTAAGTACGAAGAAAGAAGCCCATCAGCACAATTACCTTTAAAATAATTACAGAAAAGACAAAGGGAAATTACATTAGTGTTGTGAGAAAATTGATAAGATTATGAGATGTTATAGCCAATCCCATATTCATAAAGTCTAAGTTTGAAGAGAGAAGCCCATCAGCACAATTACCATTAAAATATTTACAGAAAAGACAAAGGGAAATTACATAAGTGTTGTGGCGAATTCATAAGATTATTAGATTTTACTGCCAATCCCATTTTTATAAAGTCTAAGTACTAAAGAGAAAAGCTCATCAGCACAATTACCATGAAAATATTTACAGAAAAGACAAAGGGAAATTACGCTAGTTTGGTGGGAAATTGATAAGATTATGAGATGTTACTGCCAATCCCATTTTCATAAAGTCTAGGTACCAAAGAGGGAAGCTCATCAGCACAATTACCATGAAAATATTTACAGAAAAAACAAAGGGAAATTACATTAGTGTTGTGGGAAATTGATAAGATTATGAGATGTTACTGCCAATCCCATATTCATAAAGTCTAAGTTTGAAGAGAGAAGCCCATCAGCACAATTACCATTAAAATATTTACAGAAAAGACGAAGGGAATTTACATTAGTGTTGTGGGAAATTCATAAGATTATGAGATGTTACTGCCAATCCCATTTCCATAAAGTCTAAGTACGAAGAGAGAAGCCCATCAGCAGAATTACCATGAAAATATATACATAAAAGACAAAAGGAAATTACATTAGTGTTGTGGGGAATTGATAAGATTATGAGATGTTACTGCCAATCCCATTTCCATAAAGTCTAAGTACGAAGAGAGAAGCCCATCAGCAGAATTACCATGAAAATATATACAGAAAAGACAAAAGGAAATTACATTAGTGTTGTGGGGAATTGATAAGATTATGAGATGTTACTGCCAATCCCATTTCCATAAAGTCTAAGTACGAAGAGAGAAGCTCATCAGCACAATTACCTTTAAAGTAATTACAGAAAAGACAAAAGGAAATTACATAAGTGTTGTTGGGAATTGATAAGATTATGAGATGTTACAGCCACTCCCATATTCCTAAAGTCTAAGTATTAAAGAGAGAAGCTCATCAGCACAATTACCATGAAAATATTTATAGAAATCATGCAGGTAAATTATATTAGTGTGGTGGGAAATTGATAAGATTATGAGATGTTACTGCCAATGCCATTTTAATGAATCTAGGTACCAAAGAAGGAGACTCATCAGCAGAATTGCCATTAAAATATTTACAGAAAAGACAAAGGGAAATTACATAAGTGTGGTGGGGAATTGGTAAGAATATGAGATGTTACTGCCAATCCCATATTCATAAAGACTAAGTACGAAAGAGAGAAGGTCATCCGCACAATTACAATTAAAATAATTTCAGAAAAGTCAAAGGAAAATTATATTAGTGCTGTGGGAAATTGATAAGATTATGAGATGTTACTGCCAATCCCATATTCATAAATTCTAGGTACCAAAGGGAGAAGCTCATCAGCACAATTACCTTTAAAGTAATTACAGAAAAGACAAAAGGAAATTACATAACTGTTGTGGGAAATTGATAAGATTATGAGATGTCACTGCCAATCACATATTCATAAAGTCTAAGTACGAAAGAGAGAAGCTCATCAGCACAATTACCTTTAAAGTAATTACAGAAAAGACAAAAGGAAATTACATTAGTGTTGTGGGAAATTGATAAGATTATGAGATGTTACTACCAATCCCATTTTAATGAATCTAGGTACCAAAGAAGGAGACTCGTCAGCAGAATTGCCGTTAAAATATTTACAGAAAAGACAAAGGGAAATTACATAAGTGTGGTGGGGAATTGGTAAGAATATGAGATGTTACTGCCAATCCGATATTCATAAAGTCTAAGTACGAAAAGAGAAGCTCATCAGCACAATTACCATTAAAGTAATTGCAGAAAAGACAAAGGGAAATTACATTAGTGTGGTTTGAAATTGATAAGATTATGAGATGTTACTGCCAATCCCATATTCATAAGGTCTAGGTACCAAAGAGGGAAGCTGATCAGCACAATTACCATTAAAATAATTACAGAAAAGACAAAGGGAATTTATATTAGTCTTGTGGGAAATTGATAAGATTATGAGATGTTACTGCCAATCCCATTTTCATAAGGTCTAGGTACCAAAGAGGGAAGCTCATCAGCAGAATTACCATTAAAATAATTACAGAAAAGACAAAAAGAAATTACATTAGTGTGGTGGGAAATTGATAAGATTATGTGATGTTACTGCCAATCCCATTTTCATAAAGTCTAGGTACCAAAGTAGGAAACACTTGGGCACAATTACCATGAAAATATTTACAGAAAAGACAAAAGGAAATTACATTAGTGTTGTGGGGAATTGATAAGATTATGAGATGTTACTGCCAATCACATATTCATAAAGTCTAAGTACTAAAGAGAGAAGCTCATCAGAACAATTACCATGAAAATATTATAGAAAAGACAAAGGGAAATTACATTAGTGTTGTGGGGATTTCATAAGATTATGAGATGTTACTGCCATTCATATATTCATAAAGTCTAAGTACTAAAAAGAGAAGCTCATCAGCACAATTACCATGAAAATATTATAGAAAAGACAAAGGGAAATTACATTATTGTCGTGGGGAATTGATAAGATTATGAGATGTTACTGCCAATCCCATATTCCTAAAGTCTAAGTACGAAGGAGAGAAGCTAATCAGCACAATTAAGATGAAAATTTTTACAGAAAAGACAAAGGGAAATAACATTAGTTTTGTGGGAAATTGATAAGATTATGAGATGTTACTGCCAATCCGATATTCATAAAGTCTAAGTACGAAAGAGAGAAGCTCATCAGCACAATTACCATGAAAATATTATAGAATAGACACAGGGAAATTACATTAGTGTCGTGGGGAATTGATAAGATTATGAGATGTTACTGCCAATCCCATATTTATAAAATCTAAGTACGAAAGAGAGAAGCTCATCAGCACAATTACCATGAATATATTATAGAAAAGACAAAGGGAAATTATATTAGTGTCGTGCGGAATTGATAAGATTATGAGATGTTACTGCCAATCGCATATTCATAAAGTCTAAGTACGAAAGAGAGAAGCTCATCAACACAATTACCATGAAAATATTATAGAAAAGACAAAGGGAAATTATATTAGTGTCGTGGGGAATTGATAAGATTATGAGATGTTACTGCCAATCGCATATTCATTAAGTCTAAGTACAAAAGAGAGAAACTCATAAGCACAATTACCATGAAAATATTATAGAAAAGACGAAGTGAAATTTCATTAGTGTTGTGGGAAATTGATAAGATTATGTGATGTTACTGCCAATCCCATTTTCATAAAGTCTAGGTACCAAAGTAGGAAACACTTGGGCACAATTACCATGAAAATATTTACAGAAAAGACAAAAGGAAATTACATTAGTGTTGTGGGGAATTCATAAGATTATGAGATGTTACTGCCAATCACATATTCATAAAGTCTAAGTACTAAAGAGAGAAGCTCATCAGCACAATTACCATGAAAATATTATAGAAAAGACAAAGGGAAATTACATTATTGTCGTGGGGAATTGATAAGATTATGAGATGTTACTGCCAATCCCATATTCATAAAGTCTAAGTATGAAGGAGAGAAGCTAATCAGCACAATTAAGATGAAAATATTTACAGAAAAGACAAAGGGAATTAACATTAGTTTTGTGGGAAATTGATAAGATTATGAGATGTTACTGCCAATCCGATATTCATAAAGTCTAAGTACGAAAAGAGAAGCTCATCAGCACAATTACCATGAAAATATTATAGAATAGACACAGGGAAATTACATTAGTGTCGTGGGGAATTGATAAGATTATGAGATGTTACTGCCAATCCCATATTTATAAAATCTAAGTACGAAAGAGAGAAGCTCATCAGCACAATTACCATGAATATATTATGGAAAAGACAAAGGGAAATTATATTAGTGTCGTGCGGAATTGATAAGATTATGAGATGTTACTGCCAATCGCATATTCATAAAGTCTAAGTACGAAAGAGAGAAGCTCATCAGCATAATTACCATGAATATATTATAGAAAAGACAAAGGGAAATTATATTAGTGTCGTGCGGAATTGATAAGATTATGAGATGTTACTGCCAATCGCATATTCATAAAGTCTAAGTACGAAAGAGAGAAGCTCATCAACACAATTACCATGAAAATATTATAGAAAAGACAAAGGGAAATTATATTAGTGTCGTGGGAAATTGATAAGATTATGAGATGTTACTGCCAATCCCATATTCATTAAGTCTAAGTACAAAAGAGAGAAACTCATAAGCACAATTACCATGAAAATATAATAGAAAAGACGAAGGGAAATTTCATTAGTGTTGTGGGAAATTGATAAGATTATGTGATGTTACTGCCAATCCCATTTTCATAAAGTCTAGGTACCAAAGTAGGAAACACTTGGGCACAATTACCATGAAAATATTTACAGAAAAGACAAAAGGAAATTACATTAGTGTTGTGGGGAATTGATAAGATTATGAGATGTTACTGCCAATCACATATTCATAAAGTCTAAGTACGAAAGAGAGAAGCTAATCAGCACAATTACCATGAAAATATTATAGAAAAGACAAAGGGAAATTACATTATTGTCGTGGGGAATTGATAAGATTATGAGATGTTACTGCCAATCCCATATTCATAAAGTCTAAGTACGAAGGAGAGAAGCTAATCAGCACAATTAAGATGAAAATATTTACAGAAAAGACAAAGGGAATTAACATTAGTTTTGTGGGAAATTGATAAGATTATGAGATGTTACTGCCAATCCGATATTCATAAAGTCTAAGTACGAAAAGAGAAGCTCATCAGCACAATTACCATGAAAATATTATAGAATAGACACAGGGAAATTACATTAGTGTCGTGGGGAATTGATAAGATTATGAGATGTTACTGCCAATCCCATATTTATAAAATCTAAGTACGAAAGAGAGAAGCTCATCAGCACAATTACCATGAATATATTATAGAAAAGACAAAGGGAAATAACATTAGTTTTGTGGGAAATTGATAAGATTATGAGATGTTACTGCCAATCCGATATTCATAAAGTCTAAGTACGAAAGAGAGAAGCTCATGAGCACAATTACCATGAACATATTATAGAATAGACACAGGGAAATTACATTAGTGTCGTGGGGATTTGATAAGATTATGAGATGTTACTGCCAATCCGATATTCATAAAGTCTAAGTACGAAAGAGAGAAGCTCATGAGCACAATTACCATGAACATATTATAGAATAGACACAGGGAAATTACATTAGTGTCGTGGGGATTTGATAAGATTATGAGATGTTACTGCCAATCCCATATTCATAAAGTCTAAGTACGAAGGAGAGAAGCTAATCAGCACAATTAAGATGAAAATATTTACAGAAAAGACAAAGGGAATTAACATTAGTTTTGTGGGAAATTGATAAGATTATGAGATGTTACTGCCAATCCGATATTCATAAAGTCTAAGTACGAAAGAGAGAAGCTCATCAGCACAATTACCATGAAAATATTATAGAATAGACACAGGGAAATTACATTAGTGTCGTGGGGATTTGATAAGATTATGAGATGTTACTGCCAATCCCATATTCATAAAATCTAAGTACAAAAGAGAGAAACTCATAAGCACAATTACCATGAAAATATTATAGAAAAGACAAAGAGAAATTTCATTAGTGTTGTGGGAAATTGATAAGATTATGAGATGTTACTGCCAATCACATATTCATAAAGTCTAAGTACTAAAGAGAGAAGCTCATCAGCACAATTACCATGAAAATATTATAGAAAAGACAAAGGGAAATTACATTATTGTCTTGGGGAATTGATAAGATTATGAGATGTTACTGCCAATCCCATTTTCATAAAGTCTAAGTACGAAGGAGAGAAGCTAATCAGCACAATTAAGATGAAAATATTTACAGAAAAGACAAAGGGAAATAACATTAGTTTTGTGGGAAATTGATAAGATTATGAGATTTTACTGCCAATCCGATATTCATAAAGTCTAAGTACGAAAGAGAGAAGCTCATCAGCACAATTACCATGAAAATATTATAGAAAAGACAAAGGGAAATTACATTATTGTCTTGGGGAATTGATAAGATTATGAGATGTTACTGCCAATCCCATTTTCATAAAGTCTAAGTACGAAGGAGAGAAGCTAATCAGCACAATTAAGATGAAAATATTTACAGAAAAGACAAAGGGAAATAACATTAGTTTTGTGGGAAATTGATAAGATTATGAGATTTTACTGCCAATCCGATATTCATAAAGTCTAAGTACGAAAGAGAGAAGCTCATGAGCACAATTACCATGAAAATATTATAGAATAGACACAGGGAAATTACATTAGTGTCGTGGGGAATTGATAAGATTATGAGATTTTACTGCCAATCCCATGTTTATAAAATCTAAGTACGAAAGAGAGACGCTCATCAGCACAATTAAGATGAAAATATTATAGAAAAGACAAAGGGAAATTATATTAGTGTCGTGCGGAATTGATAAGATTATGAGATGTTACAACCACTCCCAAATTCCTAAAGTCTAAGTACTAAAGAGACAAGCTCATCAGCACAATTACCATGAAAATATTTATAGAAATGATACAGGTAAATTATATTAGTGTGGTGGGAAATTGATAAGATTATGATATGTTACTACCAATCCCATTTTAATGAATCTAGGTACCAAAGAAGGAGACTCATCAGCAGAATTGCCGTTAAAATATTTACAGAAAAGACAAAGGGAAATTACATAAGTGTGGTGGGGAATTGGTAAGAATATGAGATGTTACTGCCAATCCCATATTCATAAAGACTAAGTACGAAAGAGCGAAGCTCATCAGCAAGATTACCATGAAAATATTATAGAAAAGACAAAGGGAAATTACATTAGTGTTGTGGGGAATTGATAAGATTATGAGATGTTACTGCCAATCCCATTTTCATAAAGTCTTGGTACCAAAGTTGGAAGCTCATCAGCACAATTACCATTAAAATAATTACAGAAAAGACGAAGGGAAATTACATTGGTGTTGTGGGGAATTGATAAGATTATGAGATGTTACTGCCAATCCCATATTCATAAAGTCTCAGTACTAAGAGAGAAGCCCATCAGCAGAATTACTATTAAAATATTTACAGAAAAGACAAAGGGAAATTCCATGAGTGTGGTGGGGAATTGATAAGATTATGAGATGTTACTGCCAATCCCATATTCATAAAGTCTAAGTACTAAAGAGAGAAGCTCATCAGCACAATTACCATTAAAGTAATTGCAGAAAAGACAAAGGGAAATTACATTAGTTTTGTGGGAAATGGATAAGATTATGAGATGTTACTGCCAATCCCATTTTCATAAATACTAGGTACCAAAGAGAGAAGCTCATCAGCACAATTACCATTAAAAGAATTACAGAAAAAAAAGGGAAATTATATTAGTGTCGTGGGGAATTGATAAGATTATGAGATGTTACTGCCAATCCCATATTCATAAAATCTAAGTACGAAAGAGAGAAGCTCATGAGCACAATTACCATGAAAATATTATAGAAAAGACAAAGGGAAATTAAATTAGTATGGTGGGAAAGTGACAAGATTATGAGATGTAATATTGCAGTAGTACCAGTCTCGTTGTGGCTGAGTATTCAAAGCATGAATGCTGACAGATATATAAATTGTGAAATAGATTCTGGCAGTAGAATATCAAATGGAACAGTGAACCACTATTGAACTAGCTATTGATTCAGTAAAACCTTTTCTCTTAATTTTATGGCTCATCTTAAAATTTTATAAGATGTAAACTTCAGTGATCTCTTCCTTGGATTTTAATAAAATTTCTAAAAACTTGTGTACCCAACTGAAGCAAGAATTTTCTATCCAGTAAGCATTGCATTTTATACTCTTGCTAGAGCTTCATTTTCTCTATTTGAATAATTATATCTTGCAACTTTTAATTTCCTGGAGAGGTAAATGACTGGATGTTCTTCTTGAACTGATCTTATAGTTCATACCTAATTAATAATGTCTACAAATATATAAACATGTTATGAATCTGAACAGATCTTATAGTTCCTACCTAATTAATAATATCTTCAAATACATAAATGGGGTCTGAATCTGAACATATCTTATAGTTCACACCTAATTAATAATCTCTACAAATGCACAAATATATTATGAATCTGAACAGATCTTATAGTTCATATCTCATTAATAATATCTACAAATTGATAAAGTAAGTAATACTTTTTTCATAACTTTTTTTGGATTTAAAATGACTTCACTACCAGTGCCAATTCAGAAAAGGTATCTTCCTTGGATTCTGTTCCACATGTCTGCATCTTTTTTTGAAGAAGCTATTTGAGTGAAAATTAGTCCTTACTAAAGTAATACAAATGGAATGATGCTAATTCACTTTAAAGTACACAGTGGGACAATTCTTAATTGGGATAGTAGGAGTTGAGGGAACCATGAAATGTAGATTGATTGAATATGTTTCATGGGAAAAGTGGTAGTATAGTGAGTTGTTTTCAATATTTCATCTGTGGGAAAGGAGTTGTAAGGTGGAAAACCCACTGTTATAGAGACTTACCCATTGACACATGAATTTGTCCAAACTGTATATGTAGCAGTTCTGCCTTGCAGAAGCAGAGTAAGAAATAGGCAGAGAGTAAGAGTGGAATCTATTCCAGTTAACTGAACTAAAAGTCATGTTAATAATCTCTCATTGGTATATGTTTATACTACTGTCTTTGTAAAATATTTGTTTAACACTATTCCATCTTTGTGTCTTTATTTCTGATATGTCCCGGAAAGCAATATATATATTATTTGAAGTAGCTAAATGATTTTGGCAAATGTAAATGGATAGGACAATCTAGCAAGTAGTTGTAATGGACTGGTACTTATCATAGTCATCTGCAGTATGCTTAAACGTAGACTTATGCAATTGGTGTAGTCAATAGGCATTCCAATAAGTGTAGTCTTAGGTGTCCCCACCTTATTCTGTATTTATGGCTGACACCAGCCAATCATATTACTTTGAGGGGGATCCAAGGTGTATGCATGTTCATCAATTTCTGGCCCTAACTGGGCCACAGCTTAGTGATGAGGTCACAACACCTACAAAGCTGCATAATAGTTTCAGACTCTATCAAAATTAGAAAGTAAAGACTGGCAGTTCCAGCCAAGATATGACTGCAGTATTATATTTTTAGCCTGATTTGTCTCTAGTAAAGGTAAATAATAATGAAAGGAGTTGTGTGCTTACTGGAGTGGTACAGGAAACACCAACCATTTTTTCAACAATCCTTAGCTAGAGAATTTGCTCTTGAGATCTGGAGTGAGATTGTCCCAACAGATACTGAAGACAATAGGATTTCAAGGATACATGCTCATTGTGATAGATGAAAATTCAGGGGTTGCTTGCTGATGATGGAAAATTACAAGTTTGATCTTTGAGGTATTGAATGCAACCAACCAATTATCTCACCTGTTTTAAAGCTAGATCAGAATGGAGATCAGCTGCCAGTCTCTTGTTAGCAACATTTTTGGAGGGGCACCCATATACTGTTGTATCATTTGTATATATATTGAGAAAAAGATTGCTCTTAAGCAGATCATTAATAAAAAAGCAGGAAGATGGTTAAACCAAGAAATGAACCTCAGAGAAAGAATGGCCTTCATAAACCTACATGTAAGGACTTCATAATTGAAAAAAACTCTTCTAATAATTCCATAGCTGGAGAGCTCATGTAGTAACCCCTTATGTCACACTTTGTCAAAGACTTCTGATATGTCTAAGGTGATTCTCTTTGTGATGTGTCTATTGTCTAATGCTTTGCTCTCTTTTTTTGAACTTACGCACTCTTTGACAGTTATATTTCTTTTTAGATATTTTGCATAGTTGTCCAAATGCTGTGCATGTTTCTCTTTTTGGTTAATATTTGTAATTTCAGTTTTGTTGTCTATGTGTGTTGTGGTGCAGTGTATATTGACTTGGAACAAGAAATTGGAGAGCCAAGTTCAAATTCCAGTTGATATTCATTGTATTCATATATGTGCAATCACCTTTGGGAAAGATATTAATCCATTTCTTTCCTCCAGCTATGGATTTAATAGCAGGACAGATTGGGTTCTGTAGCCTTGGTTGATAACTAATCTACCACAGAAAGAAAAATTTCTGCCCAGTTAGTCATGTCTTTTTTAAGATATGATCACCCAGGCATGTGTCACGTATGACACTTAACTGACTGACTATCTTTGCCATCTTTACATCAGCAATTTCTCCTTGATTTTCAGTGGAGTTAAATTTTTTATTCAACTCTTATTGCTGTTGTATAAAGTCAATATTTTATTTAATTACAATTTTTTCTCATATTTCATATCTGTGAGAAAGGATGTATATGGGTCATTCCAGCCAAATTCAACATGTGTTTGTCTGTTCAACCTACCCTGTGAGTATTAAATTTTCCAACTTCTTCTTTTTCATCATGCACCCTAAGAATTTCAACTGTCTCTTCCTGATGTTAAGTATAGGTGTCCTTTTTGTTATTATTGTCTCTAGAACATTGCCCACATGTGGGGTCCATGGTATTCTTAGCAACCTTCTGTAAAATTGCATTTTTGTTGCTTTAAGTTTCTTCATTAATGAGGAGATTAGCCAGCATCCACTATCATATAGAGTGACTGATACTATATAAGAGTTCAGTACTCTTTTCTTACATTGCTGAAACAGAAATATTATCAACTAGTAGTATAGCCCGTCGTTGCTCGGGTGTAATGAAAGCTTTAAAACTAATCCATGGTCCTGGAGCTCAGACTCAGCCTAAAGAATATTTGTGTGAAGTTTGGTGAGAATCGGATAGAAATTGTGGATTTGTATAAAGGACTTACAGACAGATAAACAGACACACACACAAACATCTTGCCTTTTATATATATATATATTATCGATTTTCTGCACTATTGTAAGAACTGCAGCCTTGAAATTTCTGAATATCGTTTCTTATTGCTTTGTCTATGAGTGTATCAAATTTGATTAAAATCGGACCACTCCTTCTATAACCAGATTTTTTTGATTATCGATTTTCTATATTTATCGAGGATACCTTGATACAACACCTAGCTAAGAACATTCACAGATGCTTATAGTACAACTGTGTAAATTTTCAAGAAAATTGGTTCAGCCATTTCGAAGTCTATAGGTAACGGACACACACACAGACACAGACACACACACACAGACAAAGTTCCATTTATAAATAAGTTTAGATTCTGTAAAGTTTTTTGTTTTATTTTATAGATGATCTCATGAGTATCTATGAAATACCCTTTGCTAAAATATTCTTCCTTTAAATTTTTAAAACTCATTATCTTTATCCGATTTTATAAAACCTTTATTATTTTTATTAGGAATAACATTTAGGCAAACATAGATAAATGTACCTACAACAATATTTAGGGTCAAAAGAATAAAAGGATTTTTTTTTCCATGTCATCACTTTTTTAATAATCTTCACTATTTGGTAATGTTTATTGTTTTAAAAAGCAATGGTTAGAATTTGAATAATTGACTTTCATATGTTTAGGTTTTATTTCCATGTCATCACTTTTTTAATAATCTTCACTCTTTGGCAATGTTTATTGTTTCAAAAAGCAATGGTTAGAATTTGAATAATTGACTTTCATATGTTTAGGTTTTATTACAATTGTAGTCATGACTTTTAAACTGATTAACACTGCTGAGGAGTGAAGGTAGTTAAAAATCAGTGTAATGTGAAAAATTTTGAAACTCCCTGCATATTTATCCATGCTTGCTGCCGTTTTTACTAAGGAAGTTTGAGAGGTATGAAAATTATCTCTCTTGTTGGTTATTGTGGTATGTAGGGGTTTCTTTATTTTGCTCAATTCAGTAGTAACAGTGGAAATAATCAGCAAGATAGAACCGGAAATCCCAGGTGTTATTAAAACACTGACTAAGCCATATTTGGTCTCTTTTTCATTTCGCTTTACAGCAGCTTTTATCTCACAGTTGTCTCTTTCAATTTTAGCTGCCTCTAAACCCACGGTCAGTTGTCTCTCTCTTTTCCATCTTCCATTTCAGTAGCCTCTACATCCAAGGACATGTCATTTTCAAGTTTCCTTTTTTCAGTGGTCGCAATCCTTCAATCCCAGCCCAAACAGTTACACAGAAGCTTAGCTGCAGAAAATGTGGTCTGTCTTGGCATCTTGACATCTTGTTCCTCTCATGGGAACAAGTAGAGAAATCTCCCTTCAAGATGCCTACCAAAGGAAAACATGGAAATCTTTGCTACAAAAGGCAAAGCCTGTCTTATCAGTTTCATATTTGGATTTCTCATTCCTCTTGTGGGAACTAGTAGAGAACACTCTAACAACTACTATACTTGGGAATTTTATTAACTGAGTACTCAACCCCACCCCAACAATATAATATTTTGTTCCTTTTTTTCAACCAGAAATAAAAGCTGTTAAACAGTTGGTTTTTAAAGGTTTGTTTGTTTTTTTCATTCCACTCCCTCTGTTGAGTGCAAACATACATAAAAGTAGGAAAATCCCAACAGACTGAGAAAATTCAGCCTTGCAAAAATATTCAACTTGTCCACCAAAAAAACGAAAAACATTGAATATTGCTACCATATCTGGTCTGGTTCTTCAAGATAAAAGCCAAAGAAGAATCTGCAATGTTATTGGTCATGACTTGGAATCTCAGCTTCAGCCACTTTTTCGCCATCCTAATGTAGATTCAATGTGCTTTTTTCTATAAATATTTTCATGGTAATTGTTTTGATAAGCTTTCCATTTAGTGCCTATAACTTACAAATTTAAGCATAGTACTAGATTGCGTTGTGCTTTGGGGTACATTGGATATCAGCTTGGAACAAGAAATCGGGGAGCTGAGTTCCAATTCCAGCCAAATTCATTGCATTCACTTACGCACAAATACCCTTGGGAAATGTATTAATCCGTCTATTCCTTCCAGTTATGGGTTAAATAACAGGACAGATTGGGTTCTATAGCCTTGGTCGGCAACCAGCCTACCGTAAAAAGCAAAGATACAAAATGCATGCAAATATTTAACAATAAAATGTTTGGTCCAATTCTAAAGTACGTCACTTGTAGAGTATATAAATTCTAATAACTTAATAACTATACATGCTCACAAACTTTCCAGATTAATCATTTGGTATATGTTTTACAAGATGAGTAATTTTTATATTTCTTCATAATCTATTAACTAATTAAAGCATACTTTAAGTTAGTATCCACTCAGTATGGATATTATATCTTGTTAATAATTTTCAATAATAAACCATTTTTATCTTGTCTGAGACTGATTAATTAATAGAATATGCTCTAATAATGAGTCTGCTATAATTTGAATCTGTATAATTGGTTTTATCAAATTTATATAGTCAATAAAATCAATAGATTATATTCTAATAATGTATCTGCTATGATTTGAATCTGGATCATTTATCTATTTGACCAAATCTTAATTTATATAGATTTTTAAATTTTTTTCTTCATAAATGCTTCAAAATTGTATGTCAATATTCTTGATTGCTAAATGAAACATATACAAAGATAATATGCCTCGATAATTTACAGCATTTTATTTTTTCAAATACTTCTAAATTAACATGACAAAATAGATTTACAAATACATTTAAATGACTTTTAATTTGAAGAAAAGATCATATTTACAGAGAAATTATTCTAAGCTAAATCCCAGCTACATTATAAAAAGCAATAAATCATTTCTGCTAATAATAATATAAATGAAATGGCTTTGTGTTGGTAGAAAAACAAGTATTTTGCAATTGTGACATTGTCAAAATAATTTTTATAATAAATATCAAATGTATATTAGAAAGGTCATTAAAAATTTGTTTTTCATTTGAGATGGATAAAAGTCAAACAGAAAATCTAAAACAATAAATACACCTTTTCATAGCTTATACACACAATTACAGGTAATCATTTAAAAGGAAAAATGTAGATACAATAAATATATTGATTAAAAAGAGAGATAAAATTCTCAGTTTCTAAGAGAAAAAATTTGGTTTTCAAAATTAGAGATTGTGTATGTCTAAAATTTTTCTAAATATTACTTTTTAAAATCTTGGAAATAATTTTAAATTATCTTAGAAATAATTTTCTTCCCTAAAACTGAAAAATATTCCACAGAAATTTTAATTCACTGTGATACACCAGGTGATAACAGGTCATCAACCACAGAAATGTTTATGGGAACAAGGCTAACAAACAACCTACGCATAACAAATAAACAAAAAAGAGCACCAAGTGGAAGGCAATGGTCCAATTAAGGGCAAGACAAAAAAATTGCTTCACCCAATAGAGAATTCCTGAGCTAAAAAAACCCTGTGCATAACAGCTGAAATAAATAAGGCATAGTACAATCTAAAGTAGTGCCCAGATCATTCACCATTCAGACTAAAACAGAAGCCATCCTTTGACAAGATATACATGACTCACTAAATATAAAAAAAGCCATTCAAATTAGGACACCACATGTTTGTCACTGCTACCAGACACAGACAACATTGGCGAAAATCAAAATCTGAATGATGCTTGAACCAGCATCAGCACATCTAATTGAACAGACACCCCCCACTCCATCAAAACAATCACCTGAGCAATAAAGTTCAGTAACAACAAAAAACAGAAACAGGCCATCAGAGTTGCAGCATTCAAGTCGCAAGTTAAAACCCCAGAACAAGATTATAAATCACTCAGTGAACTGTTATTTTTCTCTGCAGGAACTCAGTTTCCACATGTTACTTCAGGTATACAAGGTGCGATGGGTAAATCGTCACCATTTTATATTTTTAATTTTGTGCAGACATATTGTTTGTTTTAGATTTTGTTGACTGCACAGTATATTTCAGTCTGTTGGGCACAGTCTATCAGAAAAAGAGCACCATGACACAATTCATACATTTGGAATTGGTATGTGGTACTCCTTGGTATTAATGGCAGAAGCTTCAATATGAACATTTCAAAGTGTTTGGGTGCCAATCAGAGGACAGTTAAGAGGATTCAGAAAGAGTTAGATGAGTCTAATGCTGATTATGAAGGTATTTGAAGTAATTACTCATGATGTCGAACTTATGCCGCAGAAGGCCTCAGATTCAACACAGGGGCCTACATGAAGTAACTTGAAAAGGTAGTACTGCCCTGGATCAAGAGAGTGGCTACCAAAAGACCCTATCTCTGGCAATAGAACTCTGTACCATTCCACAAAAGCAAGAGAAATCAGTCATGCCTATCAGACAATTTCTGCAACCCCATAACCCTTTACATTTGGCCACAAAACTCCTCAGACTGCAACCCCCACCCCTTGAATATTATGTGTAGGGTGCAGTTGATAGAAAAGACCAACAAAACTCCTTGCAATACTGAAGATGAACTGAAGGCAAGGTTTATGGAAGTATTTGTCAACTTAAACAAGGAGATCATCCAGTAGAGTTGCAGCAGATTCCGAAATTGTTTGGTGGCAGTGAGTGAAGCCAATGACAATTTTATTGAATAAATTTACTCATTAATATTTCAAGGTATTTTTACGTAATTTAGATAAATATATCTGTTAAAATGAAACACCATTGTTATTTTTATTTTTTCATCATTTAGATGACAATTCACACATTGCACCCTGTCTGTATATCATTTGTTATCTCTTTCTCTTTTGCCTCTTATGTCTGTTACTAACAACATATCTTTGCTTCATTGTTACAAATATATGCATTATCATTTTTAGGGTAAAGATATAGCATATGCACTGAAATTAACCAGAGTTACATCTCCTGATACAGGACATTTCCTGAATGAGATCTCCTTGTCTTTCATCCTGAAACATTCTACATGGAAATATTACAATAATTATATAATTCATAATTATTTATTAAGGCTAACTAAATCTGATAAATGTAAGAGTTGTGGTGCAGTGGATATCGACTCAGAACGACAAATCGGGGTGCCAAGTTCAAATTCCAGTTGAATTCTTTGCATTCACTTACATGCAAATCCCTTGGGGAAGGTATTAATCCATCACTTCCCTCCAGTTATGGCTTAAATAATAGGACAGATCGGGTTTTATAGCCTTGGCTGGCAACCCGTCTATCCCAGAAAGCAATGGCAACCTACTGCAGGATAATATTCTGCCCAGTCAGTCATGTCTCTTTTGAGACATGATTGCCCAAAGTGTGTATCATGTATGGCATTTAACTGAGATCTTATACATTTGTTACAATAATAGGCCACTAAGTTAAGGTTAAACTTACAAATTTGTTTGTAGCATTAATTTGCACTGTATCAGGTAATATAAAGACATTTTTTCAGGTCATCATTTTGTAAATTTAGCTTGGTCTTCTTCTATGTGCTAAGTCACTTCAATACGTAGGCAATCATGGCCCTCCACATCTTCTTATCTCTTGTTGCTCTTAATACCCCTTCTCCTGTTATCCCACTCAATTCCCACTCCACCATCCATCTGCTCAAGTCCATCAAATATGTCATGCATTACTTTCCCTTGTCTCACTTACCCTCCATCCATCCTGTAAGTATCAGATTCTCCAAGCCCTTCTTCCTCATTACATCTCCCAAAAACTTCAACTGTATTTTCCTGATGCTAAGTATCAGTTTCCTTTTTGTATCTATCCTCTCCAAAACTTTGTTGTTGCTCATGCGTTTTGTCCATAGTATCTTCAGCATACTTTTGTAGAACCACATTTTGATTGTTTCAAGTCTTTCTTTCATTGTTGATGAAATTGTTGAGCATTCACTGTTATATTGAAAGACAAACATCACATAAGAATCCAGTACTCTTTTTTTTGT
Organism: Ascarosepion bandense; assembly: GCA_037127315.1. Lineage (NCBI taxonomy): Eukaryota > Metazoa > Mollusca > Cephalopoda > Sepiida > Sepiidae > Ascarosepion > Ascarosepion bandense. The sequence continues at coordinate 812,863 of JBBBDQ010001497.1, forward strand.
TTCCAGCAAAATTTTTCTGTCTCTTAATAAGCGACTCAACTTCTGGAATGCATTCTTGGTCATGTCAATATGCCTTTGGATCTCTGTATCGCACTTTCCATTCTCTGTTAGAACCACGCCCAGGTATTTAAATTTCTGCACCAATTTGATTTTAGTATCCCCAACATGTGATTGACATTTTGAGCTCCTGTTTGGTACAAGGTTAGAAAAAATCACAAAACAAACAAATGGTCTGTAATTTGTCTTGCTCGTTACTATTTCATAGCAGCTATCCATATGATATATATATATATATATATATATATATATATATATATATATATACACACACACACAGATAATGATGTCAAGTCTGTGAATGGTGAGGATAATCCAACAAGATCTACTTAATATTAAATTAGTATTGTTCATTGCTAGCCACTACTTTTTTACCATGTTTCTGGTAGCATTTGAATTCCATGTTGTAAAAATAACGTCTTTTGAGGTTAACTATGAGTTGAGCCATTTGGTTGTATTTTCATAAGAATGAAAGTGTTGCTCAGCCAGGCCATGTGCCATTGATTAGAACAAGTGATAATCAGACAAGGTAATGCTGTTAGAGAACAAAAAGAGTTAATATGCAAAAATAGAAAGACATTTTCTCACTGAATTTATTTAATATTTTAGGACCTTGCATAAGTTCTCATTGATTTTTCATGAAAAGTAATGTTTTATTTACAAAAATTAGTAAGAAACATGTCACTGAAAGTATTGTCCATTGCTAGCCACTACTTTTTCCCATCTTTCTGGTAGCATTTTAATTCCATGTTGGAAAAAAACAACACATCTTTTGAGGCTAACTACAATTTGACCTTTTTTTGGTATCTCCATAAGAATTAAAGTGCTGATCAGCTAGGCCATGTACCATTTATCAGAACAACTGATTATCAGATAGAGCAATTTCCAGTGAATACATTAGAGAGGGGTAGGACTTCACATTTAAGTGTTTTCAAGTAGGTTTGCAAACATTATGCAACATGTGGTGTAATGTTGTCATTTTTGTCATGTCTCTGCTTGTAAAGCAACTGTTTTCCTTCAATTCTCAGCTTAAACACATCAATTGTAGTTGATAGCTATCCTCCATGATGATTTTGGTTGGTTTCAGCAGCTCATAATAAGCTACACTCATCTGATCCTGCCAAATAGTTACTTGGCTTTGTCGCCAATGTAGATGCATGGACGAGCTTACTCCATGATCTTCTATACATAGGATTATCATAGTGCATTCACTTCTCATCACCAGTGAAGGTATGATGCAAAAAATCTTTTTTTCTGTTGTTGAAGCAGCTTTTCATATGTGACAAGATGCCATTTGATGTCTCTCAGCTTATACTTGTACAGTACCCAATGTTTAATGATTTTAAATGTTTTGAAACTGTTGTGTGATCAACTCCTAATGAATCTGCAAGTTCAGCTTGCACCTAACATGAGTCTTCATGAAGTAATACCTCCAATTCTTCATCTTCAAATTTTTTGGTACACCAAAGTTTTTCTTTATCTTCAATATCAAAATCATCATTTTTAAAGTGTCTAAACCAATTTCTGCATGTTGTTTCTGATAAAGCATGATTGCTGTAAGTCTTAACAAGAATTCTGTATGCTTCAGTTGCAGATTTCTTTTAAATAAATTAGTGCAGCAAAATTCCTCCCAAATACATTTTTTGGCATGAAATCCAACATATTTAATACCATGAAAAACAAAGTTATTTTCATTTTGGCAAAATGACATACACTGCTTATAGCATTTCCTTATGTATGCATTACCATCTGAAACTATATGCACATAATTCTAGGAACGTCAAAAAATCAACACTTTTAGTTGTTATTTTATACACGTCCCCTGACCCTGTAATAACACTATTTTTTTACTTATTCTCACCTATTCTCTTTTTTCCTTACCATCTTTCTCTCTTTCTTTTTATTGTTTGCTTGCATTGTCTTCTTTTCTCTCTTTTCCTTTATTCCTTCATTTTTTTATCCACTTCCCTTTTCCTCACTTTTTTCTAATTTTACTTATTCTCTCTTCCTATATCTTCCACACACTTCTTTCCGAATTACTTTCCTCTAATTTTCCTTCTCTATCTCTCCTTTTCTTTTTATTCCATTTTTCTTTTCTCTTCTGCTCTCTCCCCATTTTAGCATCATTTTTCAATTACACATATATATTGAAAAGTTATAATTATCATTCTGGAATACATTCTCTTAATATTTGCCTAAAATAAAACCATAGCAGCTACCATATTTGTCACCTAAAAATGGCTGAAAATAAGTTCTTCTATATTATTAATACTAAGTTGAGACCACCATAGGCTTATTTTAATGTCAACTCTCATTGCCATAAGTTATAATTTTATTTTGGAACTCGCTTTTACCTCACCAACTTCATAATAATATTACTTGCCCAAATGACATTATTATTATTATTTTATTTTTTTTATTTTTTTCACCCGAGCAAGCATTCCACTGCAACTATTGTGCAGGGGGTTACATAGAGTCGGGGAAGTGATGGGAAAAGGATGGTTAGATATAGAAAATGTCAGAAGGAGGGTGATAGACGGATAAGGATACCGAGAATGAGGGTTGGTTAGATGGTGAGAGTGTTTGAGAGAATAGATGCAAGTTAGTGTGTTAGGAGGTGTCTTGACCTTACATTTAAACTCCTGGAGATTGTAGCTGTCGGGGAAGCAGGCATGTGGAAGGGAATTCCACAGGTGGGAAGCACGAGAAAAGAAGCTGTTGGAGTAGAAATTACGGTTACATCTTATCTGTTTCACTGTAAAAGGGTGGGACCTAGTTGCTAACTTAGTATCTCGTGTAAATTCATACCTAGGTGGCACCAATGACTTAAGTTCATTAGAGCAGAAGCTGTGAAAGTACTTATAGAAGAGGCACAGGGAAGCCACGTCACACCGGTGAGAGAGTGGTTGCAGCCAGTCCACCAAGTCAAGATCGATCACGTTACAGATTCTTCGTTCTATTTTGTCAAGAAGCCTGACCAGATGTGGCAGCAGTATTCAATACACGGGCGGATGGTAGATTTATATATGTGCAGGATAGATTCAGACGGGAAAAATTTCTGGGCTCTGCATGGAGAACCGATCTTCATAGCAGCGGACTTAGCAATGGATCCGATATAGTCATTCCATTTGAGGTCCGCCGAGAGTGTAAGGCTAAGGAGGCATAGTGTTTTACTCTCAGGGAGGCAAGCCTGTTCCATGCTAATGGGAGGTAGGTGTGATTGTCTATGGTGGTTAATTGATAGCAGCTTCATTTTGGAAGCATTGAAATTCATGAGCCACTTCCTACCCCAGTCCACCACAGATTGGAGGTCCTTTTCAAGCTTTGCAGCGAGGTTCACTTTGTCGCCCACACCGGGTTTTTGATCGAGGCAAGTGTAAATTGTAGTGTCATCTGCATACCTGCCTACTTGGGATTTAATGGCACCTGGGAGATCATTAATGTAGATCAGAAAGAGCGTGGGACCTAGGATAGAGCCTTGAGGGATGCCAGCGTTCGTATGGTAGTTTTGGGAGGTATGTCCGTTTAATACTACCTTCAACGTGCGGTTAGAGAGGAATGACTGGATTAGATCAAACAAATGTCCAGTTATACCATAGCTTCGCAGTTTGCATAAAAGGCCAGCATGCCTCTTATGCCTCTGTCGAACACTTTGGAGATATCCAAGGCAACGGTTTGTGCTTCGCCATATTATTATTATTATTATCAGGGTTGAACATGAAATTATCATTATAAGGTACCTGTAATATTTTTTGTTAAAAGATAATCAATCTCACTTAATATTCTCAGCAGATTTCCATCATTAATCAGCTGAAAGCAAAAAAAAAAGGATATTACCAAAATACCTGTAATGGTAAAACACCTACCTGGGAAATACAATGTTGAAGACACTGAGACATGTTTATCATCCAAATTGCTTAGAGAAAAATGAAAAAGTGGTTTTATTTACACTGAAATCTATTGCTTTATGTTCAGCTCTAATAAATCTTTCTTTTAAAATCACTTTATCCCAAGCAAGGCAATAAAGCCACTAAGATGCAAGGTGTTACTTGGTGTGAGAGATTATGAGAAAAACTACCATTAAGAAAAAAGAGTAATAAAAGAACAAGAATTAAGAAGAGAGAAAATAGTGATTGACATTGCATTTGAATTTTGAAAGTCAAACTTGGCTAAAAAGCAAGAGACCAGAAAAGAGTTCTGTAAGTGAGAAGTGTGATAGAAGAAACTGTTAGCATAGAATTTATAGCTACATCTAACCATTCCAAATGTAAAATAAAGAGATCTTGCTGGTAATCTAGTACTGTGCTTAAATTTATAAAGTCTAGTTACCATGGCAGAAAGTTCATCAGAACAATTTATATAAGTATTTCTAGAAAGACACAAGGAATCTATGCTATGGCAGTGAGAAGTTGAGATGCCAGGTCAGGATCAATAACATTGCAAATTCTTCCTTGCATTTTATCAAGCATCTTTAAATATATAACTGGTACACTAGACCAGAGGTGGGAGCAATATTCAAAGGAATATTGTTTTTAAAAGATTACTTTTTATATAGAGTAATATTTTCTGCTATAGTTTTGTTTAGGATGTGGTTTCCGGCTTTCTCTTTTCCAATCTTTTCACTTTTTTCTTTTTTTTTTCAATTGGAGTAGACAGACTAAACTATCGCCTGGTTCACACTCCACCCACGTCTATTGAACAGGTGAAGATGCTCATTCCTTGTTCCTTGTTTAGGATATGGTCTCCAGCTTTCTCTTTTCCAATCTTTTCACTCCTACATAGCCCCCTGCGCTTCAGTGGCCTTGCTCGTAGTGATATGATTAACCCTCCAGGGCCATTCATATCATATTTGATACGGTATGAAAACAAGCCTTGAAAGAAATATTTTCCTGAAAAATTTTTTAAGAGAAATATTTTTATAAATTTCAAATGAAAGCAGTACTGACTGCTCAGTCAATGAATACCAAATGTTTCCTTATAGGGAAATACCAAATGTTTCCTTATAGGGAAATACTGTATCAAATATGATACGAATGGCCCTAGAGGGTTAAAAAAAAATATGATTTTCTAAAATTTTTTAATGTGTTGATAGCTTACTTTAAGTATAACATAATTAAATTTGCCAAAACCTTTTTTTTCTGAATTGCTCACTGATATGATGTTTCTTATCTACTTGTGCATTTTTTTATGCTGTCAAATATGAGATTAACTTGGGTAATAATATTTTCTCTGCCACTAATCAGCTTCTTTCCCTGATGTTCTGACCACATGCATTTACTAATACTGCTAGATTGACATCAAGGTTACACCCTTTTACTATCAAAATAGTCAAATGTAACCATCACTTCTACTCTACAGTTGCTTTTCTCGCACTTCCTGTCTGTGGAACTCCCTTCTGTATACTTGCTTCCCTGATAGCTACAATCATCAAAAATTTAAATGCAATGTCAATTGCTATTTTTTTAATTTTTTTCACTTCTTTCCATCTCCTTAAATCCCACCCAACTCACTAAATCCCAACCACCTCTCATCCTTTCTTCAGAATCTCCCACACCCTGTTTCTCTCTCTCTCTCTCTCTCTCTCTCTCTCTCTCTCTCTCTGTAAATCCATGCACACCAGCAGAAGGCCTGCCTTGCTTAAAAGGAAATGATTACAAAAAAATTCTTTCAATTTTCAAAATAAAATCTTTTTATAAACAGAATATGGTAATTTGAATGATTTGTTACTGGTACTTCTTTTAGTTTATCCAATAGTTTCTTCCTATATGATTGACAAACATAGAAGAGATTTTATTTATTTGTTACTGGTACTTCTTTTAGTTTATCCAATAGTTTCTTCCTATATGATTGACAAACATAGAAGAGATTTTATTTATTTGTTACTGGTACTTCTTTTAGTTTATCCAATAGTTTCTTCCTATATGATTGACAAACATAGAAGAGATTTTATTTATTTGTTACTGGTACTTCTTTTAGTTTATCCAATAGTTTCTTCCTATATGATTGACAAACATAGAAGAGATTTTATATATTTGTTACTGGTACTTCTTTTAGTTTATCCAATAGTTTCTTCCTATATGATTGACAAACATAGAAGAGATTTTATTTATTTGTTACTGGTACTTCTTTTAATTTTATTCAATAGATTCTTCTTAAAAGATTGACCAGCATGGAAGTTTGGGAATTTTCCTATGGTAGTGCCAATAAATTTACCTAAAAAATTGATCTTGTATCGCACCCTTTGCATGGTGGGTGCTATATTAAATATTAAGGCTCTTCCAGCAGATAGCTCTGATAGCTGGACCAATGCAGTCACGCTGGTGATCTCGTGTTGTATATGTTTGTAATATTCATCTTTGTTAATATATCCGTTTTTTAATTCTATTAAATCTGTTATGGTTTATAAAATGGCGAGTGTTCTAAAAATAGAAAAAGATAGACACACTGACGCCAAGAATTCAAAATTAGGCGGCAAAAGAAGGAACCGTTTCTTTTGGTATGGGTAGGAGTAAGAAGTAGGAGTTAAGGACAGTAGTTTTGTGTAGGAAATTTAAAAAAGGATGACGCTAGTCAGTTGACCACTAGAGTCCAGAAGGGATAGGCTCATTTACTACTGGCATCCCACAGTGAAGAGAATTTAGCTATTCTGCTCCTGTATCCACACAAAATTTAAAGGTTGTAACTTGATGTAAAAACCTAAAGTTTTATACCAAAAATAAATATCATTAATTCAAGTTTGTGTTATCTTCTAATTATACCAAAACGAAGCAACACAACAGTGGTGACCACGACATACGAACAGAAAGCAACCTCATATACAAAATATATATATACACATATAAAAGGATAAATGGAGCAGACAGGAGTGGAAACGACTCATCAAGTCAATATCAAGGCACCGGAATTCATGGAAACTGCTGTAAATGGATGGTTTTACGATATTAGAAGCTCAGTTTCACTTGCGAAATGTGACAGGGTCGAAAACAAAGTTTTATACAGTCATGTCGTCGTTACCAGCCGAAGAAGTAGGTAAACTACCAAATGCTACTCTCGCATCACAAGACTTCAAGGAATTAAAACTGACGCTGATAGAAGCTCACGAACAAACAAAACCGGCCCTTCTAGAAAAATTAATGTCGGCTACGATTACTTCAGGACGACCGTCGACATATTTGCACGAAATGCTATCCGTAGCTAAACGGATAGGTATTAGCGACGACATTGTGAGACACAAATTCCTGCAGGCATTACCGTCAACAATAGCTCCAGTAATAGCTTCGCAAAAAGATTTAAACCATACCCAACTTGGCAGGTTAGCAGATAAACTGATGCCATTATTCAATAACGATAAGGCGTTTGTTGTTCAGCGACCCTTATCTACTAAAAATAACTCACAAACAAATTATAAAGGAAAATACAGCCAAGACACTTCAGTGCCACTAAATGTCAGGCCGTATCGGAAAAACCAACTGACAAAAATTTGCAGAGCACATTTATTTCGCCAATGAAGCAAGAACATGTAAACCTTGGTGTAAATGGCCCAAAAAGAACAATCTACAAATGTTTCTTAGTTCCCGACCAGCAACACCTACGGGAAGTGATTCGGAAAACTAATAGGGCGAACAAGTTCAGTCCCACGAGGTTCGCCGCAAAATTAGGGGCTACTAAATTAAAATTTATTGTAGATACTGGCGCAAGTATCTCAATATTACGAACTTCTGCAGTAAATGGCATGACATTAAAACCGACTCCCATATCACTATCCACTGCAAATGGGGAGAAAATAAAATGCTACGAACAAGCGAGTTTGGAAATTGGAATACCCAGTTTAAGGAGCTCTTTTACTTGGACATTCGTGATCGCTGATATCACCAACTCACTCCTTGGACTGGATTTCAACAAGTTTGGTCTAATAGTAGACTGCAGTAACAAAACCATTTACGATCCTACAACAACCCAGAGAAAGAGTTTAAAAATATCTGCATCAGCGGTGAATCTAGTCGTAAATGAAACGGAGCTCTCGTCATTCATACGGAACATGATTAAAGAAAAATATCCGAACCTAATCACACCACATAAGAACAGCAACAAAATCACTGCGGCGTCTGCCACAGAATTGACATAGGAAGCCATACGCCAGTTTTTGCAAAACCCCAGGCTTAATGTAGAAAAACTGGAAGCCGTGCGTAGAGAATTTAAAATCCTACAAAAAGACGGAGTGATCTCCCTTTCCAAAAGTTAGTGGTCTATCCAACTACATATAGTGTCTAAACAAAGCGGAGGATTTAGATGTTGTGGAGACTGTCGTTCTCTCAATAGCATAACCAAGACTGACAGGTACCCTATACCAAATATAAATTCTTTTTCAGCAAAACTTGCGAACAAAGGACGATTCACCAAAATCGATTTGATTTCAGCCTACCACCAAATTAAAATGCATCCGGACGATGTAGCAAAAACTGCTCTCACCACCCCATTTGGTCTTTATGAATATAATTATATGCCGTTTGGATTAAAAAATGCGTCAGCTACATTTCACCGGTATATGGACAACATTTTTGAAGACATTGATTGTGTTTTATATATATTGATGACATTTTGATTTTCAGAAATGATGAGATTTCTCATCAAAAAGACATTGAAACTGTTTTTAATATTTTAAATGAACACAATTTAAAAATTTCAGTCACAAAATCTGTTTTCAATGTGACTTCCCTAGATTTCTTAGGCTTTCATATTAGCGTAGATGGCATTAAACCTACAACTAGTAAAATAGAAGAATTAAAATCTTTTCCTTACCCTAAGGACGCAAAAGGGCTACGCAGATTTCTTGGAATGGTAGGATTTTATAGAAAATTAATACCAAAATTTTCAGAGATAGTCTTACCCCTATCTGAGAGAATGAGGTTATCCGCTAAAGGCTCGTTCACATTAGATCAATCTGAACGACAATCTTTCAATTCTGTAATTAAGGAACTTAATGATACATCCTCATTAGTTCACCCTAATCCTAACTGTACAAGTTATCAATTAGTCACTGACAGTAATAATTATGCTGTCGGTGCGGCATTGCACCAAATGGTGGAAGGAAATCCAACACCGATCGGATTTTTCTCTAAAAAATTAACACAAACACAAATGAAATATTCTTCATTCGATCGCGAACGTTTAACAGCTTATTTGTCATTGCTGCACTTCTGTCACCTCATAGAAGGTCGCCAAGTGCTCCTTTTAACTGACCATAAGCCATTGTGTGGTGCATTTTATAGTTTAAACCCCGCTAAATCAGACAGACAACAACGAAAATTAGCTATCCTGACAGAATTTATTCCAGATATTGAACATGTAAAAGGTAGTCAGAATATAGTTGCTGATTGTCTATCTTAACCAACTCTTGCTGTACAGATAGATGCATGTGATTTACCTGCACTTGCAGAAGCACAGGCATCTGATACAGAAATTCAATCTTTTCAGGACTTAAAAAAATTCACCATACCTGGAGATAACCAATTTATACGGTGTGACTTATCAACGTCTTACCCCAGACCTTTTGTTCCATCTAAATTGTGTAAGTCCATATTCTATAGTATCCATTCCATAAATCACCCTGGCATTAAATCATCCATTAAGATGATTAAAGCTAGATATTACAGGCCAAACATGGATAAATCAATCAAAGACTTTTGTGCATCATGCACAGCCTGCCAACAAGTAAAGGTCTACAAACATAAAAATCACCTATACAGACATTAGAAATACCATAAGCTTGAGTTCACACAGTTCACATAGATATAGTAGGACCACTCCCACCAGCAAAAAGCCCAAATAGCACGTATAGATATATCCTCACATGTATTGACTGCACAATTCATTGTGTAGAAGCACAACCCATCAGCGAAATCACTGCAGCTAGTGTAGCTGAGGCTTTTATAAACATGTGGGTCAAACATTGGGGTGTCCCGCTGCATGTTATAACCGACAGAGGCTGACAATTCGAAAGTGAGTTGTTGAGTGAAGTAGCAAAAATAATTGGTTTTTATAGACTACGTACGACAGCTTATCATCCTCAATGTAATGGTTTGATTGTGAGAATGCACAGGACCATTAAAACTGCTATTATAGCACGAAAAAGTCCTGGCTCTCAGCTCTTCCAATAGTACTTCTTGGGATTCGCAGTATGCCCAATAGCTCTGATTTTTCTCCTTTTTATACTGTTACAGGCACACAATGTTTGCTACCACCGCTACTAATAGATAGCACAAGCGAGGAGGCTATAACTCAAAAGTTCACAAGAGATTTACATAAAACCATGTCACAAATTGATGTGAGAGACTTCACCAAAAGAGTTAATAAGTCCGCAAAATCTTATGTCCCAGAAAAACTTCAAACTTGTGATAAAGTTTGGATTAGATTGGATCGTGTTCGAAGACCATTGGAGACACCCTATTCATGTCCCTACACAGTCCTTCAGCGAACACCTAAATATTTTCTGGTTAAGATAAATAATGATATGGATACTCAAGTTTCTGTGGACAGGTTGAAACCATATATAGAAATACAAAAACAAATAGTAGAGAAACAAGTAGAAGAAAAGATAAATAAAAACAAAACGCTTAGTGATTCAGAACAAGAAAAAAATACAATAAATAAAAAAGAAGATTCTCCCATGATAAATACAAAATCTCGTTCAGATCGAAAAGTTTCCTGGAAGAAATATAACAAGTACTATTATTATTAGTACACTCCGTTCTAAAGGGGGAAATTCTGCTATGATTTATAAAATGGCGAGTGTTCTAAAAATAGAAAAAGATAGACACACTGACGCCAAGAATTCAAAATTAGGCGGCAAAATAAGGAAAAATCTTTTGGTAGGAGTAGGAGCAAGAAGTAGGAGTTAAGGACAGTAGTTTTGTGTAGGAAATTTGAAAAGAGGAAAACGATAGTCAGTTGACCACTAGAGTCCAGAAGGGATAGGCTCGTTTACTACTGGCATCCCACAGTGAAGAGAATTTAGCTAGTCTGTTCCTGTATCCACACAAAATTTAAAGGTTGTAACTTGATGTTAAAACCTAAAGTTTAGACATAATTAATTCAAGTTTGTGTTATCTTCTAATTATACCAAAACGAAGCAACACAACAAATCTAACTCGGCACCCGGCCTTCGGTCTGGGGTCCAAAATGACCAAAATAAGTCCGAATAAGACCAGTTTAAGACTAGTTTAGACCGGTTTTGAACCTATCCACCGCGGTGTATAGGTAATGTTTTGACCATGACCTGGAGGTACGCGCTCATCTACTCCACATTAAAAAAAAAAAAACGTTGTGTCACATCTCTCTCAAGTGGAGGAGAAGAGTACAACTCTATTCCATCTTTGTGTATTTGGGCACTAACAAGGCCAGAACAACTTGGCGACGAGGACACTTATGAATCATTGAGGACCACAAGAAGACTGTGTGGAAATTATCAATATTAATTCAATATTGGACGCAAGGAATTCTTTTTACAACAATAAGCAATGAAGAATAGAAAACCAAACGAAAAAAATTTCCGTCACACATTGTTCTACTAACAGTACTTGGCAATCCAGAAAAAGAAACCGAACGAAAAAAAAATCTATTTTCATCACATTTTGTTTTACTCCAGAGCACTTGGCAATCTAGTAAAGGAAACCAAAAGAGAGAAAAAAAATTCGTCACACTTTTTTCTACTCATAGTACTTGGCGATCCAGAAAAGGAAACCGAACAAACAAATTCTATTTCCGTCTCACTTTGTTCTAATTACAGTACTTGGTAATCCAGAAAAGGAAACCGAACAAACAAATTCTATTACGGTCTCACTTTGTTCTAATTACAGTACTTGGTAATCCAGAAAAGGAAACCGAACGAAAAAAAAAATTCTATTTTCGTCACACATTGTTCTACTCACAGTACCTGGCAATTCACAAAAAGGAAGCGAACGAAAAACAAAATTCTATTTTCGACACATTTTGTTTTACTCCAGAGAATTTGGCAATTTAGAAAAGGAAACCAAACGAGAAAAAAAAAGTTATTTTTGTCACAGTACTTAGCAATCCAGAAAAGGAAACCGAACTAAAGGAATTCTAATTTCGTCACACTTAGTTCTACTGACAGTACCTGGCATTCCAGGTTTAAAAAAAAAACGAAAAGAAAAATCTATTTTCGTCACACTTTGTTCTACAAACAGTACGTGGCAACACGGAAAAGGAAACCGAACGAAAAAAAAAATTCTATTTTCGTCGCGCTTTGTTCTACACACAATATTTGGCAATCCATAAAAGGAAACCGAACGAAACAAATTCTATTTTCGGCTAACTTCGTTCTACTCACAGTACTTTGCAATCCAGAAAACGACACCGAAAAAAAAATTATATTTTGTCACACTTTTTTCACCCAGAGTACTTGGAAATCCAGAAAAGCAAACTGAACAAACAAATTCTATTTTCGTCACACTTTTTTCTACTCATGTTACTTCGCAATCCAGGAAAGGAAACCGAACAAAAAAAGAAATTATATTTTCGTCACACTTTGTTCTCCTCACAGTACTTGGTATCGCAGAAAAAGAAACATGTTACGTCGCAATCCAGGAAAGGAAACCGAACAAAAAAAAACATTCTAATTCCGTCACACTTTTTTCTACTCAGAGTACTTAGCAATTCACAAAAGGAAACCGAACAAAGAAATTCTATTTTCGTCACACTTTGTTCCACTTACAGTGCATGGAAATCCAGAAAAGGAACCGAACGATAAAAAAATCCTATTTTCGTCACACTTTGTTCTAAACACAGTACTTGGCAATCCAGAAAGGAATAACGAACAAAAAAAATTCTTTTTTCGTCGCACTTTGTTCTACTCACAGGATTTGGCAATCCACAAAAAGAAATCTAACGAAAAAAAATTCTATTTTTGACACATTTACTTCTGCACACGGTACTTGCCAATCCAGTAAAGGAAACCGAACGAAAAAAAATATTTTCGTCACACTTCGTTCTACTCACAGTACTTGGCAATACAGAAAAGTATAACAAACAAACAAACAATTCTATTTTCGTCAGAATTTTATCTGCTCACAGTAGATGGCAACCCAGAAAAGGAAACCGAGCAAAAGAAATCTATTTTCGTCACACTTTGTTTTACTCAAAGAATATGGCATATAGCATTCCAGAAAAAAACGAATAAAAATTCTATTTTCGTCACTCTTCGTTCTCTACTCACAGTACTTGGCCTTCCAGAAAAAGAAACAAAAAAAAATTCTATTTTCGTCACACTTCGTTCTTCTCTCAGTACTTGGCATTCCAGAAAAGGAAATCGAGCGAAAGAAATTCTCTTTTCGTCACACTTTGTTATACTTACAGTACTTGGTAATCCACAAAAGGAAACCGAAAAAAAAAATCTATTTTCATCACATTTCGTACTACGCACAGTGCTTGGCATTCAAGAAAAAAAAAATGGAACAAAAGAAATTCTATTTTCGTCACACTTCCTTTTCTCAAGTACTTGGCAATCCAGAAAAGGAAATGAAACAAAAGAAATTCTATTTTCGTCACACTTCCTTTTCTCACAGTATAGACTGAACCTAATTGGAGTAGATAGACTGAACTATTGAACAGGTGTAGAGGCTCATCCCTTGTTCCTTGTTTAGGATGTGGTTTCCGGCTTTCTCTTTTCCAATCTTTTCACTATTACGTAGCCCCCTGCACACCAGTGGCCTTATCGCCTTGCTCGGGGTGATATGATTAACAAAAAAAAAAATTTAAAAACAAAATTGGCAATCCAAAAAAGAAATCGGAACATAAGAAATTCTATTTCCGTCACACTTTTTTTTCTCAAAGTAGTTGGCAATCCAGAAAAAGAATCCGAACAAACGAAATTCTATTGTCGTCAAACATTTTTCTACTCAAAATACTTGGCAATCCAGAAAAGGATACCGAACAAAAGATATCCTATTTTCGTCACACATTTTTCTACTCATAATATTTGGCAATCCAGAAATAGAAACCGAACTAAAGAAACTCTATTTTCGTCACACTTTTCCTACTCACAGTACTTGGAAATCCAGAAAAGGAACAAAAAAGAATTATTTTCGTCACACTTCGTTCAACTCACATACTTGGCAATCTAGACAAAGAATCCGAACAAAAGAAATTCTATTTTCCTCAAACGTTTTTCTACACAAAATATTTGGCAATCCAGGAAAGGAAATCGAATAAAAGAAATTCTATTTTCGTCACAATTTATTCTCCACACAGTACTTGGCAATCCAGAAAAAGTAACTCAACAGAGAAATTCTATTTTCGTTATACGTTTTTATTTCACAGAACTTGGCAATCCAGAAAAAGAAACCGAACAAAAAAAATTATACTTTCGTCACACTTTGTTCTACTCACAGTACATGGCAATCCCCCACAAAAAAAGCCGAACAAAAAAAATTTCTTTTCGTCACACTATTTTCTACACACAAAACTTGGCAATCCAAAAGACGAAAACGAAGAAAAAGAATTCTATTTTCGTCTCACTATTTTCTACTCACAGAACTTGGTTATCCAGAAAACGAAAGCGAAAAAAAAATTTACTTTCGTCGCACTTCGACGAAAGTAAATTCGACGAAAGTAAATTCTACGAAAGTAAATTCAACGAAAGTAAATTCTATGTTCGTCACATTTTTTTCTATTCACAGAACTTGACAATCTAGAAAAGGAAACCGAACGAAAAACAAATTCTATTTTCGTCACATTTTGTTCTACTCACAGAACTTCGAAATCCAGAAAAGGAAACCGAACAAAAGATACTTTAGTTTCGTCAATTTTTTTTCATCTCAAAGTACATAGTAATCCAGAAAAGAAAACGGAACAAAAGAAATTCTAGATTCGTCACACTTTTTTCTACTCACATTAATTGGAAATCCAGTAAAAGAAACCGAACAAAAGAAATTCTATTTTCGTCACACTTTTTTTCTTCTCACAGTAATTGGCAATCCAGAAAAGGAAACAGAAAAAAAACATTATATTTCCATCACACTTTTTTTACTCAGAATAATTGGCAATCCGTAAAAAGAAACCGAACAAACGAAATTCTATTTTCGTCACACTTTTTTCTACTTACATTAATTGGCAATCCAGTAAAAGAAACCGAACAAAAGAAATTCTATTTTCGCCACACTTAGTTCTACTCAAAGTAATTGGCAATCCAGAAAAGGAAACAGAAAAAAATAAATTTTACTTTTCTGATACATTATCAACTATATTTGGCAACCCGGAAAAGGAAACCGAACAAACAAATTCAATTTTAGTCACACTTCGAGCCACTCACAAAATTGGCAATCCAGAAAAGGAAGCAGAGTGAAATAAATTTCATTTTCGTGACACGTTATCTACTCAATATACTTGGCAATTCAGAGAAACAAGGAACAAAAGAAATTCTATTTTCGCCACACTTTTTTCCGTCTCACATTAACTGTCAATCCAGTAAAAGAAACCGAACAAAAGAAATATTATTTTCGCCACACTTTTTTCTTCTCCCAGTAATTGACAATCCAGAATAGCAAACCGAACAAAAGAAATTCTATTTTCGTCACAATTTTTTCTACTCACATTAATTGGCAATCCAGGAAAAGAAACCGAACAAAAGAAATTCTATTTCCGTCAAAGTTTTTTTCTACTCACAGTACTTGGCAATCCAGAATAGCAAACGGAACAAAAGAAATTCTATTTCCGTCACACTTTTTTCTTCTCCCAGTAATTGACAATCCAGAATAGCAAACCGAACAAAAGAAATTCTATTTTCGTCACACTTTCATCTACTCACATTAATTGGCCAATCCAGGAAAAGAAACCGAACAAAAGAAATTCTATTTCCGTCAAAGTTTTTTTCTACTCACAGTACTTGGCAATCCAGAATAGCAAACCGAACAAAAGAAATTCTATTTTCGTCACACTTTTTTCTACTCACATTAACTGGCAATCCAGTAAAAGAAACCGAACAAAAGAAATTCTATTTTCGCCACACTGTTTTTCTTCTCACAGTAATTGGCAATCCAGAATAGCAAACCGAACAAAAGACATTCTAATTCCGTCACACTTTTTTCTACTCACATTAATTGGCAATACAGTAAAAGAAATCGAACAAAAGAAATTCTATTTCCGTCACATTTTTTTCTCGTCACAGTACTTGGCAATCCAGAATAGCAAACCGAAAAAAAGAAATTCTCTTTTCGCCACACTTTTTTTCTTCTCACAGTAATTGGCAATCCAGAATAGCAAACCGAACAAAAGAAATTCTATTTTCGTCACACTTTTTTCTACTCACATTAATTGGCAATCCAGTAAAAGAAACCAAACAAAAGAAATTCTATTTTCGCCACACTTTTTTTCTTCTCACAGTAATTGGCAATCCAGAATAGCAAACCGAACAAAAGAGATTCTATTTCCGTCACACTTTTTTCTACTCACATTAATTGGCAATCCAGTAAAAGAAACCAAACAAAAGAAATTCTATTTTCGCCACACTTTTTTTCTTCTCACTGTAATTTGCAATCCAGAATAGCAAACCGAACAAAAGAAATTCTATTTCCGTCACACTTTTTTCTACTCACATTAATTGGCAATACAGTAAAAGAAATCGAACAAAAGAAATTCTATTTCCGTCACACTTTTTTTCTTCTCACAGTACTCGGCAATCCAGAATAGCAAACCGAACAAAAGTAATTCTATTTCCGTCACACTTTTTTCTACTCACATTAATTGGCAATACAGTAAAAGAAATCGAACAAAAGAAATTCTATTTCCGTCACACTTTTTTTCTTCTCACAGTACTCGGCAATCCAGAATAGCAAACCGAACAAAAGTAATTCTATTTCCGTCACACTTTTTTCTACTCACATTAATTGGCAATACAGTAAAAGAAATCGAACAAAAGAAATTCTATTTCCGTCACACTTTTTTGTCGTCACAGTACTTGGCAATCCTGAATAGCAAACCGAAAAAAAGAAATTCTATTTTCGCCACACTTTTTTTCTTCTCACAGTACTCGGCATCCCAGAATAGCAAACCGAACAAAAGAAATTCTATTTCCGTCACACTTTTTTTCTTCTCACAGTCCTTGGCAATCCAGAATAGCAAACCGAAAAAAAGAAATTCTATTTCCGTCACACTTTTTTCTACTCACAGTACTCGGCAACCCAGAATAGCAAACCGAACAAAAGAAATTCTATTTCCGTCACACTTTTTTCTACTCACATTAATCGGCAATACAGTAAAAGAAACCGAACAAAAGAAATTCTATTTCCGTCACACTTTTTTTCTTCTCACAGTACTCGGCAATCCAGAATAGCAAACCGAACAAAAGGAATTCTATTTCCGTCACACTTTTTTCTACATACATTAATTGGCAATCCAGTAAAAGAAACCGAACAAAAGAAATTCTATTTTCGCCACACTTAGTTCTACTCAAAGTAATTGGCAATCCAGAAAAGGAAACAGAAAAAAATAAATTTTACTTTTCTGATACATTATCAACTATATTTGGCAACCCGGAAAAGGAAACCAAACAAACAAATTCAATTTTAGTCACACTTCGAGCCACTCACAAAATTGGCAATCCAGAAAAGGAAGCAGAGTGAAATAAATTTCATTTTCGTGACACGTTATCTACTCAATATACTTGGCAATTCAGAGAAACAAGGAACAAAAGAAATTCTATTTTCGCCACACTTTTTTCCGTCTCACATTAATTGTCTATCCAGTAAAAGAAACCGAACAAAAGAAATATTATTTTCGCCACACTTTTTTCTTCTCCCAGTAATTGACAATCCAGAATAGCAAACCGAACAAAAGAAATTCTATTTTCGTCACAATTTTTTCTACTCACATTAATTGGCAATCCAGGAAAAGAAACCGAACAAAAGAAATTCTATTTCCGTCAAAGTTTTTTTCTACTCACAGTACTTGGCAATCCAGAATAGCAAACGGAACAAAAGAAATTCTATTTCCGTCACACTTTTTTCTTCTCCCAGTAATTGACAATCCAGAATAGCAAACCGAACAAAAGAAATTCTATTTCCGTCAAATTTTTTATACTCACATTAATTGGCAATCCAATAAAAGAAACCGAACAAAAGAAATTCTATTTTCGCCACACTTTTTTTCTTCTCACAGTAAATGGCAATCCAGAATAGCAAACCGAACAAAAGAAATTCTATTTTCGTCACACTTTTTTCTACTAACATTAACTGGCAATCCAGTAAAAGAAACCGAACAAAAGAAATTCTATTTTCGCCACACTTTTTTTCTTCTCACAGTAATTGGCAATCCAGAATAGCAAACCGATCAAAAGACATTCTAATTCCGTCACACTTTTTTCTACTCACATTAATTGGCAATACAGTAAAAGAAATCGAACAAAAGAAATTCTATTTCCGTCACACTTTTTTCTCGTCACAGTACTTGGCAATCCAGAATAGCAAACCGAAAAAAAGAAATTCTATTTTCGCCACACATTTTTTCTTCTCACAGTACTCGGCAATCCAGAATAGCAAACCGAGCAAAAGAAATTCTATTTTCGTCAAATTTTTTCTACTCACATTAATTGGCAATCCAGTAAAAGAAACCGAACAAAAGAAATTCTATTTTCGCCACTTTTTTTCTTCTCACAGTAATTGGCAATCCAGAATAGCAAACCGAACAAAAGTGATTCTATTTCCGTCACACTTTTTTCTACTCACATTAATTGGCAATACAGTAAAAGAAATCGAACAAAAGAAATTCTATTTCCGTCACACTTTTTTCTACTCACATTAATTGGCAATACAGTAAAAGAAATCGAACAAAAGAAATTCTATTTCCGTCACACTTTTTTTCTTCTCACAGTACTCGGCAATCCAGAATAGCAAACCGAACAAAAGTAATTCTATTTCCGTCACACTTTTTTCTACTCACATTAATTGGCAATACAGTAAAAGAAATCGAACAAAAGAAATTCTATTTCCGTCACACTTTTTTCTCGTCACAGTACTTGGCAATCCAGAATAGCAAACCGAAAAAAAGAAATTCTATTTCCGCCACACTTTTTTTCTTCTCACAGTACTCGGCAACCCAGAATAGCAAACCGAACAAAAGAAATTCTATTTCCGTCACACTTTTTTTCTTCTCACAGTACTTGGCAATCCAGAATAGCAAACCGAAAAAAAGAAATTCTATTTCCGTCACACTTTTTTTTCTTCTCACAGTACTCGGCAACCCAGAATAGCAAACCGAACAAAAGAAATTCTATTTCCGTCACACTTTTTTCTACTCACATTAATTGGCAATACAGTAAAAGAAACCGAACAAAAGAAATTCTATTTCCGTCACACTTTTTTTCTTCTCACAGTACTCGGCAATCCAGAACAGCAAACCGAAAAAAGGAAATCTATTTCCGTCACACTTTTTTCTTCACACAGAACTGGCAATCCAGAATAGCAAACCGAACAAAAAAATTCTATTTTCGTCACACTTTTTTCTACTCACATTAATTGGCAATCCAGTAAAAGAAACCGAACAAAAGAAATTCTATTTTCGCCACACTTTTTTTTACTTCTCACAGTAATTGGCAATCCAGAGTAGCAAACCGAACAAAAGAAATTCTATTTCCGTCACACTTTTTTCTACTCACATTAATTGGCAATACAGTAAAAGAAATCGAACAAAAGAAATTCTATTTCCGTCACACTTTTTTCTCGTCACAGTACTTGGCAATCCAGAATAGCAAACCGTACAAAAGAAATTCTATTTTCGCCACACTTTTTTTCTTCTCACAGTACTCGGCAATCCAGAATAGCAAACCGAACAAAAGTAATTCTATTTCCGTCACACTTTTTTTTACACATATTAATTGGCAATCCAGTAAAAGAAATCGAACAAAAGAAATTCTATTTCCGTCACACTTTTTTCTCGTCACGGTACTTCGCAATCCAGAATAGCAAACCGTACAAAAGAAATTCTATTTTCGCCACACTTTTTTTCTTCTCACAGTACTCGGCAATCCAGAATAGCAAACCGAACAAAAGTAATTCTATTTCCGTCACACTTTTTTCTACTCACATTAATTGGCAATACAGTAAAAGAAATCGAACAAAAGAAATTCTATTTCCGTCACTCTTTTTTCTCGTCACAGTACTTGGCAATCCAGAATAGCAAACCGAAAAAAAGAAATTCTATTTTCGCCACACTTTTTTTCTTCTCACAGTACTCGGCAACCCAGAATAGCAAACCGAACAAAAGAAATTCTATTTCCGTCACACTTTTTTTCTTCTCACAGTACTTGGCAATACAGTAAAAGAAACCGAACAAAAGAAATTCTATTTCCGTCACACTTTTTTTCTTCTCACATTACTCGGCAATCCAGAATAGCAAACCGAAAAAAAGAAATTCTATTTTCGCCACACTTTTTTTTTCTCACAGTAATTGGCAATCCAGAATAGCAAACCGAGCAACAGAAATTCTAATTCCGTCACACTTTTTTTTACACAGATTAATTGGCAATCCAGTAAAAGAAACCGAACAAAAGAAATTCTATTTCCGTCAGACTTTTTTCTCGTCACAGTACTTGGCTATCCAGAATAGCAAACCGAAAAAAATAAATTCTATTTTCGCCACACTTTTTTTTCTTCTCACAGTACTCGGCAACCCAGAATTGCAAACCGAACAAAAGAAATTCTATTTCCGTCACACTTTTTTTCTTCTCACAGTACTCGGCAACCCAGAATAGCAAACCGAACAAAAGAAATTCTATTTCCGTCACACTTTTTTCTACTCACATTAATTGGCAATACAGTAAAAGAAACCGAACAAAAGAAATTCTATTTCCGTCACACTTTTTTTCTTCTCACAGTACTCGGCAATCCAGAATAGCAAACCGAACAAAAGGAATTCTATTTCCGTCACACTTTTTTCTTCACACAGTACTGGCAATCCAGAATAGCAAACCGAACAAAAGAAATTCTATTTTCGTCACACTTTTTTCTACTCACATTAATTGGTAATCCAGTAAAAGAAACCGAACAAAAGAAATTCTATTTCCGGCACACTTTTTTTCTTCTCACAGTAATTGGCAATCCAGAATAGCAAACCGAGCAAAAGAAATTCTATTTCCGTCACACTTTTATCTACTCACATTAATTGGCAATACAGTAAAAGAAACCAAACAAAAAAAATTCTATTTTCGCCACACTTTTTTTCTTCTCACAGTAATTGGCAATCCAGAATAGCAAACCGAACAAAAGTAATTCTATTTCTGTCACACTTTTTTCTACTCATATTAATTGGCAATCCAGTAAAAGAATCCGAACAAAAGAAATTCTATTTCCGTCACACTTTTTTCTACTCACATTAATTGGCAATACAGTAAAAGAAATCGAACAAAAGAAATTCTATTTCCGTCACACTTTTATCTTCTCACAGTACTCGGCAATCCAGAATAGCAAACCGAACAAAAGAAATTCTATTTCCGTCACACTTTTTTCTACTCACATTAATTGGCAATCCATTAAAAGAAACCGAACAAAATAAATTATATTTTCGCCACACTTTTTTCTTCTCCCAGTAATTGACAATCCAGAATAGCAAACCGAACAAAAGAAATTCTATTTTCGTCACAATTTTTTCTACTCACATTAATTGGCAATCCAGGAAAAGAAACCGAACAAAAGAAATTCTATTTCCGTCAAAGTTTTTTTCTACGCACAGTACTTGGCAATCCAGAATAGCAAACGGAACAAAAGAAATTCTATTTCCGTCACACTTTTTTCTTCTCCCAGTAATTGACAATCCAGAATAGCAAACCGAAGAAAAGAAATTCTATTTCCGTCAAATTTTTTATACTCACATTAATTGGCAATCCAATAAAAGAAACCGAACAAAAGAAATTCTATTTTCGCCACACTTTTTTTTCTTCTCACAGTAAATGGCAATCCAGAATAGCAAACCGAACAAAAGAAATTCTATTTTCGTCACACTTTTTTCTACTCACATTAACTGGCAATCCAGTAAAAGAAACCGAACAAAAGAAATTCTATTTTCGCCACACTTTTTTTCTTCTCACAGTAATTGGCAATCCAGAATAGCAAACCGATCAAAAGACATTCTAATTCCGTCACACTTTTTTCTACTCACATTAATTGGCAATACAGTAAAAGAAATCGAACAAAAGAAATTCTATTTCCGTCACACTTTTTTCTCGTCACAGTACTTGGCAATCCAGAATAGCAAACCGAAAAAAAGAAATTCTATTTTCGCCACACTTTTTTTCTTCTCACAGTACTCGGCAATCCAGAATAGCAAACCGAGCAAAAGAAATTCTATTTTCGTCAAATTTTTTCTACTCACATTAATTGGCAATCCAATAAAAGAAACCGAACAAAAGAAATTCTATTTTCGCCACACTTTTTTTCTTCTCACAGTAATTGGCAATCCAGAATAGCAAACCGAACAAAAGACATTCTATTTCCGTCACACTTTTTTCTACTCACATTAATTGGCAATACAGTAAAAGAAATCGAACAAAAGAAATTCTATTTCCGTCACACTTTTTTCTCGTCACAGTACTTGGCAATCCAGAATAGCAAACCGAAAAAAAGAAATTCTGTTTTCGCCCCACTTTTTTTCTTCTCACAGTAATTGGCAATCCAGAATAGCAAACCGAACAAAAGAAATTCTATTTTCATCACACTTTTTTCTACTCACATTAATTGGCAATCCAGTAAAAGAAACCAAACAAAAGAAATTCTATTTTCGCCACACTTTTTTTTTCTCACAGTAATTGGCAATCCAGAATAGCAAACCGAACAAAAGTGATTCTATTTCCGTCACACTTTTTTCTACTCACATTAATTGGCAATACAGTAAAAGAAATCGAACAAAAGAAATTCTATTTCCGTCACACTTTTTTCTACTCACATTAATTGGCAATCCAGTAAAAGAAACCGAACAAAAGAAATTCTATATTCGCCACACTTTTTTTTTCTCACAGTAATTGGCAATCCAGAATAGCAAACCGAACAAAAGTAATTCTATTTCCGTCACACTTTTTTCTACTCACATTAATTGGCAATACAGTAAAAGAAATCGAACAAAAGAAATTCTATTTCCGTCACACTTTTTTCTTCTCACAGTACTCGGCAATCCAGAATAGCAAACCGAACAAAAGTAATTCTATTTCCGTCACACTTTTTTCTACTCACATTAATTGGCAATACAGTAAAAGAAATCGAACAAAAGAAATTCTATTTCCGTCACACTTTTTTCTCGTCACAGTACTTGGCAATCCAGAATAGCAAACCGAAAAAAAGAAATTCTATTTCCGCCACACTTTTTTTCTTCTCACAGTACTCGGCAACCCAGAATAGCAAACCGAACAAAAGAAATTCTATTTCCGTCACACTTTTTTCTTCTCACAGTACTTGGCAATCCAGAATAGCAAACCGAAAAAAAGAAATTCTATTTCCGTCACACTTTTTTTCTTCTCACAGTACTCGGCAACCCAGAATAGCAAACCGAACAAAAGAAATTCTATTTCCGTCACACTTTTTTCTACTCACATTAATTGGCAATACAGTAAAAGAAACCGAACAAAAGAAATTCTATTTCCGTCACACTTTTTTTCTTCTCACAGTACTCGGCAATCCAGAACAGCAAACCGAAAAAACGAATTCTATTTCCGTCACACTTTTTTCTTCACACAGAACTGGCAATCCAGAATAGCAAACCGAACAAAAAAATTCTATTTTCGTCACACTTTTTTCTACTCACATTAATTGGCTATCCAGTAAAAGAAACCGAACAAAAGAAATTCTATTTTCGCCACACTTTTTTTTACTTCTCACAGTAATTGGCAATCCAGAGTAGCAAACCGAACAAAAGAAATTCTATTTCCGTCACACTTTTTTCTACTCACATTAATTGGCAATACAGTAAAAGAAATCGAACAAAAGAAATTCTATTTCCGTCACACTTTTTTCTCGTCACAGTACTTGGCAATCCAGAATAGCAAACCGAGCAAAAGAAATTCTATTTCCGTCACACTTTTTTTTACACATATTAATTGGCAATCCAGTAAAAGAAATCGAACAAAAGAAATTCTATTTCCGTCACACTTTTTTCTCGTCACGGTACTTCGCAATCCAGAATAGCAAACCGTACAAAAGAAATTCTATTTTCGCCACACTTTTTTCTTCTCACAGTACTCGGCAATCCAGAATAGCAAACCGAACAAAAGTAATTCTATTTCCGTCACACTTTTTTCTACTCACATTAATTGGCAATACAGTAAAAGAAATCGAACAAAAGAAATTCTATTTCCGTCACACTTTTTTCTCGTCACAGTACTTGGCAATCCAGAATAGCAAACCGAAAAAAAGAAATTCTATTTTCGCCACACTTTTTTTCTTCTCACAGTACTCGGCAACCAAGAATAGCAAACCGAACAAAAGAAATTCTATTTCCGTCACACTTTTTTCTTCTCACAGTACTTGGCAATACAGTAAAAGAAACCGAACAAAAGAAATTCTATTTCCGTCACACTTTTTTTCTTCTCACAGTACTCGGCAATCCAGAATAGCAAACCGAAAAAAAGAAATTCTATTTTCGCCACACTTTTTTTTTTCTCACAGTAATTGGCAATCCAGAATAGCAAACCGAGCAACAGAAATTCTAATTCCGTCACACTTTTTTTTACACAGATTAATTGGCAATCCAGTAAAAGAAACCGAACAAAAGAAATTCTATTTCCGTCAGACTTTTTTCTCGTCACAGTACTTGGCAATCCAGAATAGCAAACCGAAAAAAATAAATTCTATTTTCGCCACACTTTTTTTCTTCTCACAGTACTCGGCAACCCAGAATTGCAAACCGAACAAAAGAAATTCTATTTCCGTCACACTTTTTTTCTTCTCACAGTACTCGGCAACCCAGAATAGCAAACCGAACAAAAGAAATTCTATTTCCGTCACACTTTTTTCTACTCACATTAATTGGCAATGCAGTAAAAGAAACCGAACAAAAGAAATTCTATTTCCGTCACACTTTTTTCTTCTCACAGTACTCGGCAATCCAGAATAGCAAACCGAACAAAAGGAATTCTATTTCCGTCACACTTTTTTCTTCACACAGTACTGGCAATCCAGAATAGCAAACCGAACAAAAGAAATTCTATTTTCGTCACACTTTTTTCTACTCACATTAATTGGTAATCCAGTAAAAGAAACCGAACAAAAGAAATTCTATTTCCGCCACACTTTTTTTCTTCTCACAGTAATTGGCAATCCAGAATAGCAAACCGAGCAAAAGAAATTCTATTTCCGTCACACTTTTATCTACTCACATTAATTGGCAATACAGTAAAAGAAACCAAACAAAAAAAATTCTATTTCCGCCACACTTTTTTTCTTCTCACAGTAATTGGCAATCCAGAATAGCAAACCGAACAAAAGTAATTCTATTTCTGTCACACTTTTTTCTACTCATATTAATTGGCAATCCAGTAAAAGAAACCGAACAAAAGAAATTCTATTTCCGTCACACTTTTTTCTACTCACATTAATTGGCAATACAGTAAAAGAAATCGAACAAAAGAAATTCTATTTCCGTCACACTTTTATCTTCTCACAGTAATCGGCAACCCAGAATAGCAAACCGAACAAAAGAAATTCTATTTCCGTCACACTGTTTTTCTTCTCACAGTACTCGGCAACCCAGAATAGCAAACCGAACAAAAGAAATTCTATTTCCGTCACACTTTTTTCTACTCACATTAATTCGCAATCCAATAAAAGAAACCGAACAAAAGAAATTCTATTTTCGCCACACTTTTTTTTCTTCTTACAGTAATTGGCAATCCAGAATAGCAAACCGAACAAAAGAAATTCTATTTTCGTCACACTTTTTTCTACTCACATTAATTGGCAATCCAGTAAAAAAACCGAACAAAAGAAATTCTATTTCCGTCACACTTTTTCTTCACACAGTACTGGCAATCCAGAATAGCAAACCGAACAAAAGAAATTCTATATTCGCCACACTTTTTTATCTTCTCACAGTAATTGGCAATCCAGAATAGCAAACCGAACAAAAGAAATTCTATTTTCGTCAAAGTTTTATCTACTCCCATTAATTGGCAATACAGTAAAAGAAATCGAACAAAAGAAATTCTATTTCCGTCACACTTTTTTCTACTCACATTAATTGGCAATCCAGTAAAAGAAACCGAACAAAAGAAATTCTATTTTCGCCACACTTTTATTCTTCTCACATTAATTGGCAATCCAGAATAGCAAACCGAACATCTATTTTCGTCACACTTTTTTCTACTCACATTAATTGGCAATCCAATAAAACAAACCGAACAAAAGAAATTCTATTTTCGCCACACTTTTTTTCTTCTCACAGTAATTGGCAATCCAGAATAGCAAACCGAACAAAAGAAATTCTATTTTCGCCACACTTTTTTCTACTCACATTAATTGGCAATACAGTAAAAGAAACCGAACAAAAGAAATTCTATTTTCGCCACACTTTTTTTCTTCTCACAGTAATTTGCAATCCAGAATAGCAAACCGAACAAAAGAAATTCTATTTCCGTCACAATTTTTTTCTTCTCACTGTAATTTGCAATCCAGAATAGCAAACCGAACAAAAGAAATTCTATTTCCGTCACACTTTTTTCTACTCACATTAATTGGCAATACAGTAAAAGAAACCGAACAAAAGAAATTCTATTTTCGCCACACTTTTTTTCTTCTCACAGTAATTGGCAATCCAGAATAGCAAACCGAACAAAAGAAATTCTATTTCCGTCACACTTTTTTCTACTCACATTAATTGGCAATCCATTAAAAGAAACCGAACAAAATAAATTCTATTTTCGCCACACTTTTTTTCTTCTCACATTAATTGGCAATCCAGAATAGCAAACCGAACAAAGGAAATTCTATTTGCGTAACACTTTTTTCTACTCACATTAATTGGCAATCCAGTAAAAGAAACCGAACAAAAGAAATTCTATTTCCGTCACACTTTTTTCTCGTCACAGTACTTGGCAATTCAGAATAGCAAACCGAACAAAAGAAATTCTATATTCGCCACACTTTTTTATCTTCTCACAGTACTTGGCAGTCCAGAATAGCAAACCGAACAATAGAACTTCTATTTTCGTCACACTTTTTTCTACTCACATTAATTCGCAATCCAATAAAACAAACCGAACAAAAGAATTTCTATTTTCGCCACACTTTTTTTCTTCTCACAGTAATTGGCAATCCAGAATAGCAAACCGAACAAAAGAAATTCTATTTCCGTCACACTTTTTTCTACTCACATTAATTGGCAATCCAATAAAAGAAACCGAACAAAAGAAATTCTATTTTCGTCACACTTTTATCTTCTCACAGTACTTGGCAATCCAGAATAGCAAACCGAACAAAAGAAATTTTATTTCCGTCACACTTTTTTCTTCTCACAGTACTTGGCAATCCAGAATAGCAAACCGAACAAAAGAAATTCTATTTCCGTCACACTTTTTTCTACTCACATTAATTGGCAATACAGTAAAAGAAACCGAACAAAAAAATTCTATTTTCGCCACACTTTTTTTTTCTCACAGTAACTGTCAATCCAGAATAGCAAACCGAACAAAAGAAATTCTATTTCCGTCACACTTTTTTCTACTCACATTAATTGGCAATCCAGTAAAAGAAACCGAAGAAAATAAATTCTATTTTCGCCACACTTTTTTCTTCTCACATTAATTGGCAATCCAGAATAGCAAACCGAACAAAAGAAATTCTATATTCGCCACACTTTTTTATCTTCTCACAGTACTTGGCAATCCAGAATAGCAAACCGAACAAAAGAAATTCTATTTACGTCACACTTTTTTCTACTCACATTAATTGGCAATCCAGTAAAAGAAACCGATCAAAAGAAATCCTATCTCTGTCACAGTTTTTTCTACTCACATTAAGTGGCAATCCAGAATAGCAAACCGAACAAAAGATATTCTATTTCCGTCACACTTTTTTATCTTCTCACAGTACTTGGCAATCCAGAATAGCAAGCCGAACAAAAGAAAATCTCTTTTCGTCACACTTTTTTCTACTCACATTAATTGGCAATCCAGAATAGCAAACCGAACAAAAGAAATTCTATTTCCGTCACACTTTTTTTCTTCTCACAGTACTTGGCAATCCAGAATAGCAAACCGAACAAAAGAAATTCTATTTTCTTCACACTTTTTTCTACTCACATTAATTGGCAATACAGTAAAAGAAACCGAATAAAAGAAATTCTATTTCCGTCACACTTTTTTTTCTTCTCACAGTAATTGGCAATCCAGAATAGCAAACCGAACAAAAGAAATTCTATTTCCGTCACACTTTTTTCTACTCACATTAATTGGCAATCCACTAAAAGAAACCGAACAAAAGAAATTCTATTTTCGCCACACTTTTTTTCTTCTCACATTAATTGGCAATCCAGAATAGCAAACCGAACAAAAGAAATTCTATATTCGCCACACTTTTTTATCTTCTCACAGTACTTGGCAATCCAGAATAGCAAACCGAACAAAAGAAATTCTATTATCGTCACACTTTTTTCTACTCACATTAATTGGCAATCCAGAATAGCAAACCGAACAAAAGAAATTCTATTTCCGTCACACTTTTTTCTACTCACATTAATTGGCAATACAGTAAAAGAAACCGAACAAAAGAAATTCTATTTTCGCCACACTTTTTTTCTTCTCACAGTACTTGGCAATCCAGAATAGCAAACCGAACAAAAGAAATTCTATTTCCGTCACAATTTTTTTCTTCTCACATTAATTGGCAATCCAGAATAGCAAACCGAACAAAAGAAATTCTATTTCCGTCACACTTTTTTCTACTCACATTAATTGGCAATCCAGTAAAAGAAACCGAACAAAACAATTCTATTTTCGCCACACTTTTTTTCTTCTCACAGTAATTGGCAATCCAGAATAGCAAACCGGACAAAAGAAATTCTATTTCCGTCACACTTTTTTCTACTCACATTAATTGGCAATCCAGTAAAAGAAACCGATCAAAAGAAATTCTATCTCTGTCACACTTTTTTCTTCTCACAGTACTTGGCAATCCAGAATAGCAAACCGAACAAAAGAAATTCTATATTCGCCACACTTTTTTGTCTTCTCACAGTACTTGGCAATCTAGAATAGCAAACCGAACAAAAGAAATTCTATTTTCGTCACACTTTTTTCTACTCACATTAATTGGCAATCCAGAATAGCAAACCGAACAAAAGAAATTCAATTTCCGTCACACTTTTTTTCTTCTGACAGTACTTGGCATTCCAGAGTAGCAAACCGAACAAAAGAAATTCTATTTCCGTCACACTTTTTTCTACTCACATTAATTGGCAATACAGTAAAAGAAACCGAACAAAAGAAATACTATTTTCGCCAGACTTTCTTCTTCTCACAGTAATTGGCAATCCAGAATAGCAAACCGGACAAAAGAAATTCTATTTCCGGCACACTCTTTTCTAAACACATTAATTGGCAATCCAGTAAAAGAAACCGAACAAAAGAAATTCTATTTTCGTCACACTTTTTTCTCGTCACAGTACTTGGCAATCCAGAATAGCAAACCGAAAAAAAGAAATTCTATTTTCGCCACACTTTTATCTTCTCACAGTACTTGGCAATCCAGAATAGCAAACCGAACAAAAGAAATTCTATTTCCGTCACACTTTTATCTACTCACATTAATTGGCAATCCAATAAAAGAAACCGAACAAAAGAAAATCTATTTTCGTCACACTTTTCTTCTTCTCACAGTACTTGGCAATCCAGAATAGCAAGCTGAACAAAAGAAAATCTCTTTTCGTCACACTTTTTTCTACTCACATTAATTGGCAATACAGTAAAAGAAACCGAACAAAAGAAATTCTATTTCCGTCACACTTTTTTTTCTTCTCACAGTACTTGGCAATCCAGAATAGCAAACCGAACAAAAGAAATTCTATTTTCGTCACACTTTTTTCTACTCACATTAATTGGCAATCCAGAATAGCAAACCGAACAAAAGAAATTCTATATTCGCCACACTTTTTTTCTTCTCACAGTAATTGGCAATCCAGAATAGCAAACCGAACAAAAGAAATTCTATTTTCGCCACACTTTTTTTCTTCTCACATTAATTGGCAATCCAGAATAGCAAACCGAACAAAAGAAATTCTATATTCGCCACACTTTTTTATCTTCTCACAGTACTTGGCAATCCAGAATAGCAAACCGAACAAAAGAAATTCTATTTTCGTCACACTTTTTTCTACTCACATTAATTGGCAATCCAGAATAGCAAACCGAACAAAAGAAATTCTATTTCCGTCACACTTTTTTCTACTCACATTAATTGGCAATACAGTAAAAGAAACCGAACAAAAGAAATTCTATTTTCACCACACTTTTTTTCTTCTCACAGTACTTGGCAATCCAGAATAGCAAACCGAACAAAAGAAATTCTATTTCCGTCACAATTTTTTTCTTCTCACATTAATTGGCAATCCAGAATAGCAAACCGAACAAAAGAAATTCTATTTCCGTCACACTTTTTTCTACTCACATTAATTGGCAATCCAGTAAAAGAAACCGAACAAAAAAATTCTATTTTCGCCACACTTTTTTTCTTCTCACAGTAATTGGCAATCCAGAATAGCAAACCGGACAAAAGAAATTCTATTTCCGTCACACTTTTTTCTACTCACATTAATTGGCAATCCAGTAAAAGAAACCGATCAAAAGAAATTCTATCTCTGTCACACTTTTTTCTTCTCACAGTACTTGGCAATCCAGAATAGCAAACCGAACAAAAGAAATTCTATATTCGCCACACTTTTTTGTCTTCTCACAGTACTTGGCAATCTAGAATAGCAAACCGAACAAAAGAAATTCTATTTTCGTCACACTTTTTTCTACTCACATTAATTGGCAATCCAGAATAGCAAACCGAACAAAAGAAATTCAATTTCCGTCACACTTTTTTTCTTCTCACAGTACTTGGCATTCCAGAGTAGCAAACCGAACAAAAGAAATTCTATTTCCGTCACACTTTTTTCTACTCACATTAATTGGCAATACAGTAAAAGAAACCGAACAAAAGAAATACTATTTTCGCCACACTTTCTTCTTCTCACAGTAATTGGCAATCCAGAATAGCAAACCGGACAAAAGAAATTCTATTTCCGGCACACTCTTTTCTAAACACATTAATTGGCAATCCAGTAAAAGAAACCGAACAAAAGAAATTCTATTTTCGTCACACTTTTTTCTCGTCACAGTACTTGGCAATCCAGAATAGCAAACCGAAAAAAAGAAATTCTATTTTCGCCACACTTTTATCTTCTCACAGTACTTGGCAATCCAGAATAGCAAACCGAACCAAAGAAATTCTATTTCCGTCACACTTTTATCTACTCACATTAATTGGCAATCCAATAAAAGAAACCGAACAAAAGAAAATCTATTTTCGTCACACTTTTCTTCTTCTCACAGTACTTGGCAATCCAGAATAGCAAACCGAACAAAAGAAATTCTATTTTCGTCACACTTTTTTCTACTCACATTAATTGGCAATACAGTAAAAGAAACCGAACAAAAGAAATGCTATTTTCGTCACACTTTTTTCTCGTCACAGTACTTGGCAATCCAGAATAGCAAACCGAAAAAAAGAAATTCTATTTTGGCCACACTTTTATCTTCTCACAGTAATTGGCAATCCTGAATAGCAAACCGAACAAAAGAAATTCTATTTTCGTCACACTTTTATCTACTCACATTAATTGGCAATCCAGTAAAAAAAAAACGGAACAAAAGAAATTCGATTTCCGTCACACTTTTTCTACTCAGATTAACTGGCAATCCAGTAAAAGAAACCGAACAAAAGAAATTCTATTTTCCCCACACTTTTTTTCTTCTCACAGTAATTGGCAATCCAGAATAGCAAACCGAACAAAAGAAATTCTATTTCCGTCACACTTTTATCTACTCACATTAATTGGCAATCCAGAATAGCAAACCGAAAAAAGAAATTCTATTTCCGTCACACTTTTTTCTACTCACATTAATTGGCAATCCAGAATAACAAAGCGAACAAAAGAAATTCTATTTTTGTCACACTTTTTTCTACTCACATTAATTGGCAATGCAGTAAAAGAAACGAACAAAAGAAATTCTATTTTCGTCACATTTTTTTCTACTCACATTAATTGGCAATCCAGAATAGCAAACCGAACAAAAGAAATGCTATTTTCGTCACCCTTTTGTACTGACATTAATTGGCAATCCAGTAAAAGAAAACGAACAAAAGAAATTCTATTTTCGTCACACTTTTTTCTACTCACATTAATTGGCAATCCAGAATAGCAAACCGAACAAAAGAAATTCTATTTCAGTCACACTTTTTTCTACTCAGATTAATTGGCAATCCAGAATAACAAAGCGAACAAAAGAAATTCTATTTTTGTCACACTTTTTTCTACTCACATTAATTGGCAATCCAGGAAAAGAAACGAACAAAAGAAATTCTATTTTCGTCACATTTTTTTCTACTCACATTAATTGGCAATCCAGAATAGCAAACCGAACAAAAGAAATTCTATTTCCGTCACACTTTTTTCTACTCACATTAATTGGCAATACAGTAAAAGAAACCGAACAAAAGAAATTCTATTTTCGTCACACTTTTTTCTACTCACATTAATTGGCAATCCAGAATAGCAAACCGAACAAAAGAAATTCTATTTCTGTCACACTTTTTTCTACTCACATTAATTGGCAATCCAGAATAGTAAAGCGAATAAAAGAAATTCTATTTTCGTCACACTTTTTTCTATTCACATTAATTGGCAATCCAGAATAGCAAACCGAACAAAGGAAATTCTATTTTCGTCACACTTTTTCTACTCAGATTAACTGGCAATCCAGTAAAAGAAACCGAACAAATGAAATTCTATTTTCCCCACACTTATTTTCTTCTCACAGTAATTGGCAATCCAGAATAGCAAACCGAACAAAAGAAATTCTATTTCCGTCACACTTTTATCTACTCATATTATTTGGCAATCCAGTAAAAGACACCGAACAAAAGAAATTCTATTTTCGTCACCCTTTTGTACTCACATTAATTGGCAATCCAGTAAAAGAAAACGAACAAAAGAAATTCTATTTTCGTCACCCTTTTGTACTCACATTAATTGGCAATCCAGTAAAAGAAAACGAACAAAAGAAATTCTATTTTCGTCACCCTTTTGTACTCACATTAATTGGCAATCCAGTAAAAGACACCGAACAAAAGAAATTCTATTTTCGTCACCCTTTTGTACTCACATTAATTGGCAATCCAGTAAAAGAAAACGAACAAAAGAAATTCTATTTTCGTCACACTTTTTTCTACTCACGTTAATTGGCAATCCAGTAAAAGAAAACGAACAAAAGAAATTCTATTTTCGTCACCCTTTTGTACTCACATTAATTGGCAATCCAGTAAAAGAAAACGAAGAAAAGAAATTCTATTTTCGTCACACTTTTTTCTACTCACATTAATTGACAATCCAGAATAGGAAACCGAACAAAAGAAATTCTATTTTCGTCACCCTTTTGTACTCACATTAATTGGCAATCCAGTAAAAGACACCGAACAAAAGAAATTCTATTTTCGTCACCCTTTTGTACTCACATTAATTGGCAATCCAGTAAAAGAAAACGAACAAAAGAAATTCTATTTTCGTCACACTTTTGTACTCACATTAATTGGCAATCCAGTAAAAGACACCGAACAAAAGAAATTCTATTTTCGTCACCCTTTTGTACTCACATTAATTGGCAATCCAGTAAAAGAAAACGAACAAAAGAAATTCTATTTTCGTCACCCTTTTGTACTCACATTAATTGGCAATCCAATAAAAGACACCGAACAAAAGAAATTCTATTTTCGTCACCCTTTTGTACTCACATTAATTGGCAATCCAGTAAAAGAAAAAGAACAAAAGAAATTCTATTTTCGTTACCCTTTTGTACTCACATTAATTGGCAATCCAGTAAAAGACACCGA
The DNA here is from genome assembly GCA_037127315.1 of Ascarosepion bandense. Lineage (NCBI taxonomy): Eukaryota > Metazoa > Mollusca > Cephalopoda > Sepiida > Sepiidae > Ascarosepion > Ascarosepion bandense. Next base: position 847,056 of record JBBBDQ010001497.1, read on the forward strand.
ACAAAAGAAATTCTATTTTCGTCACCCTTTTGTACTCACATTAATTGGCAATCCAGTAAAAGAAAACGAACAAAAGAAATTCTATTTTCGTCACACTTTTTTCTACTCACGTTAATTGGCAATCCAGTAAAAGAAAACGAACAAAAGAAATTCTATTTTCGTCACACTTTTTTCTACTCACATTAATTGGCAATCCAGAATAGGAAACCGAACAAAAGAAATTCCATTTTCGTCACCCTTTTGTACTCACATTAATTGGCAATCCAGTAAAAGACACCGAACAAAAGAAATTCTATTTTCGTCACCCTTTTGTACTCACATTAATTGGCAATCCAGTAAAAGAAAACGAACAAAGGAATTCTATTTTCGTCACACTTTTGTACTCACATTAATTGGCAATCCAGTAAAAGACACCGAACAAAAGAAATTCTATTTTCGTCACCCTTTTGTACTCACATTAATTGGCAATCCAGTAAAAGGAAACGAACAAAAGAAATTCTATTTTCGTCACCCTTTTGTACTCACATTAATTGGCAATCCAGTAAAAGACACCGAACAAAAGAAATTCTATTTTCGTCACCCTTTTGTACTCACATTAATTGGCAATCCAGTAAAAGAAAAAGAACAAAAGAAATTCTATTTTCGTCACCCTTTTGTACTCACATTAATTGGCAATCCAGTAAAAGACACCGAACAAAAGAAATTCTATTTTCGTCACCCTTTTGTACTCACATTAATTGGCAATCCAGTAAAAGAAAACGAACAAAAGAAATTCTATTTTCGTCACACTTTTTTCTACTCACATTAATTGGCAATCCAGAATAGCAAACCGAACAAAAGAAATTCTTTTTCGTCACCCTTTTGTACTCACATTAATTGGCAATCCAGTAAAAGAAAACGAACAAAAGAAATTCTATTTTCGTCACCCTTTTGTACTCACATTAATTGGCAATCCAGTAAAAGAAAACGAACAAAAGAAATTCTATTTTCGTCACCCTTTTGTACTCACATTAATTGGCAATCCAGTAAAAGACACCGAACAAAAGAAATTCTATTTTCGTCACCCTTTTGTACTCACATTAATTGGCAATCCAGTAAAAGAAAACGAACAAATGAAATTCTATTTTCGTCACACTTTTTTCTACTCACGTTAATTGGCAATCCAGTAAAAGAAAACGAACAAAAGAAATTCTATTTTCGTCACACTTTTTTCTACTCACATTAATTGGCAATCCAGAATAGCAAACCGAACAAAAGAAATTCTATTTTCGTCACCCTTTTGTACTCACATTAATTGGCAATCCAGTATAAGAAAACGAACAAAAGAAATTCTATTTTCGTCACCCTTTTGTACTCACATTAATTGGCAATCCAGTAAAAGACACCGAACAAAAGAAATTCTATTTTCGTCACCCTTTTGTACTCACATTAATTGGCAATCCAGTAAAAGAAAACGAACAAAAGAAATTCTATTTTCGTCACACTTTTGTACTCACATTAATTGGCAATCCAGTAAAAGACACCGAACAAAAGAAATTCTATTTTCGTCACCCTTTTGTACTCACATTAATTGGCAATCCAGTAAAAGAAAACGAACAAAAGAAATTCTATTTTCGTCACCCTTTTGTACTCACATTAATTGGCAATCCAGTAAAAGAAAACGAACAAAAGAAATTCTATTTTCGTCACCCTTTTGTACTCACATTAATTGTCAATCCAGTAAAAGAAAACGAACAAAAAATTCTATTTTCGTCACCCTTTTGTACTCGTTAATTAGCAATCAGTAAAAACGAACAAAAGAAATTCTATTTTTCGTCACCCTTTTGTACTCACATTAATTGGCAATCCAGTAAAAGACACCGAACAAAAAAATTCTATTTTCGTGCCTTTTTGTGCTCATTAATTGGCAATCCAGTAAAAGACACCGAACAAAAAAATTCTATTTTCGTCACCCTTTTATACTCGTTAATTGTGATCCAGTAAAAGAAAACGAACAAAAAATTCTATTTTCGTCACCCTTTTGTACTCACGTTGGTTAGCAATCCAGTAAAAGAAAACGAACAAAGAAATTCTATTTTCGTCACTTTTCTACTCACATTAATTGGCAATCCAGAATAACCAAGTGAACAAAAAATTCTGTTTTCATCACCCTTTTATTATCACATTAATTAGCAATCCAGTAAATAAAACGAACAAAAGAATTCTATTTCGTCACCATACCCATGCTCACATTAATTGGCAATCCAGTAAAAGACACCGAACAAAGAAATTCTATTTTCGTCACCATACATACTCACGATGATGGCAATCAGTAAAGACACCGAACAAAGATTCTATTTTCGTCACCTTTTGTACTCACATTAATTGGCAATCCAGTAAAGAAAACGAACAAAGAATTCTACACTATTACCTTTGTACTCACATTAATTGGCAATCCAGTAAAAGACACCGAACAAGAAATTCTATTTTCCATGCCGCCGCATACTCACATTAATTGTGATCAGTAAAGAAAACGAACAAAAGAAATTCTATTTTCGTCACCCTTTGTACTCACATTAATTGGCAATCAGTAAAAGACACCGAACAAAAAGAAGTTCTATTTTCGTCACCCTTTTTGTACTCACATTAGTTGGCAATCCGGTAAAAAACGAACAAAAAAGAAATTCTATTTTCGTCACACTTTTTCTCCCGTTGATTGGCAATCAGTAAAAAACGAACAAAAGAAGTTACTATTTTCGTCGCATACGTACTCACATTGATTGACGGTCCAGTAAAAAACGAACAAAAGAGATTCTATTTTCGTCACCCTTTGTACTCACATTCAATTGGCAATCCCAGTAAAGAAAAACGAACAAAAAAATTCTATTTTCGTCCCTTTTGTGCTCACGACAATTGGCAATCCGGTAAAGACACCGAACAAAAAGAGATTCTATTTTCGTCGCCTTACCTTCCACTCGTTAATTGGCAATCGGTAAAAGAAAACGAACAAGGAATTCTGTTTTCGTCGCGCCGCAACACTCACGATGATGGCAATCCGGTAAAAACGAACAAAGAAATTCTGTTTTCGTCGCAACACATACTCACAGTAATTGGCAATCCAGTAACAGAAAACGAACAAAGAAAATTCTATTTTCGTCACCTTTTTTGTACTCACATTAATTGGCAATCCGGTAAAAGACACCGAACAAAAATTCTATTTTCGTCGCACTTTTTTCTACTCGTTAGTTGGCAATCCAGAACCGCAAACCGAACAAAAAGAATTCTATTTTTCGTCACCCTTTGTACTCACATTGATTGGCAATCCAGTAAAAGAAAACGAACAAAAGAAATTCTATTTTCGTCACCCTTTTGTACTCACATTAATTGGCAATCCAGTAAAAAACAGACAAAAAAATTCTATTTTCGTCACCATACTGTACTCACATTCAATTGGCAATCTGATAAAGACACCGAACAAAGAAATTCTATTTTCGTCACCCATACGTACTCGTTAATTGGCAATCGGTAAAAGAAAACGAACAAAAAGAAATTCTATTTTCGTCACCTTTTTCTCAAAATTGTTGATCCGAAATAGCAAACCGAACAAAGAAATTCTATTTTCGTCGCCCTTTTGTACTCACATTAATTGGCAATCCGGTAAAAAAACGAATTAAAGAGAAATTCTATTTTTTCGTCACCTTTTTCTCATTGATTGGCATTCCAGAATAGCAAACCGAACAAAAGAGATTCTGAAAAGCACCGTCACCATGTACTCACATTAATTGGCAATCAGTAAGAAAACGAACAAAGAAATTCTGTTTCGTCACCTTTTTCTCCATTCGGTGGCGGTCCAAATAGCAAACCGAACAAAAAAAATTCTATTTTCATCCCCATACATACTCACGTTAATTGGCAATCCAGTAAAAGAAAACGAACAAAGAAATTCTATTTTCGTCCTTACATACATACTCATTAATTGTGCAATCCAAAAAAATGAAAAACGAACAAAAGAAATTCTATTTTCGTCACCCTTTTGTACTCACATTAATTAGCAGTCAGTAAAGACACCGAACAAAGAGTTATATTTTCGTCACCCTTTTGTACTCACGATTAATTGGCAATCCAGTAAAAGAAAACAACAAAGTTCTATTTTCATCGCCCTTTTACTCACGTTAATTGCTTGATCGATAAAGACACCGAACAAAGAAATTTACTTTCATCCCTTTTATACTCATTAATTGTGATCAGTAAAGAACACCGAACAAAAGAAATTCTATTTTCGTCACCTTTTGTACTCATTAATTGGCAATCCAGTAAAGAAAAACGAACAAAAAAGTTCTATTTTCCAATAAGCACTACTCATTAATTGGCAATCCAGAATAGCAAACCGAACAAAAAAATTCTATTTTCGTCACCCTTTTGTACTCCCATTAATTGGCAATCAGTAAAGAAAAACGAACAAAAAAATTCTATTTTGTCACACTTTCTACTCACATTAATTGGCGGTAGATAGCAAACCGAACAAAAATTCTATTTTTCGTCACCCTTTTAACCACTCACATTAATTGGCAATCGATAAAAGAAAACGAACAAAAAGAAATTCTATTTTCGTACTTGCATACACTACTCATTAATTGGCAATCAAGAATAGCAAACCGAACAAAAAAGAAATTCTATTTTTAAACCGCCTTTTGTACTCACATTAATTGGCAATCCAGTAAAAACGAACAAAAGAAATTCTATTTTCGTCTTTGTACTCGTTAATTGGCAATCCAGTAAAAGACGCAGACAAAGAATTCTATTTTCGTCACACTTTTGTACTCGCATTAATTGGCAATCCAGTAAAAAACGAACAAAGAAATTCTATTTTCGTCATTTTCTATCACATTAATTGGCAATTCAGAATAGCAAACCGAACAAAAATTCTATTTTCGTCACCCTTTTTGTACTCACATTAATTGGCAATCCAGTAAAAAACGAACAAAAAGTACTATTTTCGTCACACTTTTTCTACTCACATTAATTGGCAATCGAATAGCAAACAGAACAAAAGAAATTCTATTTTCGTCACTCCTTTTGTACTCAACATTAATTGGCAATCCAGTAAAGAAAACGAACAAAAGAAATTCTATTTTCGTCACAATTTTCTACTCCACATTAATTGGCAATCCAGTAGCAAACCGAACAAAAAGAAATTCTATTTTCGTCACCCTTTTGTACTCACATTAAGTGGCAATCCAGTAAAAGAAAAACGAACAAAAGAAATCCTATTTTCGTCACACTTTTGTACTCACATTAATTGGCAATCCAGTAAAAGACACCGAACAAAAAAGGAAATTCTATTTCCGTCACCCTTTTGTACTCACACACTGGCAAACTATAAGACACCGAACAAAAGCAGCTCTATTTTCGTCACCCTTTTGTACTCACATTAATTAAAACCAGTAAAGAAAACGAACAAACGAAATTCTATTTTCGTCACTCCTTTGTACTACATTAATTCGGTAATCCAGTAAAAGAAAACGAACAAAAGAAATTTATTTTCGTCACCCTCTTTACACTTCAAAAGCATTAATTGGCAATCCAGTAAAAGAAAACGGTCAAAGAAATTTACTACCACCCCTTTGTACCTACATTAATTGGCAATCCAGTAAAAGAAAACGAACAAAAGAAATTCTATTTTCGTCACCCTTTTGTACTCACATTAATTGGCAATCCAGTAAAAGAAAACGAACAAAAGAAATTATTTTCGTCACTCCTTTGTAATTACATTAATTAAGTAACTAGTAAAAGAAAAACGAACAAAAGAAATTCTATTTTCGTCACCCTTGTACTCACATTAATTGGCAATCCAGTAAAGACACCGAACAAAAGAAATTTATTTTTCGTCAAATTTTCGTACTCGTTTTATTAATTGGCAATCCAGTAAAAGAAACGAACAAAAGAAATTTTATTTTCGTCAAATTTTGTACTACACACTACAACTATAAAGACCGAACAAAAGAAATTATCAGCCACCTTGTACTCACATTAATTGGCAACTGTAAAAAAGAAAACGAACAAAGGAAATTCTATTTTCGTCAAATTTTGTACTCACATTAATTGGCAATCAGCAAAGAATATTCACAAAAGAAATTATATTTTGCCAAAATTTTCGAAAATTTCACATTATCGCGCCATAACTAGTAAAAGAAAACGAACAAAAGAAATTCTATTTTCGTCACCCTTTTGTAAACACACATTGATCATAATCCAGTAAAAGAAAACGAACAAAGAAATTCTATTTTCGTCACCCTTTTTTTAAATTTCACACATTAATTGGCAATCCAGTAAAAGAAAACGAACAAAAGAAATTTTATTTTCGTCACCCTTTGCGTACTCACATTAATTGGCAATCCAGTAAAAGAAAACGAACAAAAGAAATTCTATTTTCGTCACCTTTTGTACTCACATTACCTCATAACTAGCAAAAAACGAAAAGAAATTCATTTTCGTCACCCTTTTGTACTCACATTAATTGCAATCCAGTAAAAGACACCGAACAAAAGAAATTCTATTTTCGTCACCCTTTTGTACTCACATTACCCCGGCAATCCAGAAGAAAACAACAAAAGAAATTCTATTTTCGGTCACCCTTTTGTACTCCTCACATTAATTGGCAATCCAGTAAAAGACACCGAACAAAAGAAATTCTATTTTCGTCACCCCTTTGTACTCACATTAATTGGCAATCCAGTAAAAGAAAACGAACAAAGGAAATTCAGCCTTTTCGGTTACCCTTTGTGTTCACATTAATTAAGCAATCCAGTAAAAGACACTGAACAAAAGAAATTGTTTTCACCCTTTTGTACTTCACATTAATTGGCAATCCAGTAAAAGAAAACGAACAAAAGAAATTCTACATTTTTGCCACCTTTTTGTACTCACATTAATTGGCAATCCAGTAAAAGAAACGAACAAAAGAAAATTACTTTCGTCACTCCTTTTGTACTCACATTAATTGGCAATCCAGTAAAGACACCGAACAAAAGAAATTCTTATTTTCGTCACCCTTTTGTACTCACATTAATTGGCAATCCAATAAAAGAAAACGAACAAAAGAAATTCTATTTTCGTCACCCTTGTACTCACATTAATTGGCAATCCAGTAAAAGACACCGAACAAAAGAAATTCTATTTTTCGTCACCTTGAAATTGCCACATTAATTGGCAATCCAGTAAGAAAACGAACAAAAGAAATTCTATTTTCGTCACCCTTTTGTACTCACATTAATTGGCAACCAGTAAAAGACACCGAACAAAAGAAACGTACGTCACCCTTTATGTACTCACATTAATTGGCAATCCAGTAAAGAAAACGAACAAAAGAAATTTATTTTTCGTCAGCTCCTTGTACTCACATTAATTGGCAATCCAGTAAAAGAAAACGAACAAAAGAAATTCCTATTTTCGTCACCCTTTGTACTCACACACCGCAATCCAGTAAAAGACACCCTGAACAAAGAAATTCTATTTTCGTCACCCCTGTGTACTCACATTAATTGGCAACTATAAAAGAAAACGAACAAAAGAAATTCCCATTTTCGTCACCTTTTGAAAATTACAATAATTGGCAATCCAGTAAAAGACACCGAACAAAAGAAATTCTATTTTCGTCACCCTTTTGTACTACGCATTAATTGGCAATCCAGTAAAAGAACGAACAAAAGAAATTCTATTTCTTCGTCACCCTTTTGTACTCACATTAATTGCCAATCCAGTAAAAGACACCGAACAAAAGAAATTCTATTTTCGTCACCTCTTTGTACTACATTAATTGGCAATCCAGTAAAAGAAAACGAACAAAAGAAATTCCTATTTTCGTCACCCTTGTACTCACATTAATTGGCAATCCAGTAAAAGAAAACGAACAAAAGAAATTTATTTTCGTCACCCTTTGAAAATTAACACATCAAGTAATCCAGTAAAGACACCGAACAAAAGAAATTTCATTTTTCGTCACCCCTTGTACTACATTAATTGGCAATCCAGTAAAAAAACGAACAAAAGAAATTCTATTTTCGACACCCTTTTGTACTCACATTAATTGGCAATCCAGTAAAGATAATCGAACAAAAGAAATTCTATTTTCGTCACTCCTTTAGCCACATTAATTGGCAATCCAGTAAAAGAAAACGAACAAAAGAAATTTATTTTCGTCACCTCTTTGTACTCACATTAATTGGCAATCCAGTAAAAGACACCGAACAAAAGAAATTCTATTTTCGTCACCCTTTTGTACTCACATTAATTGGCAATCCAGTAAAAGAAACGAACAAAAGAAATTCCCATTTTCGTCACCCTTTGTACTCACATTAATTGGCAATCCAGTAAAGACACCGAACAAAAGAAATTCTATTTTCGTCAAATTTTTGTACTACATTAATTGGCAATCCAGTAAAGAAAACGAACAAAAGAAATTCTATTTTCGTCACCCTTTTGTACTCACATTAATTGGCAATCCAGTAAAAGAAAACGAACAAAAGAAATTCTATTTTCGTCACCCCTTTGTACTCACATTAATTGGCAATTCAGTAAAAGACACCGAACAAAAGAAATTTATTTTCGTCACCCCTTTGTACTCACATTAATTGGCAATCCAGTAAAAAGAAAACGAACAAAAGAAATTCTATTTTCGTCACCTCTTTTGTACTCACATTAATTGGCAATCCAGTAAAAAGACACCGAACAAAAGAGTGAGTTCTATTTTTCGTCACACTTTTTGTACTCACGTTAATTGGCAATCCAGTAAAAGAAAACGAACAAAAAGAAATTTATTTTCGTCACCCTTTTTGTACTCACATTAATTGGCAATCCAGTAAAAAAGACACCGAACAAAAGAAATTCTATTTTCGTCACCCTTTTGTACTCACATTAATTGGCAACTAGTAAAAAGAAAACGAACAAAAGAAATCTTATTTTTTACCACTCCCTTTTGTACTCACATTAATTGGCAATCCAGTAAAAGAAAACGAACAAAAGAAATTCTATTTTCGTCACCCTTTTGTACTCACATTAATTGGCAATCCAGTAAAAGACACCGAACAAAAGAAATTTATTTTTGTCACCCTCTTTGTACTCACATTAATTGGCAATCCAGTAAAAGAAAACGAACAAAAGAAATTTTATTTTCGTCACCCTTTTGTACTCACATTAATTGGGCAATCCAGTAAAGACACTGAACAAAAGAAATTCTATTTTCGTCAACAAATTTTTGTACTCACACACTCAAGTAATCCAGTAAAAGAAAAAACGAACAAAAGAAATTCTATTTTCGTCACCCTTTTGTACTCACATTAATTGGCAATCCAGTAAAAGACACCGAACAAAAGAAATTCTATTTTCGCCACCCTTGTACTCACATTAATTGGCAATCTGTGCAAAGAAAACGAACAAAAGAAATTTATTTTCGTCACCCTTTGTACTCACATTAATTGGCAACTAGTAAAAGAAAAACGAACAAAAGAAATTTATTTTCGTCAAATTTTTGTACTCACATTAATTGGCAATCCAGTAAAAGAAAACGAACAAAAGAAATTCTATTTTCGTCACCCTTTTGTACTCACATTAATTGGCAATCCAGTAAAAGAAAACGAACAAAAGAAATTCTATTTTCGTCACCCTTTTGTACTCACATTAATTGGCAATCCAGTAAAAGACACCGAACAAAAGAAATTCTATTTTCGTCACCCTTTTGTACTCACATTAATTGGCAATCCAGTAAAAGAAAACGAACAAAAGCCCTATTTTCGTCACCCTTTGTACTCACATTAATTGGCAATCCAGTAAAAGAAAACGAACAAAAGAAATTGTATTTTCGTCACCCTTTGTACTCACATTAATTGGCAATCCAGTAAAAGAAAACGAACAAAAGAAATTTATTTTCGTCACCTTTTTGTACTCACATTAATTGGCAATCAGTAAAAGACACCGAACAAAAGAAATTCTATTTTCGTCACCCTTGTGCTCACACAATTGGCAAATCCAGTAAAAGAAAACGAACAAAAGAAATTCTATTTTCGTCACACTTTTCTACTCATACTTATAATCCAGTAAAAGAAAACGAACAAAGAAATTCTATTTTCGTCACACTTTTTCTACTCACATTAATTGGCAATCCAGAATAGCAAACCGAACAAAAGAAATTCTATTTTCGTCACCCTTTTGTACTCACATTAATTGGCAATCCAGTAAAAGAAAACGAACAAAAAGAAATTCTATTTTCGTCACCCTTTTGTACTCACATTATTAAGTAATCCAGTAAAAGACACCGAACAAAAGAAATTCTATTTTCGTCACCCCTTTGTACTCACATTAATTGGCAATTCAGTAAAAGAAAACGAACAAAAAAGAAATTCTATTTTCGTCACCCTTTGTACTCACATTAATTGGCAATCTTAGTAAAAGAAAACGAACAAAGGAAATTCTATTTTCGTCACCCTTTTGGTACTACATTAATTGGCAATCCAGTAAAAGAAAACGAACAAAAGAAATTCTATTTTCGTCACCTTGTACTTCACATTAATTGGCAATCCAGTAAAAGACACCGAACAAAAGAAATTCTATTTTCGTCACCCTTGTACCTCACATTAATTGGCAATCCAGTAAAAGAAAACGAACAAAAGAAATTCTATTTTCGTCACACTTTTTCTACTCACGTTAATTGGCAATCCAGTAAAAGAAAACGAACAAAAGAATCATTTTCGTCACACTTTTTTCTACTCACATTAATTGGCAATCCAGAATAGCAAACCGAACAAAAAGAAATCTTCATTTTCGTCACCCTTTTGTACTCACATTAATTGGCAATCCAGTAAAAGAAAACGAACAAAAAGAAATTCTATTTTCGTCACCCTTTTGTACTCACATTGTCTGGCAAATCCAAAAGCACACCGAACAAAAGAAATTCTATTTTCGTCACCTCTTTGTACTCACATTAATTGGCAATCCAGTAAAAGAAACGAACAAAAGAAATTCTATTTTCGTCACACTTTTTCTTAATTAATGCTAATTGGCAATCCAGTAAAAGAAACGAACAAAAGAAATTCTATTTTCGTCACACTTTTTTCTACTCACATTAATTGGCAATCCATTTAGTAAACCGAACAAAAGAAATTCTATTTTCGTCACCTCTTTGTACTCACATTAATTGGCAATCCAGTAAAAGAAAACGAACAAAAGAAATCTTCTATTTTCGTCACACTTTTTTCGACTCACGTTAATTGGCAATCCAGTAAAAGAAAACGAACAACAGAAATTCTATTTTCGTCACACTTTTTTCTACTCACATTAATTGGCAATCCAGAATAGTAAACCGAACAAAAGAAATTCTATTTCAGTCACACTTTTTTCTACTCACATTAATTGGCAATCCAGAATAACAAAGCGAACAAAAGAAATTCTATTTTTGTCACACTTTTTTCTACTCACATTAATTGGCAATCCAGTAAAAGAAACGAACAAAAGAAATTCTATTTTCGTCACATTTTTTTCTACTCACATTAATTGGCAATCCAGAATAGCAAACCGAACGAAAGAAATTCTATTTCCGTCACACTTTTTTCTACTCACATTAATTGGCAATCCAGTAAAAGAAAACGAACAAAAGAAATTCTATTTTCGTCACACTTTTTTCTACTCACATTAATTGGCAATCCAGAATAGCAAACCGAACAAAAGAAATTCTATTTCTGTCACACTTTTTTCTACTCACATTAATTGGCAATCCAGAATAGCAAAGCGAATAAAAGAAATTCTATTTTCGTCACACTTTTTTCTACTCACATTAATTGGCAATCCAGAATAGCAAAGCGATTAAAAGAAATTCTATTTTCGTCACACTTTTTTCTACTCACATTAATTGGCAATCCAGAATAGCAAAGCGAACAAAAGAAATTCTATTTTCGTCACACTTTTTTCTACTCTCATTAATTGGCAATCCACAATAGCAAACCGAACAAAAGAAATTCTATTTTCGTTACACTTTTTTCTACTCACATTAATTGGCAATCCAGAATAGCAAAGCGAACAAAAGAAATTCTATTTTCGTCACACTTTTTTCTACTCACATTAATTGGCAATCCAGAATAGCAAACCGAACAAAAGAAATTCTATTTCCGTCACATTTGTTCTACTCACATTAATTGGCAATCCAGAATAGCAAAGCGAACAAAAGAAATTCTATTTTCGTCACACTTTTTTTCTACTCACATTAATTGGCAATCCAGAATAGCAAACCGAACAAAAGAAATTCTATTTCCGTCACACTCTTTTCTACTCACATTAATTGGCAATCCAGTAAAAGAAAACGAACAAAAGAAATTCTATTTTCGTCACCCTTTTGTACTCACATTAATTGGCAATCCAGTAAAAGACACCGAACAAAAGAAATTCTATTTTCGTCACCCTTTTGTACTCACATTAATTGGCAATCCAGTAAAAGAAAACGAACAAAAGAAATTCTATTTTCGTCACCCTTTTGTACTCACATTAATTGGCAATCCAGTAAAAGACACCGAACAAAAGAAATTCTATTTTCGTCACCCTTTTGTACTCACATTAATTGGCAATCCAGTAAAAGAAAACGAACAAAAGAAATTCTATTTTCGTCACCCTTTTGTACTCACATTAATTGGCAATCCAGTAAAAGAAAACGAACAAAAGAAATTCTATTTTCGTCACCCTTTTGTACTCACAGTAATTGGCAATCCAGTAACAGAAAACGAACAAAAGAAATTCTATTTTCGTCACCCTTTTGTACTCACATTAATTGGCAATCCAGTAAAAGAAAACGAACAAAAGAAATTCTATTTTCGTCACCCTTTTGTACTCACATTAATTGGCAATCCAGTAAAAGACACCGAACAAAAGAAATTCTATTTTCGTCACCCTTTTGTACTCACATTAATTGGCAATCCAGTAAAAGAAAACGAACAAAAGAAATTCTATTTTCGTCACCCTTTTGTACTCACATTAATTGGCAATCCAGTAAAAGACACCGAACAAAAGAAATTCTATTTTCGTCACCCTTTTGTACTCACATTAATTGGCAATCCAGTAAAAGACACCGAACAAAAGAAATTCTATTTTCGTCACCCTTTTGTACTCACATTAATTGGCAATCCAGTAAAAGACACCGAACAAAAGAAATTCTATTTTCGTCACCCTTTTGTACTCACATTAATTGGCAATCCAGTAAAAGAAAACGAACAAAAGAAATTCTATTTTCGTCACACTTTTTTCTACTCACGTTAATTGGCAATCCAGTAAAAGAAAACGAACAAAAGAAATTCTATTTTCGTCACACTTTTTTCTACTCACATTAATTGGCAATCCAGAATAGCAAACCGAACAAAAGAAATTCTATTTTCGTCACCCTTTTGTACTCACATTAATTGGCAATCCAGTAAAAGAAAACGAACAAAAGAAATTCTATTTTCGTCACCCTTTTGTACTCACATTAATTGGCAATCCAATAAAAGACACCGAACAAAAGAAATTCTATTTTCGTCACCCTTTTGTACTCACATTAATTGGCAATCCAGTAAAAGAAAACGAACAAAAGAAATTCTATTTTCGTCACCCTTTTGTACTCACATTAATTGGCAATCCAGTAAAAGAAAACGAACAAAAGAAATTCTATTTTCGTCACCCTTTTGTACTCACATTAATTGGCAATCCAGTAAAAGAAAACGAACAAAAGAAATTCTATTTTCGTCACCCTTTTGTACTCACATTAATTGGCAATCCAGTAAAAGACACCGAACAAAAGAAATTCTATTTTCGTCACCCTTTTGTACTCACATTAATTGGCAATCCAGTAAAAGAAAACGAACAAAAGAAATTCTATTTTCGTCACACTTTTTTCTACTCACGTTAATTGGCAATCCAGTAAAAGAAAACGAACAAAAGAAATTCTATTTTCGTCACACTTTTTTCTACTCACATTAATTGGCAATCCAGAATAGCAAACCGAACAAAAGAAATTCTATTTTCGTCACCCTTTTGTACTCACATTAATTGGCAATCCAGTAAAAGAAAACGAACAAAAGAAATTCTATTTTCGTCACACTTTTTTCTACTCACGTTAATTGGCAATCCAGTAAAAGAAAACGAACAAAAGAAATTCTATTTTCGTCACACTTTTTTCTACTCACATTAATTGGCAATCCAGAATAGCAAACCGAACAAAAGAAATTCTATTTCAGTCACACTTTTTTCTACTCACATTAATTGGCAATCCAGAATAACAAAGCGAACAAAAGAAATTCTATTTTTGTCACACTTTTTTCTACTCACATTAATTGGCAATCCAGTAAAAGAAACGAACAAAAGAAATTCTATTTTCGTCACATTTTTTTCTACTCACATTAATTGGCAATCCAGAATAGCAAACCGAACGAAAGAAATTCTATTTCCGTCACACTTTTTTCTACTCACATTAATTGGCAATCCAGTAAAAGAAAACGAACAAAAGAAATTCTATTTTCGTCACACTTTTTTCTACTCACATTAATTGGCAATCCAGAATAGCAAACCGAACAAAAGAAATTCTATTTCTGTCACACTTTTTTCTACTCACATTAATTGGCAATCCAGAATAGCAAAGCGAATAAAAGAAATTCTATTTTCGTCACACTTTTTTCTACTCACATTAATTGGCAATCCAGAATAGCAAAGCGATTAAAAGAAATTCTATTTTCGTCACACTTTTTTCTACTCACATTAATTGGCAATCCAGAATAGCAAAGCGAACAAAAGAAATTCTATTTTCGTCACACTTTTTTCTACTCTCATTAATTGGCAATCCAGAATAGCAAACCGAACAAAAGAAATTCTATTTTCGTTACACTTTTTTCTACTCACATTAATTGGCAATCCAGAATAGCAAAGCGAACAAAAGAAATTCTATTTTCGTCACACTTTTTTCTACTCACATTAATTGGCAATCCAGAATAGCAAACCGAACAAAAGAAATTCTATTTCCGTCACATTTGTTCTACTCACATTAATTGGCAATCCAGAATAGCAAAGCGAACAAAAGAAATTCTATTTTCGTCACACTTTTTTTCTACTCACATTAATTGGCAATCCAGAATAGCAAACCGAACAAAAGAAATTCTATTTCCGTCACACTCTTTTCTACTCACATTAATTGGCAATCCAGTAAAAGAAAACGAACAAAAGAAATTCTATTTTCGTCACACTTTTTTCTACTCACATTAATTGGCAATCCAGAATAGCAAAGCGAACAAAAGAAATTCTATTTCTGTCACACTTTTTTCTACTCACATTAATTGGCAATCCAGAATAGCAAAGCGAAGAAAAGAAATTCTATTTTCGTCACACTTTTTTCTACTCACATTAATTGGCAATCCAGAATAGCAAAGCGAACAAAAGAAATTCTATTTTCGTCACACTTTTTTCTACTCACATTAATTGGCAATCCAGAATAGCAAACCGAACAAAAGAAATTCTATTTTCGTCACACTTTTTTCTACTCACATTAATTGGCAATCCAGAATAGCAAACCGAACAAAAGAAATTCTGTTTTCGTCACACTTTTTTCTACTCACATTAATTGGCTAACCAGAATAGCAAAGCGAACAAAAGAAATTGTATTTTCATCACACTTTTTTCTACTCACATTAATTGGCAATCCAGAATAGCAAAGCGAACAAAAGAAATTCTATTTTCGTCACACTTTTTTCTACTCACATTAATTGGCAATCCAGAATAGCAAACCGAACAAAAGAAATTCTATTTTCGTCACACTTTTTTCTTCTCACATTAATTGGCAATCCAGAATAGCAAAGCGAACATAAGAAATTCTATTTTCGTCACACTTTTTTCTACTCACATTAATTGGCAATCCAGAATAGCAAAGCGAACAAAAGAAATTCTATTTCCGTCACACTTTTTTCTACTCACATTAATTGGCAATCCAGAATAGCAAAGCGAACAAAAGAAATTCTATTTTCGTCACACTTTTTTCTACTCACATTAATTGGCAATCCAGAATAGTAAACGAACAAAAGAAATTCTATTTTTGCCACACTTTATTCTACTCAGAATACTTGGCAATTGAGAAAAGTAAACCGAACAAAAGACATCCTAATTTTGTCAGAATTTTTTTCTTCTCACAGTACTTGGCATTCCAGTCAAAGTAACCGAACGAATGACATTCTACTTTTGTCACACTTTCTTCTACACACAGTACTTTGCAATCCAGAAAAGGAAACCGAACAAAAGAAATTCTATTTTCGACACACTTCGTTCTACTCACATAATTGGCAATCAAGAAAGAGAATACGAAGAAAATAGATTTTATTTTCCTTAAACTTCTTTCTACTCACTGTATTTGGGAATCCAGAAATAGAAACCGAACCAAAGAAATTCTATTTTCGCCACACTTCGTTCCAGTCACATATTGGCAAGCCAGAAAAGGAATCCGACAAAAGAAATGCTATTTTCCTGAAACTTTTCCTACTCACAATATTTGTCAATCCAGAAAAGGAAACCAAAGAAAAAAAATTATTTTCGTCACACTTTTTCTACTCAGAATACATGGCAATCCAGAAATGGAATCCGAACAAAAGAAATTCTATTTTTCTCCACCTTTTTTCTACTTACAATAATTGGCGATATAGTAAAAAAAACAAACAACTACCAAAAGAAATTCCTTTTTCATCACACTTTTTTCTTCTCACAGCACTTGACCCTCCAGAAAAGGAAACCGAACAAAAGAAATTCTATTTTCGTCATACATTTTTCTTCTTACATTACTTAGCAATCCAGTAAAAGAAACCGAACAAAAGAAATTCTATTTCCGTCACACTTTTTTCTACTCAGAATACTTGGCAATCCAGAAAAAGACACCGAACAGAAGAGATTCTATTTTCGTGACACTTTTTTTCCTCTCACAGTATTTGTCAATCCAGTAAAGGAAACCGAATAAAACAAATTCTATTTTCATCACTCTTTGTTTTACTCACAGTATTTGGCAATACAGAAAAGGAGACTGAACGAAAGAAATTCTATTTTCGTCACACTGTATTCTAAATACAGTACATGGTAATCCAGAAAAGGAAACAGAACGAAATTATAAAGTGTGTGGGGGATTTGGTATTTGCTGGGTTGTATGTGCTTCCGTATTTTACGGGTCTGGCTCTCTAGATTATTTCCCCCACAAATACAACACTCTGTTTTATAATCGCGCAAAGTGAAAGGAATAATTCACAACGGACATT
Source organism: Ascarosepion bandense (assembly GCA_037127315.1). Lineage (NCBI taxonomy): Eukaryota > Metazoa > Mollusca > Cephalopoda > Sepiida > Sepiidae > Ascarosepion > Ascarosepion bandense. Next base: position 864,323 of record JBBBDQ010001497.1, read on the forward strand.
AAACAACAAACAATTTATTATGTGAAAAATAAAATGGTACGTGGAAACAAACAAAATACATGATGCGAAAATTGCCTTTTGGGAAATAAAACTTGGCAAGAAGTTAAATTTGTTCAAAGATGTGTATAAGTTTACATTAGCAGAGTCCGTAAATAAGTCTTTCCTACTTACATTTAGTTCATTTCAGTTGGCGACAGCGTGTCGCGTTGCTGAAAGAAAGTTCGTCGGTTTTTTCTTTTCAAGGTCCTCGGAGCTAGGTCATGAACTTTGGCGTGGAAGAAATGACTTGGCCGGACAAATTATTGGTGGCATGCGGACTTAATGGCTAGCCTGGTGACTGACCTTTTTTTCTCTAACTGTGTGTATTATATACATTAATAGGGGATCAACGAATCTTCCTAGCATTAGGGTGTGAAAACATTTATTGACCAATCAGATTTATTATTTTACTATTTTATTTTGGGGCCTAAATATTTTTGTGTTAATTTACTTCCGATCCTATTTTTCTAGAATGTTCTTATTCTAAGTTTTTAGCTGATTGGTTGAGAAATATAAAAATGTAATCTAAATTCTACTGCCGTTTTGATCCAATTTTTCTAGAATGTTTTATTGTGATTTCCTGTTGCTTATTTTAATAGAAAAAAAATATGTATCCCATAAGTGTAATTAACTTAGACTAAACTTGAATTGAAGCTGCTAAATTAAGAGAATTGATGTCTTTCGGGAGAAAACCCACTCGTTATTTTCTCAGTGAGTTAGAAATTAAAGTTATTTTTTATTCACTTCAGTTAATTGTTAATTCGGTTTACTGGGTTTTTTTTGTTTTGTTTTTTGTAATTAAATTCGGTTTAATCTTAACAAAAGACACGCTTAAACATGGCCGAATTTAAATCCGCCATGCTCGATTTTATTAAGTTCGAATTCGAACATCAAAACAAACGTAAATTTAAATGGCATGAGGAGTAGCTTGAGTTCCAAAAAATAACAGAGAAACTCCCGCTGGATATACAAAAAGAACGACTTGAAATTAAAAAAGCAAACTGAGAAAGAACGATTTGAAATTCAAAATCAAGCTGGAAAGGAACGGCTTGAATAATAATAAAAAAACAAATAGAAATCAGACATAAATCTCGAAGAAATTCTACTTCAAGCAAGTTTCTTGGCCTTTTTCTCGCTTGATGATATGAGTTCTTGTACCCGACACAGTTACAATTTAGGCTCTTTTTATTTCGGTAAGGGCAGGCCCACAACCAGAACACGGGTTGACCGTGTTCTGGTTGTGGGCCTGCCCTTACCGAAATAAAAAGAGCCTAAATTGTAACTGTGTCGGGTACAAGAACTCATATCATCAAGCGAGAAAAAGGCCAAGAAACTTGCTTGAAATGGCAAACAGGGGATAAATTAGTGAAAACAACAATGCGTTTTCGCAAAACACCGTCTGGAGTGCAATAGATATTCTTACAGATTTTTCCGAACGATGAAATAAATTTCGCTTCTTATTTTAGAAGATTAGAGAATTTTTACGCCACTGATTGCATAAATTGGTCGAACTCTAAGAAAGTTCACCTTCTTCTTTGAAAACTGGGCACCACAGAGCAAACCAAATTTGTAAACTATATTTTACCCCGTAAAACAAGCGAACTGATATTTACTAAAGGGGTTAAACTTTTTACAGAACCTTTTATTCTTAAAACATCACTCTTTTATAAGAAATGAATGTGTATGAATTTAATCAGAAAGGATAGTGAAGGTTACACTGCATTCGCATCGGTCGTGAAAAAGCATTGAGACGATTTTAAACTGTCAGAATTGAGTGTGAATAATTTCAAGTGTCTGATAGTTGTTCAGGGACTCGATTCAGCTAAACACGCTGAAGTTAGACGTAGAGTTCTGAATAAATTGGAAAATGAGCCAAACCTTACTCTCCAACAAATAGCAGTAGAGTGTCAGAGATTCGTAAGCGTACACCAAGATTCGAAAAATATCGAGGAATCTGGCATAGCTCACAGAAAAGTACACCAAAAGAAAAAAAAACAATTGTTTTTACCAATAAAAAAACAAAAAAGAAAACAACTTCCTCCTTACCCGTGTTCTGGTTCTGTCCTTACCGAAATAAAAAGTGCCTAAATTGTAACCGTGTCGGGTACAAGAGCTCATATCATCAAGCGAGAAAAGGGTTAATAGCTGCACAAAAAACACAAGATCAGATGAACAAGACGGGTTAAACATTAGAAAATACGTGCAAGTACAAATCCTCAATAAAAATAACAAACTACACTTGGATTCTGGTTCAGATTTAACAATCACAAATCTACACACTTGGAAACAGTTGAGAAAACCAACCTTGCTAAGAACTAATAAAATGGCCAGGTCCTTGACAGGAAAGAAAATCAAGTTTAAAGGAGAACGTACCACTAATGCAACTTTTCAAGGAAGGACGTTAAAACTAAAAACGTTTACATTAAAAAATACAGAAAGATTTTCGGCACCAACCGGATGAAGAAATTTAATTTGTGAGACATGCTAATTAATTCATTTTGCCAAAACCTCGAAAACCTAACCACCAAGGCAAATAATTTAATAAAAGATTTAAAAGAAACTTTGCCGGAAGTTTTTTCTGGGGTCCTTGGTCGGTGTAATAAGATAAACACAAAATTTAAGTTAAAAGATGACATCCAGCCAGTGTTTAAGAAAACATGAAATGTGTCTTTGACAGACTAGAAAGCACTGGTGTCTTGTTGAAAATTGTGTACAGTCAGTGGGCTTCACCGACCGTCTATGTGAGGTCAAACAAGATCCAGGTTGGCATCGATTTCTCGGAAGTTTTTCTGGGTGCCTTGGTTAGTGTAATAAAATGACAGCAACATTTGAGTTAAAAAATGACATCCAGCCAGTGTTTAAGAAAAAATGAAATGTGTCTTTTGCCTCTTTACCAAAAGTAAATGAAGAACTTGACAGACTAGAAAGAACTGGTGTCTTGTTGAAAATTGTGTACAGTCAGTGGGCTTCACTGACCGTCTAAAAAGAAGAAGTCAAATAAGATCCGGGTTTGCGCCGATTTCTCTTTATTTATTGTAAAAAATACAATTGTGGCACAAGGCCGATTTTTGAGGTTGCAAAAACTCCGGTTGGTCCTTAGTATATATCCTCTACCTAGCTAATCTGATTCACGACATACTTTACAATTTTCTCATCCACCACAAGATCTTGTCCTTCGTCATTCAATCCTTCATACACCAGAATATGTCAAACGTACCAGGGACCTAAAAATTCCCAAATGAAAATAAAAATTTTATTTTGAACAATATATACAAAACTATATTTAAAAATATATCCTGAAATGATATATGGGGAGGGGCATGACATAAATACCCAAAACAACAATTTTTTTAAACAAAAGACACAACCAGAAAACATGATGTTAGTTGGAGCCAACCAACCCACAAAACAAAGAGGCCGCTGTATTCTGCCCATACAACAAGAGCAAGAGGCACTCTTTCTACAGGGAGTGGAGAGGAGAAAATAAAATAGATGGGGAGAATATAATCCTGCGGCATTCAAAGACTCATTATTCTTTACCTTCGCCATTTAAAGAAAATGGCGGATTTTATCGTCGTAAATACAAAAAGAAAAATATCAAGACTCCTGTGGAGTTGATACTTAGGAGGGAGGGTGTTATGCTAATTTACCCATGCACACTATTCCAAGCTATAAATAAGCAGCAGTTTTTGCTTTGTGGGGAATACTGAGGCTGGAATATGGGTCACCTCTCAGTTGTATCTCTGTCCTTGGGCAGAGTGCGGCTTGGTTGTAAGTCTGGCTACCCCTCCAGGCTTTACCTCTCACTCGGGAGGGGGCTGAGTTTATTTCTCGGCGCATGAGGCGTCCCTAAAAGGTTAAATGCCAAAGGAGTTTGCGAATTATTCTACGGTACCTTATGTCGCATCTGTTGTATGGTGGGTGCAATAGTAAATATTAAGGCTATTGCAGCAGATAGCTCTGACAGCCGGACCAGTACAGTCACGTTGGCGATCGTCTCATGTTGTATATGTTTGTACTACTGTTCTTTGTTAATATATTCGTTTAATTCTATTCCGTCTTTGTGTCTTTACTTCTGGCCTCAACAAGGCCACAACAACCATTAACCACCATAGAAGAGATTTTAATTTTTGGTTACTGATACTTCTTTTAGTTTTGTTCAGTAGTTTCTTCCTATAAGATTGAGCCCAATGGAAGGAATTTCATTTATTTGAGACTAGTATTTCATTTAGTTTTAGTCAATAGATTCTTCCTATAAGATTGACCACCATGGAAGAGAATTTATTTATTTGTTACTGGAAATTCTTTTAGTTTTATTCAATCGTTTCTTTATATAAGATTGCTCAACGTGGAAAAGATTTTATTTCTTACTGGTACTTGCTTTAGCATTATTCAATAGATTCTTCCTATGAGATTGACCACTGTGGAATGGATTTTATCTTTTAGTTGCTGGCACATCTATTAGATTCATTAAAGTTTTACGGCCATATCACGTTGAATACACTGGTTCTCGCTCGATCACCGAAATTAAGCAACGTGGAACCTGGTCAGTACTTAGATGGATGACCGCTTGGGAATACCAGGTGCTGTAAGCGTTTAGTGACGGATGTGCATTGTGGTGCAGTGGATATCGGCTCGGAAAGAGAAATCGGTGAGCCGAGTTCGAATTCCAGTTGAATACCCTGCATTCATTTAAGCACTGGTACCCTTGAGAAAGGTATTAATCCGTCCCTTCCCTCCAGTTATGGGTTAAATAATAGGGTAGGACTTGGGGACCCTGCCCTTAAAAACAAATCCCAATGAATCTTGATATTCGAAAAGAAAAAGTATTATTAGACACAAAACTTAGATAAAAACAACAATAAATTGTTGAAAGAAAAAAGTATTACCAGCAATAAATAAATAAAAATTTAGTTGGCAATAAATGACCACCCGAGGTTGATATGCCATAAAAACAAAACAATCAACCAAAAAGATTCATTACAAAGTTCCTTTTTTTAAGATTGACCACCATGAAAAAGATTTCATTTGTCTTACTGGCAATTCTTTTTTAGTTTCATCCAATAGTTTTTTTTTTCCTATATAATCGACCACCATCGAAAGGAATTTATTTATATGTTACGGGTATTTCATTTAGTTTTCTTCTTTTTTTTTTAAAGATTCCTCCTATAAGCTTAACCAAAAAAAGAAGGGATATCATTTATTTGTAACTAGTATTTCTTTTAGTTTTATTCAATAGTTTCATCCTATAAGATTGTCCACCATGAAAGGAAATTCATTTATTTGTCATTGGTACTTCTTTTTGTTTTATTCAATAATTTCTTCCTATACGATTGTCCAACATGAAAGGAATTTTATTTATTTTTCACTGGAACTTTTTTATTTTTAAATTCATTCTTCCTTAGAATGACCACTATAGAAGGGATTTTAATATTTATTTATTTAAATGGTACTTCTTTCAGTTTTATTTAAATTTTCTTCCTAGGAAGTTGAGCCCCATGGAACAGATTATATTTTATTTGTTACTGATTCTTCATTTAGTTTTATTCATTAATTTCTTTCTATAAGATTGATCACCACGCAAGAGATTTTATTTGTTTGTTACCGGAAATTCTTTTAGTTTTATTATTCAACTGGTTTATCCTATATAAGATTTACGTACCATGGAAGTGATTTTATTTATTTATTACTGATACTTCTTTTAGTATTATGCAGTAGTTTCTTCCTATAAATTTAACCACCAATTTGTTACTGGTACTTCTTTTTGTTTTATTCAATTGATTCTTCCTAAGACTGATCACCACAGTAGGGATTTTATTTTTATTTGTTACTGGTAATTCTTTTAGCTTTCTTCAATACCTTGTAGGAATGAACCAAAATGACCTCAGGTCAGATACTACTACCATGCAGAGAATACATTGTTTCTTTTACCCTCTCTGTCTCTAAATAACTCCCAAGAACTAAGATACCCAAATCTATTCCCTTTTCTTTCTCTGCTACTATTTCTCTTTCCCCTACTCACTCTATCTCCCTGACCCATGCTTGACCTAAAGGATTGGCCAGTCCCTCTCTGGCTTCTAAGCAGGCAACATGTGTTATGTTGCCAGCAGACACTTAACATGAAAGTATGTAAAAATATAAAAATAAAATATTCCTCTCAACGCTAATATTTGTATTCACTTCTTTGTCAATTATACCCACAAATATACCAAAATATTACAATGGTGACCCCGACAAAAAGGACATTACAACCTCAAGAAACGAACTAATTTTACCAGGACTGAAAGGAAAGAAACACATTTTGGAGTCTTCAGGAAAATATACAAGTAGCAGTTAATTTCACGTCACAAACCTTTTTAAAGAGAACCTTTGACGTAAGTAAAACAAACTACATTTTTTTTTCTCCACCCTTCTTCATCAAAAAAAAAAAAAATACTTGAATATATATATTTTTACATACAAAAAGAAAAAAAATGGAAGAAGCCTCCTTACAACAAATTACAATAAAAACGCCGGAATTCATGGAAACGGCAGTGAATGGCTGGTTTTCCATTCTGGAAGCCCAATTCCATCTGCGGAATATTACAAATTCAACAACAAAGTTTTATACGGTTATATCATCTCTGCCTGCAGAGGTGGTAGCTAAAATACCATATCACATTTTAGACGCAAAGAACTATGAGGAACTAAAATGTTCCTTAATTGAGGCTAATGAAAGAACAAAGCCTGAGTTGCTAGACAAGTTAATGTCTACCAACACAATTACAGGCCGTCCATCTGCATACCTTCAAGAGATGCTTTCTATAGCTAAAAGGATAGGTGTCGGCGAAGAAATTGTTCTTCACAAATTTCTACAGGCATTACCCGCAACAATTTCCCCCGTCATTGCCTCCCAAAAAGAACTAAATTCATCCCAAATAGGAAAACTAGCGGACGAATTAATGCCCTTATTAAATAACATGAACGGAACAGCAACAGCATTCTCCACTCAGCAGCACACAGAAAGGAATAAAAACGTCCGTATACCGATAGGAATAAAACCCTACTTCCCAGACCAAAAAACTAAAATATGCAGAGCAAACCTCTACTTTGCCGAGCAAGCAAAAACTTGCAAACCGTGGTGTAAATGGCCAAAGAAGCAGAACATCAAAATTTTACCAAGCTCGCGTCCACCCACACCACCACCAACAGCCTCGGAAAACTAGTAGCGCGAACCATGTCTGTCCCCTTGAGTTCGCCGCTACTACAAATCAAAGCACGATTAGGGACAACCGTATTACAATTTATAGTAGACACTGGTGCAAGCCTCTCAATAATACCGGCGTCCGCGTTAAAAGGCGTGACGTTATACCCAACACCAGTATCACTCACCACTGCCAACGGAGAGAAAATACAATGCCACGGCCAAGCTAACCTGGAGATTGCAATACCGAGCTTAAGAAGAACCTTTTCCTGGACATTCGTGGTCGCTGATATCACCAATCCCCTCCTCGGAATTGACTTTCTAAATAACTTTGGCCTCACTATCGACTGCAAAAACAGGACAATTTATGACCCAGCAACAACCACTAAAAAGAAGTTGTTAGTAAACACTACTGCTCCTGTAAATGTGGTCATAAACGAAGCAAATATACCCACATTTATAAAAAACAGCTTAGATAAATACCCAGAAATTATCTCTCCTCACACCAACAAAAACAATACCTACTGCGGTGTTTACCACAGAATCGACACAGGTAGTCACTCACCAGTTTTTGCTAAATCCAGACAACTGTCTGCTGAAAAGCTGACTGCTACAAAAGAAGAATTTAAGAAACTAATAAATGAAGGAGTAATAACCCCTTCAGACAGCGAATGGTCAAGCCCACTACATCTAGTACCTAAACAGAGTGGAGGATATCGCTGCTGTGGAGACTACCGCGCCTTAAACAGTATCACTAAAAGTGATAGATACCCCATCCCTAATATTAATTCTTTTACTGCTAAACTCGCTGATAAACAGCGATTTTCAAAAATTGATTTAATTTCAGCCTATCATCAAATCAAGATGCACCCCAATGATATTCCAAAAACTGCAGTTATTTCACCAATGGGACTTTATCAATATGAATTTATGCCGTTTGGATTAAAGAATTCTTTGGCTACTTTTCAAAGATATAGGGACAGAATCTTTCGAGATACCGACTGTGTCTTCGTATATATCGATGATATCCTCATCTTCAGCGATGACGAACAATCTCATAAAAAAGATATTGACACAGTGTTTCGAATTCTACAAGAAAACAACCTAAAAAAATCACTCTCCAAATCGATTTTCAACGTAACAGCCCTTGACTTCTTAGGCTTTAGAATTAACTCAAAGGGAATTACACCAACTGCAAATAAAGTAAAAGAAATAGAATCTTTTCCGTGTCCTAAAGATGCTAAAAGCCTACGCAGATTTCTTGGTATGGTAGGATTTTACAGAAAATTAATACCAGGATTCGCAAAGTTAGTTTTTCCTTTATCTGAGAGAATGCGACTAACACCGAAGGGATTAATCACCTTGAATACATTAAAAAAAGAACCCTTCTCTACCATGACTAAAATATTGGGTAAGCTAACGGAATTACCCCATCCTCAACCAAGTTGTACACAATATCAACTGGTCACGGACAGCAGCAAATATGCAGTAGGTGCTGCCTTACATCAAGTCGTTAATGGAAACCCTATACCAATAGGATTTTTCTCGAAGAAGCTAACAGCAACACAGACAAGATATTCCACTTTTGATCGTGAACTTTTAGCAGCGTATTTGGCTGTATTACATTTTCGCCACCTCATAGAAAGTCGCGAAGTATTACTTCTAACAGACCACAAGCCAATATGCGGCGCATTTCACAGCCTAAAACCAGCAAAATCGGATAGGCAACAAAGACAACTAGCCATAATCACAGAATTAATCTCAGATATTGCCCATGTGAAGGGTGATCAAAATGTAGTAGCAGATTGTCTATCACGCCCAACATTTCCTGTACAGATCGATATGTACGACCTCCCAGCACTTGCAGATGCCCAAACAGCAGATACTGAAATACAGTCCTTCCCAGAATTAAAAAATATACAATATCTGGAAAAGACCAATTTGTATTGTGTGATACATCAACGTCATACCCCAGACCTTTTGTACCATGCACATTAAGAAAATCCATCTTCGATAGTTTGCATTCAGTGTCACACCCAGGTATAAAATCATCTATAAAAATGATTAAGGCTAGGTTTTACTGGCCTAACATGGATAAAACCATCAAAGAATTATGTGCATCATGCACATCTTGCCAACAGGCAAAAATATCTAGACACACAAAATCGCCAGTACAAACATTGGAAATACCGTCATCAAGATTCCAAAATGTACACATCGACATAATTGGACCTCTACCGCCAGCAAAATGTTCCAACAATCCCTACATTAATCCATGTCGATATATTTTAACATGCATAGATCGAACCAGTCGATGGATAGAAGCGCAACCCATAGCAGATATTACGGCACAAACTGTTGCAGAAGCGTTTGTAAATACGTGGATTACTCGCTTTGGTGTCCCACTTCATGTCATAACAGACAGAGGTACAGAATTTGAAAGTGAATTATTCATGGAATTATCAAAAATTATCGGATTCTATAGGCTAAGAACAACGTCATATCATCCACAATGCAACGGACATAGAAAGAGCTCACAGAACCATCAAAGCAGCTATAATGGCCCGAAAAGAATCTTGGATTTCAGCCCTACCAATTGTTCTCTTGGGAATTCGAAGTATGACCAACTGCTCTAATTTTTCCCCTTTTTATGCGGTCACAGGTGCAAAAATGTTATTGCCACACCTAATGATAGACTCGGAAAACCCAGAAACAGTCACACAAGATTTTACTAGAGAACTACATAAAACCATGGCAAAATTTGACTTGACTGACTTTTCAAACAGAGAAAAATCAACACAAAAAAAATCTTACGTACCAAATCAACTGCAAACCTGTAAAAAAGTTTGGATTAGGATAGACCGCGTTCGAAAACCGCTAGAAGCACCCTATTCAGGTCCTTACACTGTACTCGAACGAACACCAAAATATTTCCTTATAGAAACTAACCCAAACATGCATACACAAGTTTCAATAGACCGTTTAAAACCTTACATTGAAAACAAGCAAAAATGTACACAAAATACAACTACCAACAAAAATAAAGAGCCTGATATTTTACTTCCTGAAGAAGTACAGGAACATAAAATAAAGACAACAAACTCTGGTAGGAGAGTCAAATGGAAAAAAGATAATGAATACTTTTATTATTATTAAAAAAAACCCCAAAAAACCCACTCCGTTATCTGGTAGGAGAGTATTGTAGGAATGAACGAAAATGACCTCAGGTCAGAGACTACTACCATGCAGAGAATACATTGTTTCTTTTACCCTCTCTGTCTCTGAATAACTCCCAAGAACTAAGATACCCAAATCTATTCCCTTTTCTTTCTCTGCTACTATTTCTCTTTCCCCTACTCTCTCTATCTCCCTGACCCATGCTTGGCCTAAAGGATTGGCCAGTCCCTCTCTAGCTTCTAAGCAGGCAACATGTGTTCTGTTGCCAGCAGACACTTAACACGAAAGTATGTAAAAATAAGAAAATAAAATATTCCTCTCAACGCTAATATTTGTATCCACTTCTTTGTCAATTATACCCACAAAGATACCAAAATATTACAACCTTTTTCCTATAAGATCAACCACCATGGAAAGAAATTTATATAATTACTCATATTTCCTTTAGTTTTTTTCTCTAGTTTTTACTTATAACATTGAGAAGAAAGCAAGGGATTTCATTTAGTTGAAACTGGCATTTCTTTTAGTTTTATCCAAATTGTTATTCACTATAAGATTGTTTACCATGAAAGGGATTTCATTTATTTGTTAATGGTATTATTTTTAATTTTATTCAATAGTTTCTTCCTTTAAGATTGACCACCACGAAAGGGATTTTATTTATTTCTCAATACTTTTTTATTATTTTTAAATTGTTTCCTATTTTAAGCTTGACCCCCACAGAAGGGATTTTATGTCTTTCGGGTACTTCCTTTCATTTTATTTGGAAGTTTCTCCCTAGGAAGTTGACAACTATGGAAGAGATTATATTTCTTTGTTGCTGGTTCTCCTTTTTATTCATTAGATTCTTCCTATCAAATTCACCAACATAGAAGGGATTTTCTTTTGTATTACTGTTGTAGTGAACAAAACAAGATCTAGATTTAAATTCAAATGCTAAGCACTAACTCATTGATTTTGTTAGAAATTAAAAAACGTGAATTTCCAAAATTTGTTTAGCACACACGTAAAAGTGATTCCAAAACAAAACTCGTGACATTTCACACCTTCATGCGAAATGTTTTTCGGCCAATAGCAAACTAGAAAACATCTAAAACAAAATTTAAGTAATCTTCAATTCTCAGAAACAAATTCTTTTACGGACATTTTCATGAGACAACGTGAAGTTTATTCCTCAACCGATGGAAAGGCCCGAATCACATTCAGGAGTGAATTCCCAAATGACTTTTTCAAGCCTCACAAACAAAATAAAAGATGGGCAAGTTCGCCTGCCACCAGAGAGAAGACGAGTGTATTAATACGCCCCTTGACAAATGTCAAACGATTGTTATTATTATTATCTCTTTTTTTCTCTCTCACCTCTTTTCTTTTCACCGTTCATCCATCTGCCTCTTCTCATACTTGATAAATAAATGGATCCCTTTAAGACTGCGCAATAACTTCAAAGACATTTCTACTCAACGATAACGCTCATACGTACATACACACATGATACTACTACAAACTCTTGATACCCTTAACTCTTTACTACTCTTTCTTATTGAACGTTTAACTTTTACCAATTCATTTTATTCTGTTCTATTAAAAAATTTCTATTTAAACATATCAAAGGTATACTTTTATTCTTTCACAAATCTACCTTCCGATAACCTTCTTATAATTCTAATAATCCTAAGTTGTGGGGATTGTCAGCTGTTTGTGAATTGACCTTGTACCAGTCATGGCTGACTGCCCCTGCTACTACACTATTAGTTGTATTCAATAGTTTCTTCCTATCAGATTGACCACCATGGAAGGGAATTTTTATATTTTTACTGGTACTTTTAGTTTTATTCAATATTTTCTTCCTATACGATTGTCCAACATGGTGGAGGGGGGATTACATTTAGTTCTTACGGGTAATTCCCTTTTCTCATTCAATAGCTTCCTCCTATAAGACTAACCACAATGGAAGGGATTTTATTGATTTGTTACTGGTATTATTTTTAGGTTAATTCAATTTTTTCTTCCTATATTTTTGCTATATATTTTTTCTTCATTGTGGAAGTGATTTTATTTATTTATTACTGATACTTCTTTTAGTTTTATTCAATAGTTTCTTGATATAGCATTAATCATCAATTTGTTTCTGAACTTTTTTGTTTTATTCAATAGATTCTTCCTATGAGATTGTGCCCTGTAGAATGTATTTTATCTTTTGTTACTGGTACTTCTTTCCATTTTATTAAAATTCCCTCTTGTAAGATTGACCACCATAAAAAGGATTACATTTATTTCTTACTGGTAATACTTTTAGTTTTATTCAATAGTATCTTCCTGTAAGATCGACCATCATTGAAAGGAATTTATTTATAAATTACTAGTATTCGTTTAGTTTATTCAGTATTTCCTTTCTATAAGAATGACCACAAAGGAAGTGATTTCATTTTGTTTGTTACTGGTGTTTCTTTTAGTTTTATTAAATAGTGTCTCCCTATAGGATTGTCTACCAGGGAAGGTATTTCATTTATTTCTTACTGGCACTTCTTTTAGTTTTATTCAACAGTTTCTTCCTTTAAGATTGATCCCCATGGAAGGGATGTTATTTATTTGTTACTGGCACAATTTAAATTATTAAATTGTTTCTTCCTATCAGATATACCATGATAAAAGTAATTTTCTTTATTTTCTTATAATAAAAGTGATACTTCCATTAGTTATATTCAATTGTTTCTTGCTATAAGACTGACCTCCATGGAAGGGATGTTCTTTTTTTTTTGTTACTGGTAATACTTATAGTTTCATCCAATAATATTTTCCTATAAGATTTAAAATGATGGAAATGACTTCATTTATTTGTTACTGTTATATTTTTGAGATTTAATCAATAGTTTCTTCCGATAAAACCGACCAACATGCAAGGGATGTTATTTTCTGTTGAAAGTACTTCTTTTAGTTTTATTCTAGAGTTTCTTGCTATAAGATTGACCTCCATAGAAGGGATGTTATTTATTTGTTAATGGTACTTCTTTCAGCTTTATTCTATAGTTTCTTGCTATGAGATTGACCTCCATAGAAAGGATGTTATTTATTTCTTAAAGGTACTTCTTTTAGATTTATTCTATAGTTTCTTGCTATAATATTCACCACCATAGAAGGGATATTATTTATTTGCTATTAATGCATCTTTTAGCTTTATTTTAAAGTTTCTTGCTATGAGATTAGCATTATTCTATAGTTTCTTGCTATAAGATTGACCTCCATAGAAGGGATGTTATTTTTTTTGTTAATGATACTTGCTTTGGGATTTATTTTAAAGTTTCTTGCTATGACATTGACCTCCATAGAAGGGATGTTATTTATTTGTTGGTGGTGCTTATTTTAGTTTTATTCTATAGTTTCTTGCTATAAGATTGACCTCCATAGAAAGGATGTTATTTTTTTGTTAATGATACTCGCTTTGGGATTTATTTTAAAGTTTCTTGCTATGACATTGACCTATTTATTTATTAATGGTACACCGTTTAGATTTATAGAAGGGATGTTATTTATTTGTTAATGGTACTTCTTTCAGCTTTATTCTATAGTTTCTTGCTATGAGATTGACCTCCATAGAAAGGATGTTCTTTATTTGTTAATGGTACACCTTTTAGCTTTATTCTATAGTTTCTTGCTATAATATTCACCTCCATAGAAGGGATATTATTTATTTGTTGATAATGCATCTTTTAGCTTTATTTTAAAGTTTCTTGCTATAAGATTGACCTCCATAGAAGGGATATTATATATTTGTTACTGGTAGTCCTTTTAGCTTTCTTCTATAGTTTTTTGCTATAAAATTGACCTACATAGAAGTGATGTTATTTAATTGTTAATTATTTTAATTTTAAATCTTTTAGCTTGATTTTAAAGTGTCTTCCTATAAGATTCACCTCCATAGAAGGGATGTTATTTATTTGCTAATGGTACGTCTCTTAGCTTTATTCTATAGTTTCTTGCTATAAGATTGACCTCCATAGAAGGGATGTTATTTTTTTGTTAATGATACGCGCTTTGGGATTTATTTTAAAGTTTCTTGCTATGACATCGACCTCCACAGAAGAGGCGTTATTTATTTGTTAATGGTACTTCATTTACCTTTATTCTATAGTTTCTTGCTATGAGATTGACCTCCATAGAAGGGATGTTATTTATTTGTTGGTGGTGCTTATTTTAGTTTTATTCTATAGTTTCTTGCTATGAGATTGACCTCCATAGAAGGGATGTTATTTATTTGTTGGTGGTGCTTATTTTAGTTTTATTCTATAGTTTCTTGCTATGAGATTAACCTCCATAGAAGGGACGTTATTTATTTGTTGGTGGTGCTTATTTTAGTTTTATTCTATAGTTTCTTGCTATGAGATTAACCTCCATAGAAGGGATGTTATTTATTTGTTGGTGGTGCTTATTTTAGTTTTATTCTATAGTTTCTTGCTATAAGATTGACTCCATTGAAGGGGTGTTCTTTATTTGTTAATGGTACATCTTTTAGCTTTATTCTATAGTTTCTTGCTATAAGATTGACCTCCATAGAAGGGATGTTATTTATTTGTTGGTGGTGCTTATTTTAGTTTTATTCTATAGTTTCTTGCTATAAGATTGACCTCCATAGAAGGGATGTTATTTTTTTGTTAATGATACTCGCTTTGGGATTTATTTTAAAGTTTCTTGCTATGACATCGACCTCCACAGAAGAGGCGTTATTTATTTGTTAATGGTACTTCATTTACCTTTATTCTATAGTTTCTTGCTATAAGATTGACCTCCATAGAAGGGATGTTATTTATTTGTTGGTGGTGCTTATTTTAGTTTTATTCTATAGTTTCTTGCTATGAGATTGACCTCCATAGAAGGGATGTTATTTATTTGTTGGTGGTGCTTATTTTAGTTTTATTCTATAGTTTCTTGCTATAAGATTGACTCCATTGAAGGGGTGTTCTTTATTTGTTAATGGTACATCTTTTAGCTTTATTCTATAGTTTCTTGTTATAATATTCACCTCCATAGAATGGATGTTATTTATTTGTTAATGGTACTTATTTTAGGTTTATTCTATAGTTTCTTGCTATAAGATTGACCTCCATAGAAGGGGTGTTATTAATTTGCTCTGAGGGACTACTTTCAGCTTTATTCTATAGTTTCTTGCTATAAGATTGACCTCCATAGAAGGGATGTTATTTATTTGTTAGTGGTACTTCATTTAGATTTATTTTAAAATATCTTGCTATAGGATTGACCTCCATAGAATGGATGTTATTTATTTGTTAATGGTATTCTTTTACCTTTATTCTATAGTTTCTTGCTATAAGGTTGACATCCATAGAGAGATGTTATTTATTTGTTAATGTCACTTCTTTTACCTTTATTCTATAAAGTCTTGCTATAAGATTGACCTCCACTGAAGGGATGTTACTTACTATTAAATGGTAGATTTTTTCTATAGTTTCCTGCTATAAGATTGGCCTCCAAAGAAGGGATGTTATTTATTTATTAATGGTACTTCTTTAACTTTATTCTATAGATTCATGCTATAAGGTTGACCTCCATAGAAGAGATGTTATTTATTTGTTAATGGTACTTCTTTTAGTTTTATTCTATAGTTCTTTGCTATAAGATTGTCCTCCAAAGAAGGAAAGTTATTTATTTGTTAATCTTAGTTCTTTGAGCTTTATTCTATAATTTGTTGCTATAGGATTCACATCCATAGAAAAGATGTTATTTATTTGTTACTGGTATCACTTTTAGCAATATTCTATAGTTTTTTGGTATATAATTGAACTCCATAGAAGTGACGTTATTTATTTGTTAATAGTATTTGTTAATAGTAGTTCTTTTAGCTTGATTTTAAAGTTTCTTGCTATAATATACTCCTCCATATAGAGAAGGGATGTTATTGTTTTGTTAATGATTCTTCTTTTAGAGTTATTCTATAGTTTCTTGCTATAAGATTGACCTCCATAGAATGGCAATTATTTATTTGTTAATGGCACTACTTTTAGCTTTATTTTAAAGTTTCTTGCTATGAGATTGACGTCCATCGAAGGGGTGTTATTAATTTGATAATGGTACTACTTTTAATTTTATTCTATATTTTCTTGCTATAAGATTGACCTCCATCAAAAGGATGTTATTTATTTGTTAATGGTACTTCATTTAGCATATTCTATATTTTCTTGCTATACGATTGACCACCATAGAAGGGCTGTTATTTCTTTGTTAGTAGTACTTCTTTTAGCTTTATTCTATAGTTTTTTGCTTTGAGATTGACCTCCATAGAAGGGATGTTATTTATTTGTTAGTGGTACTTCTTTTAGATTTATTTTAAAGGTCTTGCTGTAAGATTGACCTCCAAAGAAGGGAAGTTATTTCTTTGTTAATGGTACTTCTTTTAGCTTTTTTCTATATTTTCTGGCTATAATATTGGCCTCCAAATAAGGGTTGTTATTTATTTGTTAGTGGCACTTCTTTTAGTTTTATTCTATATTTTCTTGCTATAAGATTGACCTCCATAGAAGGGGTGTTATTAACTAAGAAGCGAAGTTATCTATATGTTAATGTTACTTCCTTAGATTGTTCTATAGTTTCTTGCGATAAGTTTGACCTCCATATAAAGGATGTTATTTATTTGTTAGTGGTACTTCTTTTAGCTTTATTCTATAGTTTCTTGCTGTAAGATTGACCTCCATAGAAGGGATGTTATTTATTTGTTACTGGTATTACTTTTACGTTTATCATATAGTTTTTTGCTATAAAATTGACCTCCATAGAAGGGATATTATTTATTTGTTAATGGTACCACTTTTAGCATATTCTATATTTTCTTGCTATAAGGTTGACCTCCATAGAATGGATATTATTTATTTGTTAATGGTACTACTTTTACTTTTATTCTATAGTTTCTTGCTATAAGATTGACCTCCATAGAAGGGATATTATTTATTTGTTAATGGTATCACTTTTTGCATATTCTATATTTTCTTGCTATAAGGTTGACCTTCATTGAAGGGATGTTATTTATTTGTTAATGGTACTTCTTTTAGCTTTTTCTATAGTTTCGTGGTATAAGATTGACCTCCAAAGAAGAGATGTTATTTATTTGTTAATGGTACTTCTCTTAACTTTATTCTAGAGTTTCTGGCTATATGATTGACCTCTATAGAAGAGATGTTATTTATTTCTTAATAGTACTTCTTTTCGTTTTATTCTATAGTTGTTTGCTACAAGATTATACTACAAAGAAGCGAAGTTATCTATATGTTAATGTTACTTCTTTAGATTGTTCTATAGTTTCTTGCTATAAGATTGACCTCCATAGAAGGGATGTTATTTATTTGTTGGTGGTGCTTATTTTAGCTTAATTTTAAAGTTTCTTGCTATGAGTTTGACCTCCATATAATGGTTGTTATTAACTTAATAATGATATTTCTTTTAACTTTATTAAATAGTTTCTTCCGATGAGATTGACCTTCATAGTAGGGATGTAATTTTTTTGTTTGTGGTACTTCTTTTAGATTTATTTTAATATTACTTGCTATAAGATTGATCACCACAGAAGGGATGTCATTTATGTGTTAATCTTAGTTCTTTTAAATTTATTCTATAGTTTTTTGCTATAAAATTGACCTCCATAGAAGGGATGTTATTTATTTGTTAATAGTAGATCTTTTAGCTTAATTTTAAAGTTTCTTGCTATAAGATTCGTAGAAGGAGTGTTATTAATTTGTTAAATGTTTTTCTTTTAGATTTATTCTATTGTTTCTTGCTATAAGATTGACCTCTAAAGAAGAGTTGTTATTTATTTGTTCATGGTACATCTTTTAGTTTTATTCTATAGTTGTTTGCTACAAGATTGTCCTCCAAAGAAGGGAAGGTATTTATATGTTAATGGTACTTCTTTTAGCTTGTTCTATAGTTTCTTGCTATAAGATTGACCTCCATAGAAGACATGTTATTTATTTGTGAATGGCACTTTTTTAGCTTTATTCTATAGTGTCTAGCTATTAGATTGACCTCCATAGAAGGGATGTTATTTATTTGTTAGCGGTACTTCTTTTAGCTTTATTTTAAAGGTTCTTGCTATGAGATTGACCTCCATAGAATGGTTGTTATTAATTTATTAATGATACTTCTTTTAACTTTATTCTATAGATTCTTGCTATGAGATTGACCTCCATAGAAGGGATGGTATTTATTTGTTAGTGGTACTTCTTTTAGATTTATTTTAAAAGGTCTTTCTATAAGATTGACCTCCAAAGGAGGGAAGTTATTCTTTTGTTAATAATACTTCTTTTAGGTTTCTTCTATAGTTTCTTACTATAAGATTGACCTCCAAAGAAAGGATGTTATTTATTTGTTCATGGTACTTCTTTTAGTTTTATTCTATAGTTTCTTGCTATAAGATTGACTTCCAAAGAAAGGATGTTATTTATTTGTTAGTGGTACTTCTTTTAGTTTTATTCTATAGTTGTTTGTTATAAGATTGTCCTCCAAAGAAGGGAAGTTATTCATATGTTTATAGTACTTCTTTTCGCTTTCTTCTATAGTTTCTTGCTATAAGATTGACCTCCAAAGATGGGATGTTATTTATTTGTTAGTGGTACTACTTTTAGCTTTATTTTATTGTTTCTTGTTATGAGAGTGACCTCCATAGAAGGCTTGATATTAATTTGTTAATGTTAACTTTATTCTATAGTTTTTTGCTGAGATTGACGTTCATAATAGGGATGTTATTTATTTGTTAATCTTAGTTCTTTGAGCTTTATTCTATAGTTTCTTGCTATAAGATTGAGCTCAATAGAAGGGAGGTTATTTATTTGTTACTGTTATTACTTTTACGTTTATCATATAGTTTTATGCTATAAAATGGACCTCCATAGAAGGGATATTATTTATTTGTTAATGGTACTACTTTTAGCATATTCTATATTTTCTTACTATAAGATTGACCTCTATAGAAGGGATGTTATTTATTTGTTAATGGTACTTCTGTTAGTTTTATTCTATAGTTTCTTGCTATAAGATTGACCACCAAAGAAGTGATGTTATTTATTTGTTAATGGCATTTCTTTTAGCTTGTTCTATAGTTTCTTGCTATAAGATTGAACTCCATGCAAGGGATCTTATTTATTTGTTAGTGGTACCTCTTTTAGCCTTATTTTAAAGTTTCTTGCTATGAGATTGACCTCCATAGAAGGGGTGTTATTAATTTGTTAATGGTACTTCTTTTGACTTTATTCTATAGATTCTTGCTATGAAATTGACCTCCATAGAAGGGATGTTATTTATTTGTTAGTGGTACTTCTTTTAGTTTTATTCAACAATTCCTTCTTATAAGATTGCCCACCATTAAAATGATTTAATCTATTTTCTTACTGGTAATTATTTTAGCTTTATTTAATATTTTTTCCTATCAGATCAACCACCATGGGGAGGAATTTATATGTTACTGGTATTTCCTTTATTTTTATTCAATAGTTCCTTCCTATATGAATGATCGCAAAGGAAGAAACTTCATTTATTTATTTTATGCTATTTCTTTTATTTTTCTTCAATAGTGTGTCTCTATAATATTGTCCTCCATGGAAAAGATTTTATTTATTTTTTACTGGTAGATTTACTCAACAGACTCTTCCTGGGATTTTTTTTTTTCTCATGAATTAGACCACACTGGATAGGATTTTATTATTTATTGCTGGTATTTCTTTTAGTTTTATTCAAAGTTTCTCTTTACACAACTGACCATCATTGAAGGATTTTATTTTTTCTCATGAATTAGACCACACTGGATAGGATTTTATAATTTGTTACTGGTATTTCTTTTAGTTTATTCAAAAAGTTTCTCTTTACTGGTATCATTGAAGGGATTTTATTTTTTTCTCATGAATTAGACCACACTAGTTAGGATTTTATTATTTTTCATTAATTTCTTTTAGTTTTATTCAAAAGTTTCCTCTTTTCACAATAGAAGCCATGTTGAAGGGATTTTATTTTTTTTCTCATGAATTAGACCACACTGGATAGGATTTTATAATTTGTTACTGGTATTTCTTTTGAGTTTTGTTAAAGTTTCTCTTTACACAACTGACCATCATTGAAAGGATTTTATTTTTTTTTCTCCTTTGAATTGGGAGACCACACTGGATAGGATTTTATTATTTATTTACTGGTATTTCTTTTAGTTTTATTCAAAAGTTTCTCTTTACACAACTGACCATCATTGAAGGGATTTTATTTTTTCTCTCATGAATTAGACCACACTGGATAGGATTTTATTATTTGTTACTGGTATTTCTTTTAGTTTTATTTAAAGTTCTTCTCTTTACACAACTGACCATCATTGAAGGATTTTATTTTTTTCTCTTGAATTAGACCACACTGGATAGGATTTTATAATTTGTTACTGGTATTTCTTTTTAGTTTTATTCAAGAGTTTCTCTTTACACAACTGACCATCATTGAAGGGATTTTATTTTTTTTCTCATGAATTAGACCACACTGGATAGGATTTTATTATTTGTTACTGGTATTTCTTTTAGTTTTATTCAAAAGTTTCTCTTTACAACTGACCATCATTGAAGGGATTTTATTTTTTTTTCATGAATTAGACCACACTGGATAGGATTTTATTATTTGTTACTGGTATTTCTTTTAGTTTTATTCAAAAGTTTCTCTTTACACAACTGACCATCATTGGAGGGATTTTATTTTTTTCTCATGAATTAGACCACACTGGATAGGATTTTATAATTTGATACCTAGAAACATTTCTTTTAGTTTTATTCAAAGTTTCTCAACTTACACAACTGACCATCATTGAAGGGATTTTATTTTTTTTTCTCATGAATTAGACCACACTGGATAGGATTTTATAATTTGTGCCTGTGCTTCTTTTAGTTTTATTCAAAAGTTCTCTTTTACACAACTGACCATCATTGAAGGGATTTTATTTTTTTTCTCATGAATTAGATACACTGGATAGGATTTTATTATTTATTTTTCTGATACATTTCAATATTTTTAGTTTTATTCAAAGTTTCTCTTTACACCACAACTGACCATCATTGAAGGGATTTTATTTTTTTCTCATGAATTAGACCACACTGGATAGGATTTTATTATTTGTTACTGGTATTTCTTTTAGTTTTATTCAAAAGTTTCTCTTTACACAGCAGCCCATCATTAGGAAGGGATTTTATTTTTTTCTCATGAATTAGACCACACTGGATAGGATTTTATAATTTGTTACTGGTATTTCTTTTAGTTTTATTCAAAAGTTTCTCTTTACAACTGAAGAGAAGCTGTCATTGAAGGGATTTTATTTTTTTCTCATGAATTAGACCACACTGGATAGGATTTTATTATTTGTTACTGGTATTTCTTTTAGTTTTATTCAAAAGTTTCTGCAACTGACCATCATTGAAGGGATTTTATTTTTTTCTCATGAATTAGATACACCTTTCAGTTAGGATTTTATTATTTGTTACTGGTATTTCTTTTAGTTTTATTCAAAAGTTTTCTCTTTACACAACTGACCATCATTGAAGGGATTTTATTTTTTCTCATGAATTCAGACCACCCTGGATAGGATTTTATAATTTGTTACTGGTATTTCTTTTAGTTTTATTCAAAAGTTTCCTCTTTACAGCGTACCATCATTGAAGGGATTTTATTTTTTTTTCTCCATGATTAGACCACCTTGGATGGGATTTTATAATTTGTTACTGGTATTTCTTTTAGTTTTATTCAAAAGTTTCTCTTTACACAACTGACCATCATTGAAGGGATTTTATTTTTTTCTCCTTGGTCAGACCACACTGGATAAGATTTTACTATTATTTGTTACTGGTATTTCTTTTAGTTTTATTCAAAAGTTTCTGTACACAACTGGCCATCATTGAAGGGATTTTATTTTTTTCCTTATGAATTAGACCGCTGGATAGGATTTTATTATTTTGTTACTGGTATTTCTTTTAGTTTTATTCAAAAGTTTCTTTGCACAACTGACCATCATTGAAGGGATTTTATTTTTTTCTCATGAATTAGACCACTGAATTAGGTTGTTATTTGTTACTGGTATTTCTTTTAGTTTATTCAAAAGTTTCTCTTTTACACAACTGACCATCATTGAAGAGGATTTTATTTTTCTCATGAATTCAGACCACACTGGATAGGATTTTATTATTTGTTACTGGTATTTCTTTTAGTTTTATTCAAAAGTTTCTCTTTACCACAACTGACCATATTTGAAGGGATTTTATTTTTTTTCTCATGAATTAGACCACACTGGATAGTTTTATAATTTAATTGCTGGTATTTCTTTTAGTTTTATTCAAAAGTTTTATAACATACATGACCATCATTGAAGGGATTTTATTTTTTCTCATGGAATTAGACCACACTGGATAGGATTTCATTATTTGTTACTGGTATTTCTTTTAGTTTTATTCAAAGATTTCTCTTTACACAACTGACCATCATTGAAGGGATTTTATTTTTCTCATGAATTAGACCACACTGGATAGAAGTTTTTTGCTGTTCATTTACTGGTATTTCTTTTAGTTTTATTCAAAAGTTTCTCTTTACACAGCTGACCATCATTGAAGGGATTTTATTTTTTTCTCATTGATTAGACCACACTGGATGGGATTTTTATAATTTAGCTACCATTGTTTCTTTTAGTTTTATTCAAAAGTTTCTCTTTACACAACTGACCATCATTGAAGGGATTTTATTTTTTTCTCATGAATTAGACCACGCTGGATAGGATTTTATAATTTGTTACTGGTATTTCTTTTAGTTTTGTTAAGTTTCTCTTTTACTTTATTTATGTTGAGGATTTTATTTTTTTCTCATGAATTAGACCACACTGGATAAGTTTTATTATTTTGTTATTATTTTTGTTTAGTTTTGTTAAAAAGTTTCTCTTTACACAACTGACCATCTCATTGAAGGGATTTTATTTTTTTCTCTGTGAATTAGACCACACTGGATAGGATTTTTGTAATTTGTTACTGGTATTTCTTTTTAGTTTTATTCAAGATTTCTCTTTACCTTTGACCATCATTGAAGGGATTTTATTTTTTCTCATGAATTAGACCACTGGATAGGATTTTATTATTTATTGCTAATTGTTTCTTTTAGTTTTTGTTAAAAGTTTCTCTTTTACAACTTATTTCTCATCAGTGAAGGGATTTTATTTTTTTTTCCTCATGAATTAGACCACACTGGTTGGTTTTATTATTTCTTCTGGTATTTGTACTGGTTTATTCAAGAAGTTTCTCTTTACACAACTGACCATCATTGAAGGGATTTTATTTTTTTCTCATGAATTAGACCACACTGGATAGGATTTTATAATTTGTTACTGGTATTTCTTTTAGTTTTATTCAAAGTTTCTCTTTACACAACTGACCATCATTGAAGGGATTTTATTTTTTTCTCATGAATTAGACCACACTGGATAGGATTTTATAATTTGTTACTGGTATTTCTTTTAGTTTTGATAAAAGTTTCTCTTTACACAACTGACCATCATTGAAGGGATTTTTATTTTTTTTCTCATGAATTAGACCACACTGGATAGGATTTTATTATTTGTTACTGGTATTTCTTTTAGTTTTATTCAAAAGTTTCTCTTTACCTGACTTCTGGCCATCATTGAAGGGATTTTATTTTTTTCTCATGAATTAGACCACACTGGATAGGATTATTATTTGTTACTGGTATTTCTTTAGTTTTTATTCAAAAGTTTCTCTTTACACAACTGACCATCATTGAAGGGATTTTATTTTTTTCTCATGAATTAGACCACACTGGATAGGATTTTATTATTTGTTACTGGTATTTCTTTTAGTTTTATTCAAAAGTTTCTCTTTACACAACTGACCATCATTTGAAGGGATTTTTATTTTTTTCTCATGAATTAGACCACACTGGATAGGATTTTTATTATTTGTTACTGGTATTTCTTTTAGTTTTATTCAAAGATTTCTCTTTACACAACTGACCATCATTGAAGGGATTATTTTTTTCTCTGCCACACTGGATGATAGGATTTTATAATTTGTTACCTGGTATTTCTTTTAGTTTTATTCAAAAGTTTCTCTTTACACAACTGACCATCATTGAAGGGATTTTATTTTTTTTCTCATGCCACACTGGATTGGATTTTATTATTTGTTACTGGTATTTCTTTTAGTTTTATTCAAAAGTTTCTCTTTACACAACTGACCATCATTGAGAGGATTTATTTTTTTCTCATGAATTAGACCACACTGGATGGGATTTTATTATTTTGTTACTGATGTTCTTTTAGTTTTATTCAAAAGTTTCTCTTTACACAACTGACCATCATTGAAGGATTTTATTTTTTTGTTATTGATACTTTTTTTTTAGTTGTATTCAAGAATCTCGTCCTATGAGATTTAACAGAATAGGAGGAACTTTATTTATTTGTTATTGGAAATTCTTTTAGTTTTATTTAATTGTTTTTACTGATAAGTTTTGACCACTGTGAAAGGGATTTTTTTTTTTTATTACTGTTACTCTTTTATTCTTATTCAATAGTTCCTTCTCATAAGATTGACCATCACGAAAAGGAATTTATTTATGTGTTCCTGGTATTTCCCTTAGTTTTATTCAATTGTTCCTTCCTATAAGATTGAACACTTTGGAAGGGATTTTTTTCATTTGCTTAGAGTACCAAAACAAGAAGTATATGACATCATCACCAGCATTTGAACCCAAATATTAATATCAACAACAAAGATGATAGTAATCTTAAACAAATCTAAACTTATTTATAAATAGAACTTTGTCTGTGCATGTGTGTGTCTGTGTGTGTTCGTTACCTATAGACTCCGAAAAGGCTGAACCGATTTTCTTGAAAATTTACACAGTTGTACTATAAGTGTCTGCGAGTGTTCTTAGCTAGTTTTTGTGTTGAGGTACCCCTGATAAATATCGAAAATCGAAAAAATTGGGTTATAGAAGGAGTGGTCCAATTTTAATCAAATTTGATACACTCATAGTCAAAGACATAAGAAATGATATTCAGAAGTTTCAAGGTTGCAGTTCTTACAATAGTGCAGAAAATCGATAATATATATATATATATACATAAAAGGCAAGATGTTTGTGAGTGTGTCTTTATCTGTCTGTATGTCCTTTATACAAATCCACAATTTTTATCCGATTCTCACCAAACTTCACACAAATATTCTTTAGGCTGAGTCTGAGCTCCAGGACCATGGATTAGTTTTAAATCTTTCATTACACCCGAGCAATGCCAGGCTATACTACTAGTATAACTGTCTACATTGCAGATTCTTCTTTGGATTTTGTCAAGAACCCCAAAGTAAACAGCAGGGGTGCCCAACCAAATATGACAGCAGTATTCAATGCATGGGTGGATGGTAGGTTGTACATATGCATGATGGATTCAGAAGTGAAAACCTTCCTGGCCCGACACAGGGACTGACCTTCTTAGCAGTAGATTTAGCTATTAATTCAATGTTCCACTTAAGGTCCTTTGAGAAAGTGAGGCCGAGGAAGCACAGTGTATTGCTCTCAGAGAGACTAGCGTGATTCATGCTGATAGGGTTTGATAGGAAAGTCTACTTATCGTTATTACAGAATAGCAGCTTCATTTTGGAAGCATTAAAATTTATGAACCATTTTTTTATCCCAGTCCACCACTAACTAAAAATCCTTTTCAAACATAGCAGAAAAGTTTGTTTTGTCAGCATCGGCAGATTTCTTAGTGAGGTGGGAGTAAATGGTGGTGTCATCAGCAAAGATGCTTACTTGGGATCTGAATACATCAGGGAGGTTGTTGATGAAAATCAGAAAAGGTGTAACACCTAGGATAGAGCCTTGAAGTGCACCTGCATTTGTATGATAGGATCTGGAAGCATGCCCGTTCAATACAACCTTTGTTATGCGATAAAAATATTCAAATTTACTTTGTAGCTTTCATACTTTGTTTGATATACCATAAGAGAATATAGCAGATCTGATAAATATGATGATGTCTAAGAGTAAAAGCTTTAAAATCTGCTCATTGTGAGCATACAACAGAGGTGGAGATTGTCTCTCTTTCAAAAAGTGAATAAATCAAGCCTATGTTGTGCTTCATATTTTGCTTATGTGTGTGTATTAAAAAAATGAAAAAAAAAAAAAAAAAAAAAAAAAAAATGGTAGCATTTTCCAAAAACACAAAAGATAAAACCAAAACCAAGAACTGAAAACATGAATCTCATTTTCTGGTTGGATGTATTATTCTCACTGGCAGAAGGCAGGTGTCACATAGGTCCCTTCAACTTTTTATTTCAGCTGAGCAAGTGCTACTGATGTGACGAGCTGGATACATGCATGCCTTGTCTAACCTTAACCAGAAAACTACATGGATGCAAGTGTCACTTGATTCAATTTTTTATTTGTTTCTCTATTATTTTCTTCCCTTTTGATCAAGTAGTCTACTGCTTTAAACCCAAGGTGATCCTTAACTATGAACCCTAAACTTCAAAAGACTATCTTCAAGTCATTAAATCCACTCCCAACACTTCTGAATCTGATAACATTATTTACAGGCCTATTAAAATGTTCTAGTATTGCTTAGATTGTTAAATAAATGCTTTTTGGTAATCTTTAACCTTCCTGTCGGAAAAAATAATGTGTTAAAATGAGTTATTCTCTTAACATTACTATTACATCTATTTTTGAAGCAATGTTTGCTTAAAAAAATGTTGATTAGAATTAAAAATTTAATAAAACCTAAACATAAGAAAGTGGATTTATACATTTTCTTTATTCTTAAGAATTGATAACAAAGATACTAAACACAATTATTTATTAGATTGCTTATTTACAAGAATAATTTATATTTTAAAAGGTTATAAAAATATGTGAACCAAGTATAATGAAACTACACATTCTTTTAGTTTTTGATTTTAGGTCAGTCAGTTAAGTGCTATGCGCGATACATCCTTTGGGTGATCATGTCTCGAAAGAAATATGACTGACTGGGCAGAAGATTATCCCGCAGTAGGTTGCCATTGCTTTCTGCGATAGACTGGTTGCCGACCAAGGCTATAGAACCCAATCTGTCCTATTATTTAACCCATAACTGGAGGGAAGAGACGGATTAATACCTTTCCCAAGGGTATTTGCGCGTAAGTGAATGCAAAAAATTCAACTGGAATTCGAACTCAGTTCCCCGATTTCTTGTTCCGAGCTGATATCCACTGCGCCACAAGGTCAGTATTTTGAATGTGTATCTCTCTATTCGTTGGATAAACAAAGTTTTCCTTGTGTTTAATTTCACAATGTTTGTAATTTTTACCAAATATATTACATCATCATCAGCTTGCATATTTTAGCAATGTTGTAATTTTTTAAACAGATTTTTGAATAAAAAAAATTTATTTTCAAATTTGTTACTTTATAAATTGGTAAATAATAAATCTTTATAAAAGATAAATAAATACTGCGGTGTACTTGATTCACATATTTTCATAATCTTTTAGAAACAATGCCTAAGGAGTAAAAAATGAAAATATTGACTTTTGTTGTATACATATAAAAAAAATGTTCTTTTTTATACAATATTTATCAATGATTTTATTAAAACAAATAATCTTATTTATCTAATAGTAATATTTAAAATTACATTGATATTTATCCAAAAAGATTTTTTCATCTGTTTTCAACTTTTACAGTACCTGTTCATATAAAAACTATTTTTAGAAGATAAGGTGTTAAACATAAGGTGTTAAACATAAGACTAAATAACACCCTCCAACAAATGGGTCTAGCTCTCAAAATATGAGAGTACAAAAAAGGTCTTTGTCTTGAGTGTGGGGGTGAAGATTAAAAAAAGTAATAAGTAACATTTAAAAAAAAAAACTAAAGAAACAACAAAGATGAAGATACTGGTCTGAATAATATGTCGAGGGATATCTTCTTTCAGTATGCATCTTATGAAGACTAAAAAAATGTGGTCTGAAATATTGTGATAAAAACAAGAATAAAGATACTGGTCTGAATAATATGTGGGTGTTGGGTATCATGTTTCTAACACACTGAAGGCTCAAAAATGTATCTGCTGAAATTGTGATAAAAACAATGTGAACATATTGCTCTTAATATATAGAGGGGCATCTTGTTTCAGTATACATCTTATGAAGGCTGAAGAATTTATCTGCTGAAATATTGTGATAAGAACAAAGTTGAACATAAAACAATATTTTATCATAGTCGTTCTGAAAAGTGTTACTTTTATATTCTTTTTTCAAATATAAATATGGCTTTCCACTAATGAAACAAAATGAATAGAATGATTACAGTTGTATTTAATTACTGCTGACTTCTTGAGCAGATGCATTCTGGGAAAAAAAAAAAAAAAAAAAAAAAAAAAAAAGAGAAAAAGGAAATGGGGTTTGAGTGACAGAAAAAGAACAAACCCCCAAAATTGTAAAAACAAATGATTTATTAGATTATACAATGCTTACTACACTGAATGCAACAAATGATTTTGATTAAAAAAGGAAACAGATTGATGCCCACACATACACTCAAGTTAGTTAGGTTCTGGAGATATACAAAAGGTGTTATCCTTAAAAATTCTGGGTATGTGAACATTGTCTATCAAATTATTGATTGTATGACATATCTCATCAGACATTTCACACATCTCTCAACACCAATTTACCAGAAAATAAAGAACCGCATTATTCTCTCATTCTTTTTTTTTTTTTCAGGAAGCTATTTCAGACCTTAAATTCCTGAATTTTTTGGATAGCACCTTGTGAAGGTTTAACTGATTTTTATTTTTGAGGAGAGTAAAATTTAGAACTGTTTCTTTAAAGACAAAATTATTTTTTCAATTTTTAAAAATTTATTTATTATCTTAAAACAAAACATTTTCATTGGACAAAGTTGAAGATTACAGAAAACCTGAAGAATTTTGTAAAAATGATGTCCAGTGTTAACTTTGTTATTGGCAGTTGTGAATAATTCATTATAGCATCATTCACTTAAATTATCTTCTCAAATAGATGAACTTTTACAAGATCATCTCAAAGTTTTTTTGTGTTTTTTTCACAAAGTGTTTCATTTACAGATTGAATAATTAATAGACCTGAAAATTCATAAACACCCTAATTTCTTTGATTTTTGAAAATAATTTTTTTTTACATATTTTTATTTATGTTAACAAACAGAAAAAGAAAAAGAAACTGACAAAAATGTATAAAACACTAAAATGAGAAAGATAACTATCATATATAAAAAGAACAAAAATAAAAAAAAAACAATTTAAAAAAAACAACTGATGCTGAAGCTTTAGGAAGAGCAAAAACATTTATCTGCTTACAGTAAAATTCGGGAGAGAAAACTGTATTTTGCTTATTAACTTTTGTAAATCACAGTTTTGAAAGACATAAAAAGTCAAAAGCAAGCAAACATTAATTTAAAAAAAAAAACAAAAACAAACAAATGTGTAACTAGTTAGATACAAATATTCAGATTCAATTATTCTATGGAAAGAATCATGGAACAAGGATCAAATGAAAAAAATTATTTTAATTCTTAAAAATATACTTATTTCATTTGAATTATAATCCCAGAAGATTTACTATCAAATAATAAAATTAAAATAGCAGATTCTAGAAATAGAATAGTTCCATGTTTAGGGAATAAAAAAAGAATAAAAACTTTGTTTTTCTTATCTAAAATTATTTTTTGTTTTACAAATTCTATAATTAGTAAAAAACTTAACAGCAGCATAAGGGTCAACAAAAAATACACTTCATCAAGTCTTGTGACAGTCATTATTCAAAATTATTGTATTATATAAAAAGGGAAAAATCTTGAGAAAAAAACTTTAAAGATACATAAAATAATTAATTTAGCAATTACATTGAGTCTAAATAAATAAAAAAGTATTTTTTTTTACTTTTCAAGTAAAATACATTCACGAGACAACCATAGATATACATATGAAGAATTGTCTACATTGTATAAAATACTAGTTCAATTTTAAATAATTTTATGCAATAAAAAAATTGTAAAAATATTGATTTGCAGAAAACATACAAAATTTTAAAGGATAGAAATGTCATTTTAGAGAATATAAAATTTAAAAAAAGAAATGATTAATTTCAATTCTTATGTTACTATACTAAAATGTACACTAGTAAAAAAAAATTAAAATTAAGTAATTTTAATAACAGATAACATGTAATTTGGCGCAATTTATAAAAATGGATAAATTCTTAACAAGAAATATTTAAAGACAGTTACTTGCATAAAAAATGAAGTGAATAATTTGATATCATAATGGGAATTTTTAAAGATGCAAATTAGCAATAATATTCATTTTTATAAATGCCATTCATAATAATTATTAAAGCTGAATCAAAGGTTTTTTTTTAAGGCTAGATAAATAAAAGAATTAATTTACTAAGATAAAGGTCTAAACCCTAGAAGAGCTTAAAGTAGAGTTAGAAACAAAGGGAGGCAATAATGTTTCAAATGTTTTCTTAACAAAAATGGAAGAAGCAAAAATATTAAATGCAAATAATTAGAAATTAGTTTCCATATAAGTAAAAGTAATAGAAAAGGTATTTATAGAAAGAGTTGTAATTTTTATCTAGATTTATAATTACTTGAAACAGGCATAAGAAAATATGCAAACTATATCTTTAATATTTCTTTTTACATACTGTTTCATTTAAAATAAAATAAATTCAATTTTCAAAGAATATAAAAAGCATATCTCGTCATTTTATCTAAAAACAAACAAACGTCTTTTGCGAGCATGACAATTACAAATCGTTGATTTGATTTAGCAAAAAGAAACCTTTCTGCTTCAGTAAAAACGTTTTTTTTATTGAATCATAATAAAAAATAAATAAAAACATGCTTATTATAACTATAAACTGCAGACCTACAATTTTGGTAAATGAAATTTTGATCATTAAATCTTTGTCTTAAAACACAAAGTACTTATAACTAATTGAGATTTTCAGTAATGTCAAGAAAAAATAAAAATATTATATGAATACAGTAAAATCTATTCAATCTAGCTTAATACAAAGGTAAATGTTCTTTCTATGCCAAAAAGATAAACCACCACCTGGACAAATTTATCAGTTATTAAAGTGAAATATTATTTATTGGTTAAGCCAAAGAAATGTTCAAAAAGTCAGAAATCATTATTAATAAGCTTTTCTTTTTTTATAATTACTTTTAGAAATCAGGAAGAAGATATTTTTAAATATAAGTAACCATTTCTAGCAGATAGTGTCTGCTTATACATAGGTAAAACACTAATTCATATACAGTAAATAATAAATTGCTTTGTTTTTTTACAGGTTATCAAACCTTTGGGTTATTTAAAGTTGAAACCTATTTTCGATTGCAAGAATAGTTCCTTTTTTTAGTGAATGAATATTGTATTAATTTTTTTAGAGATAATGATTTTTCCAAACACAAATCCTACTATTTAACCCATAGTTGGGAAATAAGAGATAAACTCATACATTTCCCAAGAGTATTTGTGTGTAAGTGAATGCAATAAATTTGACTGCAATTCAAACACAGCTTTCAGATTTCTATTCCTGAGCAGCTATCAATTACCCAACGCACAGGAAACATGAATAACTTCTATGTAATTAATTGTTTATTAGTTGAAGTAGTTTCCCCCTACATAATCCTAAAAAGTAAGATCAATATGATAAGCATTTTCTGATAATAAAAACAATTAAAATTAATATATTAATTAATTTGAATAAAACATTGTTAACCTTTCAACTTTATGTAAGACTAAGCACACAATTCAAACATTCTTTTAAAAAATATCGAATTGTCATGCAAAAAGTGTATAAGGTAAAAATAATCATTATAAACTGATTCAGATTTAGCTAAAGAAAAACAAGTTTTAGAAAATTTTGATAGAAAAATGCTAGGAATAAAATTTTTAAAAAAGATTCAATAGAAGTTGGCACATTTTTAATATATAAAATAATCATATATTAACTTAGTAAACATTTTTCAATCTCTGTCCAATTAGAATTAAATAATCTAAACATAATGATAACAATTAGAATAATCAAAATTGAATGTGCATTCAATATTGCAGATAAAAATATTGACATTTTGTTGTATCAAAGTATAATCCTATTAAGATTTAGATTGTACACAAATTACTACAATTTTTAGAAATTCAAATTTTCAGCCTTATTCACTTTTGGATGCGTGAGAAATAAAAAATATTCTCAATGTAAAAATGTCTATATTCAGAATAGAAGATGAAGTTAAGGAAAAGAGATACAATATATATATATATATATATATATATATATATATATAATCCTTTGTCTATGGCACAACTCATGCATTATGCAATCAGGTGCATTATTTCAAACTGACAGTTTATTAGATTTTAATTTAAATTCACTCGATGTTCATAATTTACTGCTTCTTTTAATAGCAAAATTAAAAATTTAAATATTTTGGGGTTACATGTACATAAAAATTAATCTTGTTATTAAAAAAAGCAATAAATTAACTTTATAAGATTTAATTCCCATGAGCATCAAGTGAATTTAAATACAAATCTAATAAACTGTCAATTTGAAATATGCACCTGTTGATTGCATAATGTATGAAACTTTAAGTTGTGCCATAGACATAGGATAATATGTAATATATAATTATATAATACAGCTCTGTTCATACATTAAGCATTGTTTTATTAACAGCTGAATAATAATACTATACATATGCACACTATTATATGCATACATACATATATATATATATATATATACATATATTTCATATGTAAATTCAATATTTTACATTTGGGGAATAGCCATTTCTACAGGTTTTAAAGAACCTGTGTTATCAACCCCAGCTGTAAAAAAAAGAAGAAATCCTGTGATGGAAAATAAAGGTTAGTTTAGCAAAGGAAGAGACAAAGAAAGGGAGAGAGAGAGAGAATAGTAGTACTAAGATAGGAGTGGAAGGGAAGGCAGCTTGCAGGAGGGGTCAAGGGTAGCCAGTAGGAATAATCTTAAGGGTTATCACATGTATAAAATTAAGCAGTATCAATAAAGGCTAAAAACTAATATAACAATTAAATGAGAAAGAAAGAAATTTAGTTATACATTATCATTAGTTGTTGAAATTTTTTTAAAGTAATTCTTAAAAATATGATATCTGGATAAAGCAGAAAATTATGAGAATATCTTAAAATAGAGAAAAAGCAAGAAAAATTCCAGTGTATTATAAAATATTGGCTTATTTTTAAAAATAAATAAAGATACCTGGAATCATCAGAGCAAAAATCAAAATCATTTTATTGTTGTCTTGAATTTTTAATTTAAACAAAAAAATGGATAAACTATTTTAAAAGCATGCTTCTTTCCATGTGCATTGTGTGTAAATTAAATACCAAGAGAAAACCTTATAAGAATAAGTTTATTTAAAAACAACTCTATAATCATCTAAATCTAGATGATCAAATATTTTTAATTACTTTTTCAGTTAGTAAAATTTAAATTTCAAAAACAAGCATTCCCTTGGCTGTGAATCATCAATTTGAATGTAGCTGAGATGATTTAATTTTCAAATGATGGTATTAACTTTTGAATTCACACACATTACAATAAAAAGTGATGACTCATTTGCATCGGAAGTCACCAAGTGTATAGACAGCTGCAGCTATTACCCATGAGACAGTTAAGTGCCTACTACTTCCCATGAATCAGTAACACTACACTACAATAGCATCCCCAATATCTAAAGAACTGAATAAACAATTATCACTTGACAATTATGAATATGCACAAATGTGGCTTAAGAGTCTAGCAGCTAAAGCTAGAATTAGAGCAAAAAAGCTGAAGATAACTGATCTTTTCTTGACAACTGTAGGTTGTGAGGCTATTATCAAAATATCGACAATTGCACACCCAAAATATTTGGTAGAAATGACGTCCAATGATACAAGTCTACAAATAACGAAAAACAGCAACCAAGAAGCTAGTGAATGCAGAGAAAGCTAAGTTCACGAACATCTCTCAAAAAGTGAATGAACCAATTACCGATTATTTATTAAATCAATTCACCATAGACAAAGCAATACTGCCACTGGTGTGCAGGGGGTTACAAGAGAGAAGAGTGAAAAGGAAGAGGTACAAGATACAGGGAGGGTTAGGGAAAGAATAAGAGAAAGATGGGAATGAAGGAGATAAAAGTTGGCAATTGACATTGCACTTAAACTCTTAAAGATTGTAGCTATCAGGGAAGCAAGTGTGTGGAAGGGAATTCAAAAGGCGAAAAATGCAAGAAAAACTGTTAGAGTAGAAGAGGTAGTTACATCTGACTGCTTTCACTGTAAAAGGGTGGAACCTAGTTGCCAGTCTATTAGCACAATTAAATTTGTGTAGAAAAGGCATCAGGGAGATAAGCTCGCCAAAGCAGAAGCCATGAAAAGATTTGTAGAAAAGACAGAGGGAAGCCACATCCCATTGGTGAGAAAGTGTCAGAAGTTGAGCTGCCAAATCAGGATCGATTACATTGCAGATTCTCCTTTGAATTTTGTCAAGCACCCTGAGATGTTCTTCATTTTAAACAAGCTTTTAAATATTATAAATTTGAGAAACAGATCAGAAAACCAGTCAATTGCAGAGAATTTGATTTAAATGAAATTGGTAAACAGAAATGACAACTGGGGAAGTAGTCACAAGAACAATGTGTCAAATTTGTTCAGCAACAAAAAAGTTATGGATCTGGTTAAACACAAATTAACTGTGGAAAATTAACTGTAATTTTTAATGGAGATGTGATTCTACTAGCAACACAAAGAAACAAAATTATAAAAAGTATTCATGACACTATTCATTATGGAATAATTTCTAACACAAAGAAGGTTAAGGCTAGAAGAATGGTGTCCAGGCTATTCTACAGATGTAGAAGAATCTGTAAAAAAGGTGTAAAATGTTCATTGAAAGAATAAAATTGAGACAGACAAAAACTTACATGCCTAAAGTGTCTCAAACTTGAAACAGTACATACAAATCGTGCTCATGTAAATGGAGTGGGATTACTACTAATACTGGCAGATGCCTATTCAAGCTGGCCAGTAGTGATACAGGTCCCTAACAAAAGAAGTGGAACCATAAAACAAGCACTAAGGATCATTCTTTTCAAGAAACGGAATTCCAAAAACACTAGTATCTAACAATGCCCAACAGTTCTGTGACAAAGAACTATGCCAATGGTTGAACAAACATGGATGCAAACCATATAAAACCCCACTGTACCATCTGCAATCAAATGAATTAGCAGAAAGGATGATGCAAAGAATAAATACGAATTGAAAATATGTCTACAATGGAAAGAAAAAAAAAAAAGAAGACATTTCTTCTTAGATTGTCACAATACCACATGCAGGAAAATCAAGAAACCCATCTGCCCTCATGAGTAGACAAATTAGAGCTCCATTGACTATGTCTAATGCCACTAACATAGTATAAAAAGAATAGTGAATCTAATCTATAAGTGGCAACTATTAAAAAAGAAAAAGATCAAACTCTCCTATAACTAGACAATCTCTTAGGGAGAAGGAGAATGATAGTGAGAAGACAAAAGCACCCAGAAGAACCAGGGAGAAATAAGGGTATAAAACCTCTTTGGTATAGGCAGATGAGGTGACTCATTTAAGAAGTCATCAAGTGTATACAGCCATAACCTTCATGACCTTTACAGCTATTAGCCATGACACAGTACCTACTATTTCCCTGAGTCAGTAACCCTAACCCTACAAAAAGTATCTCTATCAATGAAACAAATTCAAAATAATACTAAAATGAGAGTAGAGGCATTGTCGAGGGTGGGGATGGAAGAGGTAATGACAAAATTAGCCAGAAGTCTCAGTAGGAATAAAAAAATTAAAAAAAAGAATTGAAACATAAGATTTACAAAGTAAATATCTTGACTGTTAAAAAGAAACACTTGTTACTTATATTAATAAATCAATCTATTTTTAATAAAGTCTGTATTGAAGACATTTAAAATATTTTCAAAATATAATACATAATTATGAAGAAATGTCATTTTTCTTAAATAAAAAAAATAAAACTGCTAAGATTTTTGTTGCATTTGTGAAACATCTTTGAGGAGTTTTTTTAAATTTTCATCTTGAAGTCTGCTTAGAAATTTTAAGTAATTAAAATTTTAAGAGAAATCAAGCATTTTTTAAAGTCCACAAAGAATAGAAAAACTGCTAAGACCTAAAAGGATGAAATTAAGATTTTGACAGGAGAAAAAAAAATACTTAAAACAATTTTCCTGAGCAAATATAATTTCAATAAAATTTTTATAAATAAAAATAGGATTGAAAACATTGTTATCTTAGTGCTACATATTAGAAGACCCACATACTATTTTTTGGTATCAGTTACTTTATTCCTGGCAGATATTAAAAAAGGTTAGTTGTATTTTTGTGATGTCATAAGTGTTAAAACCATGTGCATCAGAATCTTAAATTCACAAATATAATCCAGGGTAAATCGTATTTCTGAGATTTTAATAAAAAAAAAAAAAATTAACACAAGCATAAGAACCACTGAAATAAAATAACAAAGAATGGACACACACAGTTATCTTGACAACCAAATAATCATAGTTGTTTTACTATTATCTACTTTCATTTATTTTTTGAAGTTGTATTATCACATTATTTATGTCATCAATTCACAGTAATGAGTAAACATTCAAGAGTTGAAAATAAAGAATGAGAGCTCCTTAAGATTTAAGTCTACAGCCCTTTTGCTACAAGGAAGCCTGGCTAAACTCATCATCTATTCAACGTAACTAAAGTTAGATATGACCTCATGTGAAGTTATAACTTAATTTATAGAAGCAGCTACTGTATTTTCACAATAGAAAGGAGATCAGAGTTAATCTCTGTTAAGCATTATGCTTTAGATTGATAGCCTAAGTAAAAATTGTGATAAAAAGCAACTTTCTTTTTTTTTTTTTTAAATCATTTCACCCAAAGCAAAGCAGG
This sequence comes from Ascarosepion bandense, assembly GCA_037127315.1. Taxonomy (NCBI): domain Eukaryota; kingdom Metazoa; phylum Mollusca; class Cephalopoda; order Sepiida; family Sepiidae; genus Ascarosepion; species Ascarosepion bandense. Next base: position 901,816 of record JBBBDQ010001497.1, read on the forward strand.
AACCCTACTAATGTGAAAGGGCTTACAGTGAGAAAAAAGATTGGGTACAGTGTGCATGGAGGAAACAATAAATGAATGGAAGTCAAGAAAATGACAAACTGATGTTGCATTTAATTTTTTAAAGATTGTAGCTATTGGAAAAGCAAGTAAACAAAGGGGGTTCCCCAGATGAGAAGTGTGATAAAAGAAACTGTTGAAGTAGAAGTGGCCGTTACATTTAACTATTTCAGTGGTAATGTAATTAAAAAAAGAATGTGTAATTATGCTTGTTTCATGGTTACATTTCTTTTATTTGATGACCTGTATTTATTTCTGGCCACTACCAGTATGAGTGATAATTTTACTAATGTACCAGATTTAATTAACGTTTTAAGTTTGATTTTTTGGAGACACCTTCCTATTGCCTGTTACTATTTATAAGACAATATAAATCAGTTTATTACCAGGGCTAATTTTCTTCACAAACGGCAGGTTTTCAAGGTAACATTTTTTTAATTAAAATTTTGAAAATTAAGACTTACCTCCCTTGGATCTTAAATTATTTCATATGGAATTCAAGGTATGAATTCTGCACTTAATTTTTTTGCTCTCATACATTTTCTAAGTTCAAGACCTGACATTCAGATGTTGATTTTTAAGGCGGGTATATTTTCCTCTTATTTGACATTTTTACCAAACTCAGTAAATATATTTCTTTGTTTTGCAACTTCTTGTTAAATAAGTATAATATTCAAAAGTGAAAATATCTGTCAAATGCAAAAGTCTTTAAAAAAAGGCAGTTGCAAACTAATGAGAAACTAAGAAAGAATATACTTAAGAATTAAATTGCTACCAAATGGAAATTATAAAAAGCACACAATCTAAAGTACATCAAGAGTGCCAACTTGAAATTGAATTTATATTCATTAAGTAACAATATGATACATCAATTGGATCAAGATTAAAAACAAGAAAGACGATTTTTTTTATTTTTAAATAGAAAATTTCTAACTTAGATTTTCTTTTGTTTTTGTTCACTTACTTTAGATGGGTAAATTATGAAAATAAATAAAAAAATATACCTTATATATATATATATATATATATACACACACACACACACACACACACACACACACAACTTATCTCTTTAATAGAGCAAATTCATGCCGACTTCAAAGTTTCGTGAAGACAGTTATGATGCTCTTACTCATCAAACAGCCCTGATGAGTGAGAACATCATGACAGTGTTCTCATGAAAATCTGAAGTCAGCATGAATCTGCTCTATTCAAGAGATAAACTCTTTGTACCTATCAACACTATCTACACCTCGATATTGAGTACTTTATGATAAATCTGCTTGGCAAAATACATCAGTAATAACCACTGAAAAATAACATTGGCACAAAATACTATCACAAACATTAATATATGCACACACACACACACACACACTTTGAAGTTATAGAATGTTAGGTATGTCATGTCTTGTCTACCAAAATATTTTGAATTCAGATCTCAAAGTATAAAACCTTGTCCAGGGGGTAGGGGTTGGGGAATTGTCAAACAGAAATCTGCTATTCATATATTTTGATGTATTTCTATAAATCTTAAAACCGTCATTCCTATCAATGAAGTTTTTTTAAATCAGATTATTGCAATGTAATCAATTTTTAAGTTAAAATACAGTCATATTGCTTTTTTTTAATTACAAAAAAAAAAAACCTTAGAAACAATTTACTTTTCTCATTGAAAACCATTTTTATAATATTCAAAGCTGTTTATAAAATAAAAACAAATTTTTAAAACTTAAATCATAAGTATCCTAATAAACACAGAATTTGATATTGTATATTTTTAAGAATTGTTCCAAATGATTCAAATTGAACCTCAACATTAGTAAAAATGATCAAGAAAAAAAAATAAAGAGGGACATGAATTTGAAAATAAGATAAATTAATGAAACAAAAATATATACATCAAATTAAGAAAAAATTTTTAAAAATTTAGGCCAATACCATTTTTGACTAAAATAAATTTTCATTTATTCAAATATACAGCTTTTCAAGTTTAAAGATTGATGCAGATTAATGCCAATGAAAAGAAAATTAAGTGTGTATATCCATAATTTGAAGACAAATTTAAATAAGAATAAAGAATTTCATTTTCCAAATCACCAAATTTTATTTTTTCAATATCAAATTTGCTAACAAATTTATGTGAATAAAAAGAATTAAGACACTGCTTAATAGATTTTACATTAAACAATTTTCTATATTAACAAGTTAACTAGTCAACCAAAGTCTATAAAAATGTTCAATAATGGCTTTTAAATTTTATTAGCTCAGCACAAATACAAAATATTCATTTGATACTACAAAACTTATTTTTACAAAGCTTAGAGAAAAAAAAATTTATAATTTTGTTACTAGTTTGTGCATGTGTGCATATATATATATATATATATATATATACACACAAAATTTTGTATTTTTCAGTATGCCCACATCACTACTGAATATGAGGTCAGTTTAAAGTAGGTTCAACTTTAATATGAAAAAATTGCTCAAGCACCCTTGGCAGTTCTCCTTTATGGGAATGCCAGGTAATGACCCCCATCCAGTCCCTTCCCACAGGAGAGGTATTGCCTGGAGAGAGATTCCCTAAGGCTTGAGTTTAAGCTTTTATTTTTACACACACACATATATATATATATATATATATATATATATATATATATATATGTATGTATGTATGTCACAAAAAATATTCTAGCAATAAAAAATTAATTTCTTTTTAAAATATCAAGGTAAAAAATTTGAAAGACTCAAAATTGATTATACTTATTGACTGAATAATTTTAAAAATACCAAGGATGGTGTGTTTGGGCATCAACCATAGCACTTGTAACATCAAAATCTAGATCAACTCTTATTTCAGGATAAGGAATAAGTTCCACATTAACTATTTGCTTTAATAGTAAAAGATGTGAATACAATGTGAATAAATAAAAAAAATCAGTTTTTTTTTTTGTTGTTTTTTGTTTTTTAATAAAATTGTTGCTTTGTGCAATCAAATAAGATCTGTAATTTGGGTATTTATGTGTTACATGAGATCTTAAAATTAGTTTTAATAATGAGAGAAAAAACCTTTTTCCTTAAGGTGAAGTGCTCCTCTTGTAATTAGTTCTGAGAGACATCTGATCAAAAATAGGATACTGCAGCTTACCAAGCAGGTTATAAAAAATAAGATTATTTCATAGTCATCTAAACAAAGAAAATAATAGAATTCATTTAAAGAAAGAGTATAAGAATAGAAAGGACATTGGTGTTAAATAAAAAAAAAGATTCTTTCTCTCCCTATACAAGTTCAAATCTGAAAAGATTCAAAATTACTATCAAAACTCATAAATTCAGTCCATTTTAATGAAGCAAAAACTGCATACATTATTATTTCACACACACATACCTTATATAGATGAAGAATTAAAAATAAAAACTAGAATTTACATTAGATAAAATCTAAAAGTGGGCAGAAATATGTGTTAAAACTAAACTACAAAAAAATTACATTTTTTTTTTTATTTCCTGGCTAAAAAAAAAAAAAGGCATTTTTTTTTTGTCATTCATAAAAGGGAAACAATTTTTTAACATTGTTATTTTTAACTTTACATTTTTGCTCCTTGGGTGATGAATAGTTTTGTTGTAAAACAATAAATAACCTTAATCTTCGTGGAAAGTTTTAATAAGTTTTTTTAAGAACACAAGATAAGTTTGCTGCTTTTATTTATTTCTTTTATAAGAGGACAGGGAAACCATCTCACCTTTAAGATACTCATGCAGATATATATACACATACATACAAGCATGTATATGTATACACATATTTACATACATATATTTCTCTTGCTCACATTTTATGTGTTTGTAGATGTGTGTATGTATAAATATATGTAAATGTTCATATCTATATACATACATACACAAACATGAACACATCTCTAAAAATATGTACGTGTTATATATATATATATATATATATATACACACACATATATATATATAAAATGAAAGATATATACATTTATTTATGTATTTTTGCTGCTATGACTGCTCCTCCTCCTCTTCTTCCTCTTCATCTTTGAGACTTTCTTGGACAATGGCTGCCACTTTCTTTTCATATTCTCTTCTGTTCTCTTTATACAACTGGGCAGCTTCATTGTTTGCTGGGCTGTCTGGATTTGGATCATGGAGAAGGGACTGTAAAAAAAAAAAAGAAAAGAAATATATATATATTTTTTTTTTTTAAAGTAATACATACACATGTCTATTCTGTTTTAGTAAGTCTTTCAATATTTTTTATTGCTTGTATTTTTTAGCCAAGTGGATATCAGCTCGGAACAAGAAATCAGAGAGCTAAGTTCAAATTCTAGTTGAATTTGTTGCATTCACTTACATCCAAATATCCTTGGGAAAGGTATTAATCTGTTGCATCTCCCTTCAACTATTGGACAGATTAGGTTCTATAGTCTTGGTTGGCAACCAGCCTACCACAGAAAGTAACGGCAACCTACTGCAGGAAAATCCAGTCATGTCTCTTTCAAGACAGTCACTCAAGCATGTATTATGTATGGCACTTAACTGACTGAAAATTTTGATATTTAACATACAATTAAATAAAAATGTACAACTGATAAAAATCAAATTGGTCAATAATTTACTGCCTCTGAATTAAGTATCAGATTGTTTCAGCATTTTTACATTTCAAAATAGTTTCTCTTTACATACAAGCAGCTACAATGGAATGATGACAAGCAAGCCCCACAAAACTATTTACAATTATATTCTCACTTGGCACTCATTTATTATGGCCTCGTGCTAGATATAACTAACTATACATTCACTTTCATTGTTTTACTTTTATAAACTTTCTAAATTTATCAAATTTACCTGCTTATATATATAATATATATATATATATATATATATATATATATACACGCAATCTACTTTTTGATTAATTCAAAAGAAATGAAAGTGAATTTAAAGTAACCTTTAGCCATCAGTCACAAAGATTCAGTGCAATTTGACCATCAGTCACACAAATTTTCCCACAGTAGGTTGCCATTAGTTTCTGCGGTAGACCAGTTACTAACCAAGGTTATAAAGCCAATCTGTCTCACTTTACAACCCATAGATGGGGAGAGAAAAGATGGATTAATATCTTTCCCAAGGGGATTTGTGTATAAGTGAATGAAACTAATTCGACCAGAATTGAAACTTGGCTTTTTGAAGCATGTAAACTATACGATAATTTAGTTAAATTCCTTAGAAATAAAAATAACTGAATCTTTAGAAAGCATTTTATGGGCCACTGAATATTTTTAGATTTTTTAAATTATGTAAATTTTATGACTGCCAATAGAAATAAAACAAAGTGCTTCCTTTAAAATCAAGGGAAATGAAGTCATGAATCGAATTTCAACAGGTCCATCTAATAAGCATTCAAATTATTTAAAATTAAAATTGCATTGTGGTGTAGTGAACATCAGCTCAAAATAAGAAAATCTGAGCAGAGTTTGAATTCCTGTTGAATTCATTGTATTTGCTTATACACAAATACCCTTGGTAAAGATATTAATGTCTCTTCTCCTTCCAGTTATGTGTTAAATAGCCGGACAGATTGAGTTCTATAGCCTTGGTTGGCAACCAGTCTACCATAGAAAGAAAATTGCAACCTACTGTGGGAAACTTTTTGCCTAGTCAGTCATGCATTGAAAGAGACATGATCACCCAAGCATGTATCACATATGGCACTTAACTGACTGATTTAAAATTGAGGAGAAAAATCAAAATAAAGGAAAACAATAGAAAATATTAATACATTACAGGTTCATTTCTTTTTTTTTTTTTAAAGCATATTAGACTAATTCATTTTTTTTTTATAACACAAAAAAAGATTAGAAGGAAATGAAAGATGGGTAAAACTTAAGAAAAGAGTAGATATGGATAATAATGGTCTTAGTTTTCAACAACCATACAATTTTCACAAGTACAGACAGTATAGAGAATTGTGTGTGTGTATATATATATATATATATATATATATATATATATATACACATACACGAGTGAATACAGAACGAAGAAAGAATTCTTACAACGTCCAAAACATTAATTTAAAACAGTGCTCGATATATAATATATAGAGCTGTGAATATTTATTATAAATTATATTTTAGAACATGTACATAATTTTTCTATATATATCCATGACAAAAAGTACATTTGTTTTGACGTTGAAACTTCAATGTCTCATCAGGCGGTATGTAAAGGAATGAAAAGCCTCTTTTCTTATATTTGGTCAATTGTTTGAGGTGTTGGTGGGGATTAGTGATAGGGGAACAAGTCTCTGGAATTTTGGAGAGAGTGTTGGTAAAGTGATTGATTAATGAAAGTCTTTGATTTCTAGACAGATTTAACCTTAGCAGTTAGAATGTAAGTTTTATTATCTTGTGACTAGACTATATGCTTTGAGATTTCTTAAAAGAGCCGGTAGGGGGTGGAGCCGAATATTTTTGTATTTAAGCAGAGTCTTTATAATTAATTTAAATTTGTATATTTAATCTTAACTTTGGATTTTGTGTGGGTGTGGGTGTGGGTAGTGAGTATGTTTGATTAATGAGTGTCTTTGAATTCTAGACAGATTTACCATTAGTAGCTTTTATTTACATATATCTTGTGACTAGACTATATCCTTTATGTAAATATGTTACAGAAATTAACGATTATAAACAACTGATAATTTGAAATGAATTGTTTGAACATTATTTTTTATTGATACTCGTATTTAAGTAGATATTCTGTTTTTAATTAAACAGTATTATATATTTATATCTACTGGCCTGATTATTTACGATAAATTTTTATTACGAAAATGTGTGTCATTTGACAGGATTCGAACCTGCAAACTATATATATATATATATGGGGGGATGAGTGTATTCAAAAGACAAGGTTTGCAATATTTAAATAATGAGAATATTCAATAAAAGAATACCAGAATTATATAAAAGCATGTTACCTGAATAGATGTTAGAATAGATGAGACATCATATGTAGGGCTCCACCGGTTCTGTAGTATATCCAAACATATACTACCATCAGCATAGACTAAATATAAATAAAACAATAGCTTTTAACAGAAAAGGTATACATTAAGGGAAAGTCATTAATTAACATTAACACCACTGAAGATGAATATTTAAATTTGCAATAAGTGAAAGAATTTCATAAACATAATAGTAAGAAAAAAAAAAGAAATTGTTCAAAGAGTATAAGAATTTTATTCAAGTACTTTTATCCATTCCAACTCATCATAATGTGATTAGTTACAATGGAATAAAGTAACCATTAATTTCATCCTGTTATTTTAAAATATTTTAACTTCAAGGTATGTGCAACAAATTTAAGTGATAACATGTATAAAATGGTTTGTAATTAATTATAATGGCTATACATATTAACATTTTCAAAATGGGTTTTACAAATCACAAAGTTGACACTGTAAAGACTAAGTTATTCTAAAACATTTTGAAAGGTCTTTCTTGATAAAAATGATGTCATTTGTATAAGATTAGCTTCAAGTATTTTGAGTCTTTTATTACAATTAGTGTTATATGGCATTTTAATATTAGTGTCAACTACAAAATTTAATGCAAAGTAAAATTCTCATAAGAAAGAAAGATGTGACACATACTGTTTGGATGGAACATCTTCGATACAAATCGAACTGTGGGTGGTTTGTTCGGGTATTCTTCAGTGAATTTTATCGTTAATTTGAATGTGCCATCTTCAAAGGGAGTATCATTTGGCCTGTAGATATAAGCATTAAAAGAAAATGTGATAAATTTCTTTTATATAAAATTTTATTGACCCTGCAAAAGAAAATATCATTTATGAGTGAAATAATTTTAAAATGTAGATAAAAGACTCAATGCCTATAGTCCAACACTATAAACTCCAACACTTTTAATTCGATTTTAGCAAAAGGAAAACAGTAAAAGCTGATCATTCAAAAATTGTTTCTATAATCATTTCACCCCAAGCAAGGCAGGACAGCTATTGTTGCTCAGGGGGTTACAGTGAGAGAAAAAAACAAGTTACATGGGGTTGTTGAAGAAATGATAAGAGATGAATGGGAATCAAGTAGATAGAAGATGGTAATTGACATTGCATTTAAACTTTTAGAGATTGCAGTTATCAGGGAAGCAAGCAAACAGAAGGAAGTTCCACAGGAGGGAAGTGTAAGAAAAACTGTTAGAGTAGATGAGGCAGTAAAAGGGTGGGACCTAGAAGCCAATCTAATAGCACGAGTAAATACATGTGGGTCAGGGAACCTGGGGAAAAAGCTCATCAGAGCAGTTGCCATGAAAATACTTGTAGAAAAGACAGAGGGAAGCCACATCACATCAGTGAGAAAGTGATTGAAGGTGGGCTGCCAAGTCAGTATCTGTTATATTACAGATCCTCCTTTGGATTTTGTCAAAAACCTCAAGATAGTAAAGCACCCGAGCAGATATGGCAACAGTATTCAATGCACAGACAAATGGTAAATTTATAAATGTGCAAAATGGATTCTGACAAGAAAAACTTCCTGACCTGACATGGTGAACCAAACTTTCTAGCAGTAGTTGCAGATGTCAAATTAAATTTAAACTCTACACAATTTACTAAAGAATACTGAATTTTTTTTTTTTTCACAAAGATGTTCTGCTTTTTACTTGTATGTTCATCAAACATCAGTTCAAGAAATAACCTAAAAATAATATATATAGGCTATATATATATTGTCAATTCAAAATGCCAAATAAGATTTACTTTTTCCAAAGTTAGTATTTGGTACACTTTAATTTTCAAGTTGAAAAAAGGCATGAATTCAAACCAATCAACTTCATTTTTTCCTTCAAATAAACATCCTATTTAATCAATTCAAATACAGAAAGTGAATATATTATTTTTAACACATATTTGTATAACAACTGATTTGGTTTATTAAATGCCACAAATATTCAGGAATGTCAGGAGTATGATGATAAACTATATCTAACAGCAAAGCCACTGATTGGGAGGTTTTGAGAGGTGTGGAACCACTTCTCAATTGCTGTTGTTCCTAGGTCAACCCTGATCCATGTTAGGGCAGATTATTTGGTCCCAGCTAATAATGATCCCCAAACTGAGATGAAAGTATAAAATATATTTTTGATAAACATTTCCAGCAAAAAATTTTAAAATTGATAAAGCTCTTAAGGAAATAATTATATGACCAATAAGGAGTCGATATGCTGTTAAATAAACCAAATGATACCATTCAGGATATATGGTGTTTTAATAACTCTCCACAGCTTCCTTTTTAATATCTGAATTTTTTAGAAAATGGTATATAACAGAGGCATATTTCAAATACTTAGATAAAACAAGTGTAAAAAAAATAAGACTGTCTTTTAAAAAAAAAGGGGGGGGGGCTGTTTATTGGTTGTTGCTCATCAGAATTTGATTGGTGAATAGAATAGTAAATCTACATACTGACTAAAAAACAAAGGAAAAAATGACCCTAATATACTAAACATGGAATATCTACAAGCAGATCACATTAAGTCCTCACAGCCATCTCTTCTGTTTAAATGGAGAATTATTGTTGTAGAAGAAGTAATAATACTAGTTTTCCATTGGCCTCTGCAGTTTTGAATAAAATGTAGTCCTATTCCTAGACTGGATACCAACCAATGTTTGGGGGGGTATCCACCCCTGTTATTTAACCCATAACCAGAAAATGGACTCATGTCTATCCCAAGTGTATTAGTGTGAAAGCAAACGCAACAGACTAGGCCAAGATTTGAATTTGTCTTGCTGATACAGCTCTCCATGACACTACTCATTATCCGTAATAGATGGTAAATTAAATGTAATTGTAATAAACAAACACTAAAATGTTTCAATACCAACCAGTTAAATATTTTTAGTGATTAGAATCTATTTTTTGAAACAACAATTGTTTGGTAAAGAAAGAATTTTTCCTTTGTGATTCTGTGAGAATTGCAAAATAAAATCCTTACATTTGTCTTGATAAATTCCATAAGTATTCCTTTTGACTTTATTCATATATCTTTCACAAATATATTTTTATTTATATCTGAAAATTTTCTCACACACACACACACACAAGTAACTCACTTTCATTTGCTTGCTTCCCTGATAGTTAAATTCAACATTAATTGCCACATTTTATCTACTTGATCCACCCCTATTTTACTTGGGGTGAAATGATTATATATATATATATATATATATACACACACACACACAAGTTGGGTGGAATAATATTCCTTGTCCAAAGAAACACTATTTTTAAAAAAGTGCTCAATACAAAGTAGAGCTAATAATATTTATTCAGAAATTATAACATGGATATGTTACAATATCACTACAAAAGTAGCTATTTTGTTTCGACACTTCTTGTGTCTTGCCAAGTGATGTGGTTATTTTAAATTGAATGGTTTTAAAAGGTTAAAAACAAGCAAGACCCCTTTAATCAGGGAGGCATTATTGTATGTACAATGTGGACCAATCAGAGTAAAGCAACTTCTAATTTGGAGAATATGTGGGCAGACTAAAATTAATCTTTGTGGGCATTGGTGTTAAAATTTGATTAAATTGAGATCAGCAATTATTGGTTAACTATTATATCTACTTTATTTTTGTTGCGAAATTTAAAAAAAAAAATTTTTTTTTAGTTTAACAATTTAGTAGATTTAGAAAGTCATTCATATTTTAAACAAGGAAGAGAAAGAACGCATACATAAATAAACCTACAAACATTCACACATGGAAAAATAGACGAGTATATTCACAAACACTAGCAAACAGACACATATACAGATTAATACACCCACGCATATATACATACACAAATTACAAAGTTTAGCCTTTATCGACTTGTCAGTCTGTCCGTTAACTTTTAAACAGACTAAATTGCTACATATTGGATACAGTCAAGGCGAATTCAGAACGTGACCGGCCTTGGATGAAGTGGATCCGGATAGACATAATCATATTTCAATGTATGAACATATAAACAGAATTAAATATATACTTAAACAAAAACACAAGCTAAAGTTAAATGCGTATGCATGTGCAAAATGTCATACATATATATGCTAAGCTCCATATCGTTCATATGAAGTTATGACTGTGGGCCCCAGTTGTTTAGCTCACATGTGCATGTGTCTCTGCGCACGTCAATGGTTGTACAAGTGTTAATTTATTTCTGTGTTTGTATAAAACTATTCTGACCCAATTCATCCAAGGCCGGTAGCATTATGAATTCGCCTTGACTGTATCCAATATGTAGCAATAATTTCTGAATATATATATATATATATATAAACATGTGGTGTAGATATAGAAGAATCCAAAGAAGTATCCTATACATAAAGTGGTAGGATAACTCTCTAGGAGAGCTATATATATATATATATATATATATATATATATAGAGAGAGAGAGAGAGAGAGAGAGAGCAAATATATGTAAAAATTAAGACAGGCACGTTATTCCACAGTTAAGCGGAAGTACAGGCTTATTTCAGTTGAACTTTCATTAGCTTCTGTCTTTATTGTACAGAAGATTTTAAAAGACGGACGCTGATAAAGGTTCGCCTGAAATAGGCCCATACTTCCGCTTAACCACGGAATAACGTGTCTGTCTTAATTTTTACACACACACACACACACATCATTTGGAAACAAGTTATTCCTGCAACCTAGGTTTCAACTTTTGTATCATCAGGCAATTTATAATAACTGATTTTACGTTTTCAAACATATAACAGGGATTCTTACGAATGCACAACTGAAAATTTTTAAACACCTGTAAAATTTCAAAATTAGTGAGTAGTTACTTAAGGATCTTAAACACTTTCCTCCAGATTTGTATGATCCTAGGATATATTTTTGGGGGTGATTACATCTGGACATTATTTCTGATATTTTATTTAGAATTTTTTTGTTTTTTTAATTCATTATACTTCATGTTACTTCAGAGTCTTTTCCATTTTTTTGTTTCAATTTCCACATGTGGTTAGCTAGTTTGATACAATTTTTACGGTTTTCCAGCTTGATTGTAGATTTGGGATTACTCCTAGTTTTAAAAATCCCTTTTGTAGATCCAAAATATTTTTTTGTCCATCTGTATCATGTATTTCTTTGTAAATAATTCCTTGTTTTACAAAGTCCATCAAGTAGGCATTTGTTTTTCTCTCAACAGTTACATTTTTTTATTATTGATATTATGATGCCCTTATTTTTTAAGTTTCTGATGTTTTATTTTTTCTATAATTTCTAAATTACTCGTACAACTATAACTTAATTTAACTGAATATTTTATTCAGTGTATTTTGGGAAATGGTTGTTAATTTTAAAAAAATTTGCCCTAATTTGGATTTTACTTCTAAATTAAATGGTAGGTTGAACCTAATAATATTTCAATTTCCAGTATTAATTTCATTTGTTTAACTGAGGTTTGCATTCTAATTTGCCTTCATGGCCACTTTCATTTAAGGCTCATTTGTAATCTTTTTTTCTTTCATTGAAGATTGTTTTGTTAGAATTTTTTGATAGTCTGCATTCTATTTCCTTAGGAATGTGTGATTATGTGAGTAGGGTGGTTAGATCTAGTGTTTACGTATTTTAAAGTATGGAGAGAGACTCAGGTTGTAGATTAAATTTTACGTTTAATTGTTGGACAACTTTTTTCATTTATTTTGACTTCTATCTCAAAATCAAGGTTTTTGAAGAATTTGAAAAGCATTTTCCTTATTTTGTCATTTTCTCTTTTGTTGTCCAGCACTATCATTAATCTGTCATCTCTGAAAAATCTATGTGAATTATCTCATTAATTTTATTTAGAATGTATAGTTCTATTAATTGAGATTTTGGCTCCATCAAACAAACCTTGTGGTAATGTATCTTTTCTTGATTTAATCCATGCTTCACCATTGTGGAATAGTATAGATTTTCGGATGGCATATCTATGAACCATTTAGCAAAATTTAAAGATTCTATCAACCCCTTTTCAGATATTGATAGGTAAAAGTTTTTTTAAGTCATATTTTAGTAAAGTATTTTCAGTTTTAATTTTTTGAAACCAAGAAATATATTCACCTGTGTTTTTCACTGATTAGTAGCAATCCTCAGTAAGTCATGTGTCTTAATATTTCTTGGTTTATTTTACCTAATTCAGTGTTTGTTACATTCATAAGTTGATACAAGAGGCTATTAGAAAGATTATCTTTATGGTTTTTTTATAGTTAGGAAAGGTTTCTCACTGGTCAACACTTGAACTGTTGCTCATAGTTCAACTTGCCTGATCTTTTTTTTTTACCTCTTCATTTATATTTTTGATGCAGAAGTTTGGTGCTGTTTTTGTTCAAACAAAATGAAAAATATTTAAAAGCTCTATAACATATATATAGAAATGAATACATCTGAGAAGGAAGAGTTCACCTTTTATTGAATTTTTTAATATTCTAACATTTTTCCATAATTTAGGAGTTAAAGAACAGTTTTTATTGTTCTGAGCACTTTCAGCTAGTGTTTTAGCCATTTTCAAGGTTATTGTAATCAATATAGCCTGTGTTGTACTAAATAGATTTTACTGTGAAAAGTGACTGTTTTCAGCTTTCATGTGTCATGCATCTTACTGTTAAAGAAGTCCTATTGATTAAATATGTTCCCCTGCTATCAATCTGACACTGTTCAGTAGCAGAGATGACATGTTAAGTTTTTTTTCAAAAATAGAATTACCCTCATATCAATCCAGCCACACACACATTATGTGTGTGTGTGTGTGTGTGTGTATATATATATATATATATATATATACACACAAACACACAGTTATCATAAAAATTACAGACAAGGTGTGATGGTTAAATTTTTATGTAATTTTTCATGTGATCTTATGATTTTTTTTTTTTTGAGGACAAATTATATAAAAATTGTTTAAATGCTTGTTTATCTGATCATTTTTGGCTATACTTGTAATCATTTTCCAGGATGGATGCTTTTTTTTTTGTTTAAGTTGACAGGAGTTGCATATTATATATATATATATATATATATATATATATAGTGTAATGGGTGTTACAATGTTTTTATAATTTCATAGTATCACTACACAAAAATTTTCGTGTTTCGAAGCCAGCCCATTATGTTGTTGGCTTCTTCTTGAGGTGATTTTTTTTAGAAATCTAATTTCTAAAAAATCACCTGAAGAAGCCAACAACATAATGGGCTGGCTTCGAAACACGAAAATTTTTGTGTAGTGATACTATGAATTTATAAACCATTGTAACAACCATTACAGTATAACGCTCTACATTTGTATCGAGCACTCTTTATAAAAGTAAATGCATGAACAAAAAGGTTAATAAACCTACGAGTTCAATAACTTAGTTACAATATAGTCATCTGCAGACAGATCTGTTTCGCCGTATCACATCTCATCAGTACAGTTAGACTGATTGCTTTTAACCCACAATTGAAACCCAACCGAATTGGCGTCAGTCGGCGATTCTGCCTCTGGGCTATAGGCACTCAGTAGAAGTATATAGCGTACTTGGGCAACAATCTTTCTTTTATACAGATTTCATTGAAAATGACAGACAAGTTTTTTTAAAATAATTTTTCATGTGTTCATATAATTTTTTTCTCTCTTCGGAATTCAAAATTTAAAAGAATTGTCCAACTTTTATAATTTAGAGTGCTTTCAGCTATACTTTTAACCATTATCAAGAATTAATTATGTTTTACTTATAAATATTTGAGTTCTAAAAAGAAATGACTATACAAACGCATGAAAAATTATATAAAAATCTTAATGATAATAACTTGTCTGTAATTTTCAATGAACACTGCTTCTATACAACACATTAAAATTTCCCTTCTTTGATTCCATGCGCCTATGGCTTAGGGAGTAGCGACTAACTGACACCAAATCGGTCGAGTTTTGATCCCGGCCAGAAGCAAGTGGAGGTGTATAGCCACACTGATGAGCTGTAATACAGTGAAATAGGCTTGTATGTGGATGACTTATATATATATAATAATGAACTTAATCACAGTAAATCAACGCTAATAATAACAGACTAAACATCCGAAAATAATGCTAACTTAATAGCAATTTAAACCGTCTTGAAACCCAGCAAGAACTACCTCGTGGGTTAAATTAAAGGGGGGGAACAAACTGCCCACAAGCACAATACATCTAGTGCCTGTTGGAAAGAAAAAAAAAACCCAAGACGAAACCTTAACAGCAAAGTGCTCAATACAAAAGTACGAAAGTAGAGTGAGAATACAACACAAAAAATCTAGAAGTGAGCCACCACCTACCATGGTTTCACATGAACGGTTCTTCAGGGTAAGAGGCTCTTACCCTGAAGAACCGTTTGTGTAAAACCGTGGTAGGTGGTGGCTCACTTCTAGATTTTTTGTGTTGTGTGTGTATGTGTATATATATATATATATATATATATATATATATAGATATATATTGAATACAGCTAACAAGGATGATTTAATAAATCTTTTCAGTTTTTCCAGCAATTTAACAGTTTTCTGTATTTTAGGAGTTAAAGAATATAAAATTTGGCCATGGTTTTTATTGTTGCAAGTACTTTCTGCAAGTGCATTAGTCATTTTCAAGGTTGTTGTATTCAGTATAGTTATTCTCTACGTGTTGTACTACATAGGAATTTTTTACTGTATGCAGATTCTAGTCAAAGAGTGACCATTTTCAGCAGTCACATGCCATCAGAGAAGCCCTATTGATTAAATGCACGTTACCCTGCTTTCAATTTGATACTGTTCAGTAGCGGAGATGACATGTTAAGTGTTTTCTAACAATACAAGTGACCCTCACATCAATCCAGCTGCACATGGTATGTAACTGCTGAAAACATGTGTCAGCAATCAACTTATATGTACTCATATGAATACACACAGGTTTTATTTAACAACTTTTTCACATTTTGAGAGTATAACTTATTTATGAGTCTACCCTACAAATCACAATGGCCCTCAATAAAAGCTACCACATATACATATATCATGAAAAAGAATGCCTCAATGAGAAATTTATGTGGATATACAAGAAGCAGCATCCAAATGATCACCACCACCACAGGCACAAACAAATTCCACAATACACTACCCACAAAGCAACCACTGGTCACAGACTGGTCCAAGTCCCTCTCACATGAGGAACAAGAAGTCTTGGGACTAAATTTATACTAACACAGAAGCTGAGTGACAAAATGATGCTCGATATCGAAACAAACTTCTGCCGGACAGCATACCAACTCAAGTTGCTATCAGATATCAACAACACAAGCCACGAATGCACCCAAACAATTCCCCACATACACCGTAGGCAATTCACTTCACCTACTCCCTAATTACTACACACTAAACCTGAAACTCTCCAGGCTAAAAAAAAGCCATATTTACAATCCTCAAAGATAATATTAAGAAAATACCACACAACCTTTCCAGAGTACAACGCCACACCCTAAACACCCTGAGAGAGAAGGATCTAATATACCTTCCATCCAACAAAGGAAAAGAATTCTGGATCATCCCCAGAGATACATAAAACCAACTAGCACTTAAACACCTCAGCAATATCCAACTATAGAACTCACAGACATTACCCTAACCCAAATAGAACAACACATCAACACTGCATGGACTGATATATACAAACTTCAAAAACTCCCTAATAAATACAGGGTAAACTTTACTACGAGGAACAGCCACCTCCCAAAATTCTACCACCTTATCAAAACACACAAAACCAGCATGACACCACAGATTAGAGCCATTGTTTCTAGCATAGAAGTACCCACATACAAAATGTCATTGCTTCTGTCACAAGTCCTCAAACCCATACTCTCAACCTTCCCCGGACACGTCAAAAGTTCTGATGAAGTCATCCATAGACTACATGGACTTCAACAAAACCAATGACAGCATAACTGATACGCATTTAGCCTTGAAAGTGTCTCACTCTACACGTCAGTCCCAGCTTGCCCAGCAATCAATTTAATAACGGAGTACATCAACCCTTCCAGCCTGTACTGCTACAACCTCACCCCAACAGACATCACCTACTTCTGACGACCATAGTAGACAACACCTATTTTACAATTCAGGGGCACACCTATAAGCAGACCACGGGGCCTTTCAATGGGGTCCAGCCTATCGGGATTACTTGCTATCACATATGAATTGACTGAAATGTCGTGCTCTCAACACCTGTCATTCATACGCTTTATTCACAAGATATATAGATGACATACTCATCCTCACTTCTTCGTGTGATGAGATGAATAGAATGGCAGCAACGTTCAACAGTAAGGATAGCAACATAAAATTCACCATCGAACATCCTGATAACAATGGATGCCTGTTACTGCTGGACTTCAAGCTGAAAGTATCAGAAAAAGGTGACACCCACAAAGATTTCTACAAAAAACCTGCTAGCAGAGACATGTTTGTCCACCATAAATCAGCCCTCTCTCTCAACACAAAGACTGGATACATTAGAAATGAACTTACACATATCCAGGACAAATGCAGTAATGAATAAGACCGAAACACACTGCACATTTCAAGGATGTACTGAAGACCAACAGCTACCTCCAGTCTTTTGTTGGTCACCTGGAATGTAAAGGCAATAAAGGCTGAAGGTGCCACACCCCCTCTAAAACCTGCTTCCCGAGTTTACCACACTTCAGTGAAAACACCACTACGAAAATACCTAGAGCCATCTGCGGAGAGGGACTGGACATACAACTGGCACACTAAGGCCCAACCCTTTAGAGACACCTCAATTACAGCTACAACAAACAACATACTAGAAATGACACCGCATGTACACTGGCCAATTGCCCTATTACCGACACTCGTATATGCCACCAGGTCTATGTCATATATCGCATACAATGCGCCAAATGCAAAGAATTTTATGTTGGCAGTGCCACCAGACCATTACACATCAGAATCAAAGAAAAAAAAAAAAACACAGACAAAAACATAACAGCCAATATTGAAGCAAGAGAGTGGAACCTAGGAAACTTACACATAAAGGAGTCCTTAATAATAACTAAAATCCAACCACAGATCAACAATAGACAGGAACTCAATCTAGATTACATAACAGAATAATTAACATTATCATGCACCTGACACACATCAGCCACAACAGTAAACTGCAATCACAGACTAAAGTACACAAATACATGCCTATAAACATGTGACCAACAGCAACAAGTATACCATATAAGCCAGAACACGCACAAAAAAAAAAATTTATACATGTACACACACACATATCCCCACTCCAACATACTATACACCGGAACACACACACACACACACATGATACAAAGATATGTAGATATATGTATATATAAAATGATCACAGAAGGAAAAAAATACAAGTATACACACAAACACACTTACATACACACACGAGAACGAATACCAAAGAAAGGGAAAGAAAATGCAGCAATAAACACGCCTCCAATTAAAGCAGATAGGCATAACATCAGGCCATAAAACGGCACTTACAACCATTCTGAAGGAGATACGAAAATGCAAAATTCTGTGTACATGTTAAATCATAAATTAAAGCAGACAGATATATCACCAAATCGTAAAACAGCACCTGCTATTACTTTAAAAAAGAGTCAAAAAAGCCATATCCTACTACAGCGCACGTATGTAAACCATAAACACACACACATGCATGAACTAACCCACTTACAGGTACACACACACATACCCACTACAATTAATGACAGTAGTAGCAACGAAAGAGGACCCTTCATTTAAAGGCAGCAGCGGACAACTTGAAACCAAGCTCTCCTATCATTTGAAGATGAGATTCTAATCTCGAAATATTAATGAATAATAAATAAGTAATACCCAACACCTTTACCTTCCTCTATTATACTAAACGCATTGTGATAGCCTTCAAATAACTATCCAATACCCATACACCTTATTTATGATAAGTTATTTGTATTTTTGTCTCTTAGTATGCTTTATTCAGTTCAAATTTAAGTGAAGGTTCTTACTCCTAGATTAAGTAGGTCTTCTCGTTTATAAATTTAGAGCTAATGATTTGAAAAGAGATATCTATATCTACCAATGGTCCATGCATTGAGTTCTCCTGTCAAATCTGATTGAATGCTCCTGTTATTTATCTTGAGGTTCTTAACAAAATCCAAAGGAGGAAGCATAATGTCATCAATCCTGACTTGGAAGCCTGCCTTCAGTCACTTTCTCAACAACATGATTTGGCTTCCCTCTGTCTTTTCTACAGGTATTTTCATAGCAACTGCACTGATTAGCTTTTTTCTCTGGTGCCCTAACCACATGAATTTAAGCAGAAACATTAAACTGATCATAGCATATCTATTATACTGAGATACAAATGGACAATCTAGTGATTAAAGTTCTTTCTATACACTATATATCTATATCTACCAATGGTCCATGCATTGAGTTTTCCTGTCAAATCTGATTGAATGCTCCCGTTATTTATCTTGAGGTTCTTAACAAAATCCAAAGGAGGAAGCATAATGTCATCAATCCTGACTTGGAAGCCTGCCTTCAGTCACTTTCTCAACAACATGATTTGGCTTCCCTCTGTCTTTTCTACAAGTATTTTCATGGCAACTGCTCTGATGAGTTTTTTGCCTGGTTCCCGACCACATGTATTTACGCATACTACTAGATTAGCATCAAGGTCCCCCCTCTTTTACAGTCAAAATAGTTAAATGTAACTGCCTCTTCTAATCCAAAAGTTTCTTTTCTTACATTTCTCATTTGTAGATCTTTCTTCCGTTTGCTTGCTTCCCTGTTAGCTACAATCTCTAAAAGTTTAAGGCAAAGTCAATTGCCATGTTCTATCTCCTTGATTCCCAACCTTCTATTCTTTCATTATCTACTGTACCTTGTTTTTCTCACACTGTAACTTCCTGCACACCAGTGGCAGTTCTGCCTTGCTTGGGGTGATGAAATTATTATAAAAAACTTGCTTTTTACTTTTAATCCAAAACGCTTTACTACATTGAATAATCTCTTTTGTAACCAAATGCTAAATTTAACTTACATAAGTTGTAAAAGAAAAACCTCAATAACTTCAAGTGGTGTTAGCAAATCAATATGTCCTGCAGACATATGACCCATATACAAACAAAAAAAGCTTTAGTAATAACATTACCATATCACATAACATTTTGTGTTGATCTTCAACTTAAACAATTATCTTTCCTCTTTGGCTGTATAATTTCATTATTAATCATCACAATCATCATTATTAAGTAACACAGTCATCTACAAATTGTCTGGTACAACTGACCAATCCATTAAGTTTATTTATCTAGTCTTGCTATAATTATAATCTTTATTATAATAAAGAGTCATGTGTGTGTCTGTCCCAAGGCCTTATTTAAGTGAGAAAAGAGATAGGTCAATCTTTATCTCTTGAAAGATGTGTGAGGTGAGTGGAAGAGGCTGGTTTATATTCTCAAATGCTGTTGACATATTTGAAGGAAGGAGAATGACTGCATGTAGGTTTTTTTTCTCACTGAAATCAAGTAGTGTCATTTCCCCATAGATAAGTATTTTCATATTCCCTTTTTTTTTTTTAAATTTCTAACCAAATCCTAGTCTTATGGACATTTATCTTAATAATTAACAAACACAAAAATTCAGATGATGTCATCTTATTTATTGTAATTGATTTTTAAAGACTAATTTTCCTTCATTATTTATTACTTTTATTTACATTTTCACTGAAATCAAATATTCTTTTATATGTTAAATATTTGAACTTAACTTTAACAAGATATCTCAATCATAAATCATGAAATACAAATGAACAGATTTTAAATTAACAACATTTTCATTTCAATGAAACATGCTTAACACTTATCTTCCCTTTTTTTATTTGTCTTTCTTTAATCATTTATTTTCTGAAACCAAGTAGCATCTGATATGACTTTCCATGCTATAAAAACAGAATAGTCTCTTATTTATGAATTATTTGCAGGGTGTGACATACATAACTAGGAAACTAAAGGAAGGTCATGCTGAATTAGAATAAGATAAATATAAAGGTTATATTTGGTAGATATCCTATTTTTTTTTATTAACTCATCAGGGCTAGGTAATCAAGATTTAATGAAGAAGTTTTACTGTTCAGTAGAGTTTGTTGTTAGTAATCAATATTTAATAGTAAACAAACATGGTTGATTCTGCCACATCTCAATGTTTATTTACTCCTGTAACATATCTTTTTTTGAAGGCTCACCTTTACGCACTTACAAGTAAACTTTACCTCTTTTATGCAGTGGGAGGCTTTTTAAATGAAAACTTGGTAATATTCACCCTAATTTATGGATAAAGTACAGGGATCAGTTTATGTATTGATTATAATAGAGAATCAATCTCCCGAATGTATATTATATAGCAACAACAGTCCATGATGGTCACAAAGTCAGGGATCAGTTTATGTATTAATTATAATAGAGAATCAATCTCCTGAATATATATTATATAGCAACAACAGGCCATGATGGTCACACAGTAAGGGATTGAAGGTAATGTTGACAACATTCCTGGATATAGAGTATCCTCTTGGCATCTGTTGACCATGTCCGTCATAGTATATGGATATAGAGTATCCTCGCCACACATAATCTGTTCAATGAAACAACGTCAAGACCATCACTCTCGAATCAGATTCGCTCCAGAATCGGATTTGAACCCCAATACTCGGAAAAATATGGCTGCCTTTTATACATGTCACATTTAATGTTTTGATCTTCCTGATTGGTTTAGCCTTCTATTGGTGAACTATAAAATGGGTTGACCCATGGAGGTCTGCACAGTATATAATGGATGCAAAAAGTCCTCTCATAAAATATAAATAATCTGGGAAAAGAGATTCAGATTTTTAGAATTTAAGGAAAAAAAATCTCTTGAGCATGTTCTTTTTAAACTTATCTACAAATGAACAAGATTATTTCATCAAAGACTTTGGATATATTTGTCTATATTTCTGACATGTCGTATTGCATTTATTTATATTGTATGGATTCCTATATTCACTGCATTTCAGTCATTGCACATGCTGGCCTTCTTCAGGTGATTGAAATTTAGAAATTAATTATTTCCTTCATTAGGAAAGATTATACTAGTAATGTTTATATTTGTCAGTAGAGCTTTCCTATATCTATTCAATATCTTGCCAGAAATTTGTTCTCTAGTATCAGAGCTTATTCTTTGAAAAATCTTTAACTCATTTCCACATCAACAGTTTCACATTAAGATGATCTTCTTGCTTCTTATTGGATGTGCATTGTGGTGCAGTGGATATCAACTCAGAACGAGAAATCGGGGGAACTGAATTCAAATTCCAGTTGAATTCCTTGCATTCACTTATGCACAAATACCTATGGGAAAGGTATTAATCCATCTCTTCCCTCCAGTTATGAGTTAAATAATAGGACAGATTGGGTTCTATAGCCTAGGCTGGCAACCAGTCTACCACAGAAAGCAAAAGCAACCTACTGCGGATAATCTTCTGCCCAGTCAGTCATGTCTCTTTCGAGACATGATCGCCCAAAGCGTGTATCACATATGGCACTTAACTGACTGACTGAATATAATAGTTGGAATGATGATTAAGGCTTCTACTGAGCATAAAGTGGGAGATCATTTTTATATTGTTATGAAGTAATAAACTGATCCCCCACTAATTACTACTTAATAATATAATACATCTTTTTCCCCCTCTAGCTCTTAGTCAAATAACAGGACAGATTGGGTTCTATAGCCTTGGATGGCAACCAGTCTACCACAGAAAGCAAAAGCAACCTACTGCGGATAATCTTCTGCCCAGTCAGTCATGTCTCTTGAGACATGATTGCCCAAGCGTGTATCACATATGGCACTTAACTGTTTCTTATTGCCTCCCACTTCAATTTCATTATCATGGTTGCATTATCAGTCACTACAGATAGAATCATTATAGAATCATTTTCAGCAAAAAAGTAACGATTGGTATTGTTACATTTTCCCTTATCATATACTTGTAAATTGTTATTTTTGCATTTATAATTTGATATTTCTGCAGATGGTATGAATAAGCAGAAATACCATTATGTTGTACCAATATATGTTCGTCACATCTTGCAACCAAGTGTTAAATATTTTTCTTAAAAAATCCAATATGGCTGCATCATAATAGCTACCTGATAGATTTATGCTGGCACCACTATCTGAAACAATTTACATATTAACTAACATTACAATATAACTAAGTATACCACAATTATTTAATCCTAATTCTGACTTATATTCAAAGATAGTAGTAAAAAAATTTATTGTTAAAAAAAAAAAAAAACTAAAATCCAACTTCTTGATTAAAAAAATCCTTAAAAAAAAAAAAAAAAATCTAAGTTCTCACTATGTATCTTATCCAGACAAAATTAAAGTGACATGTCTCGATCTAAGCCATCCTGCCCTCTTCCATAACCCAGATTTTTAAAATATTCATGGTTACATAACTTTAAATCTTGATTGAATTCTTTTGACACACCTAAATGCATTTCATCCAACTACCACTCCCTAATTTTCTAAATAACCAGAAATTCAGCTTATATTTTCAAAAATAAATCTTTTTTACCATTTATTTTAATATATCACCTAAAGAGGAACAGTTTTGTTCTGAAACATGAACATTTTTGTGTAGTGATATTATGCTTTTATAAACCAATATAACAACAAAATTACAATATTAAGCTCTACTCTGTATTGAGCACTCTTCATAAAAGTAAATGCTGGAACAGTGGGGTATTAATCTATGTTTTCTTTCACTTTTCTGAAATTGCATAATCCTCAAGTTCTTTAGTACTCAAGAGATTTTATCAATTAGAGCTTTTTATTGACTTATAAGAAAATTATCAAGTCCCAAAATGCATTTCATTATCCTAAATCCTATCTTTTAGTATCTCCAGAGTGTGTGTGTATGTGTGTGTGCATGTGAAATGATATGAAAGAGCTTTCATACAAGTGTGACACTTGGACAATCCTGGCTGAGGCAGACAAAAGGATCTAAGGCATTCAATAACAAATACTTGAGAAAGCTCTTCCGCATCTTCTACCAGGAACACAAAACCAAGGACTATATACAGTGCAAGGTTAAGTCTCATGGGCCAACAGCAATCTCTTTGCTACTATTAAGTGTTGGAAAATGTCACAGTTTAGCCATGTTACACAGCATAACAGCCTCTGCAAAACCATCATACAAAGCACTGTTGAAAGTGGGGACAGCAACACAAGAGCTGGCCAGACAATATCAAATATGTCAACAGACATGACAATGCCAGAACTCCTGAAAGCCACAGCTTGGAGGAGGTTGTCCATTTCTTCTGCCCTTAGATCCCTTTGATGCAGTCAAGGGATTGTAACAGTCCTGATTGACTTCTGCATATATGGTACCTGGTGGTCATTTAGAAGTTGCTATATATATTTCATTAGAAATGACAGACAAGGTAGTATCATTAAGTTTTTTTGCCATACAATTTTTTATGTCTTCATATAATTCTTTTTCTTTTCAGAACTCAAATTATATAAGAATTGTCCAAAGGTTTTGTACTTTCAAGCGCTTTCAGCTATACTTTTAGCCATTATCAAGAATTAATTTTGTTTTACTTGTAAATATACATGCATAAAGTTTAAGCATATAGAGACTTGTGTATGTTAAGTTCCAAACACAGTAAGCACATTGTTGCCATGTTCGTAATTGATGTTATAAAGTGTACAATTTCTCTTTTTTTATTAGTAATGCCTCCATTATTTTTAATCTTTTGCATGTGGAGGATGCTATTATGTATGCATTATCAATGAGAATATCACGGATAGGTCCTGGAAGATCTCGATGTGTGTTTAAATGAGATTGGATAGAAATGTTGTGGGAAAGGTGCAATGTCAACCTTCTCAACATTTGTAGTGCTGCAGCCAATATCATAGTTTACAGATTTGGATAGTTAAGAACAAAATTCTTCAAAGGACATAAATTCGTAAATGACACCAGTTCTCTGCAGTTTAGATTTTGCAGATGAATTATCATTGATAATGAGGTTGGTAGTTTTGAATTTTCTATAATAGGTAATTTTCTTGCTTGAATTGGTTGGAATTGAACAGGTGAAGAGGCTCATCCCTTGTTTCCTGTTTAGGATGTAGTTTCCGGCTTTCTCTTTTCCAATCTTTTCACTCTTATGTAGTCCCCTGCTCATCAGTGGCATTACCGCCTTGCTCGAGGTGATATGATTAAAAAAAAAAAAGTTGCACAATTTTGGATGATGTGTAAAGTGAAGATTTGTCCTGTCTGTAGTTACTGTGCATTTGATTTTTGTAAAAAATATTAATGTTATTGTTTTTGACCATGTGAATGTAGCTGTTGTTGGTCACGTTAGGAAGAAAAAGTTTGGTAATATGGTAATTAAGTAAATAATTTGAAAATCTATTATTAACAAGCATTTATTTCAAATTGTGGAGTTCTTTAAAGGAAAATGGTTGGGAAGATGAATTCTTGTATGCTCTTGTGAAGAAATTTTTAATAATGCCAATTTTGTATCGAAGAGGACATTGACTAATAAAATTAAGGTGGCAAGAATAACTAAAGTAAAAACAGTTCTGATGAGTGAAGATATCATAATGGTATTCTCATGAGACTTTGAAATCAGTATGAACCTGCTCAGTTAAAGTGAGAAATTCTTTGCATTATATATTATCTTATGTCTAAAGCACAACTTAGAATTTTATGCACTATGTAATCAGCTACATATTATGAACTGACAGTTTTTAGATTTGAATTTTGTTTTTGGTATTAGCATTGTTTAAAGGTCAATAAATTATAAATCTAGAATGTCAGTTTTTTCATTTATTAAATGAAAATTTAATTTGGTTTATATCGAAACCTAAAAATGAAATTAAAGTCATAAGAGTAAATATTAAATACCTTTAGGTCCATATTTAACATATGTTATAAAGGAGATAACTTTAACTTAATTTTATTTATTTTCTGCTGACAAGTTATTGTTAAAAACAAAAAAATTAAAAAGAGAGAAGAAAATATAAATGGAGATGTATATTTCATTTTAATGATGTATTTTTAATTTGTCACTTTAACTGAACAGGTTCATGCCAATTTCAAAGTCTCATGAAAATACTGTTATGATAACTTCAGTTATCAGGATGGGGACAGACAGACACAGAAAGTGAAAGATAAAAAAATAAGTAAACATAAATAATAACTGAAAAAGAAAGAGTGAAAAGAGGGGTCAGGTTAGTCAGGGTCTAAATATTTAAGCAGATTTTTCTAAGTTAGCATATAGTCATTAATTCACATTTGTTTAATATATTGGATTATTTTCAAGATAAGTTTTCTAAAAAGGCATAAGGTTTCATCATCTATTTCCTATTCTATTCTAAGATTTGTTTTTCTTGATGCTCCAGGTAATAATTGTTTGTTTTTTAATTGCCAAAAATATTTGGAGAGGGCAGTGCTATTCTTGTATTTAGCATTATTTAAAGTCAATTTATGGTTATAGAATCGATTTTCCCATTTGTTTTCAGTTGAACCAAAATAAGATTCAGCATCATCAGAATGGATGATAGCTTTGTAAATTATACATTCAGTCATTCAGTGACTATTAAGTGAGTAGATTGTTTGAGTTTTGTTTAATGGTACTTTTTGTGTTTGGTTATAGTGAGAAGGTTAATTTAGTCAGATTTTGATTAATTTTTTTTATTATTATTAGAAAACTGAAGATGTCTTCTAGTTTTGTATTCAAAAATGTATTGCTGATATTTTTTTGTAGACATATTTGTGATTGTAAAAATCTTTAATGTATGATTTGTACAGGTTAGTATTATGGTCAAAGGTTACATCAAGGAAACTGGTCACTTTAGCATTAGTAGTGATAATAATTTTCAGTTTGTGATTATTAAAAAAACCTAAGTCAACTTTGTGTGTGTGTGTGTGTGTGTGTGTGTATATATATATATAGATATATATACACACACCACAACACACAAAATGAATTAAATGACATTTTTAACTTATTTGTTTAAACATTTTAATGGATACTTGTATTTGAGTAGATAATGTTCTTTTCTTATAATTAAATATACAAAGAAACCAAGATCCTTAAGATTTTTAAAAAGTTTAATTTTCAGAGCTTTGTTCATTCAAAGAATTATTTAAGATTTCATAAAATTACTGAATTCATAAGTATTTTATAAACTTCCAATACCAAAGCAGAAGAAAAATATCCAGCAAATTATCAGAAATTCATCAATCAGGTTGGATTATATATATATATATTAGAGAAAATTTTCAAAATTCAAAGGTGTCGGATGTACATTTCGACATAGGATCTCTAATAGAGACTCTACATCACGTCAGCGACATTGTTTTTCAAAATGGCGAAGGCCCTGAGTTAGAGTGTAGAGGGGTTTTTGGTTAAACCCCTTTTTCCTTGGTTAACACATATGTATATATATATATATATATTTTTTTTTTCTCTAATACTTTTTCTCTAATAATTTTTGAACTGATTTCCTGTAATTGGCATTTAACTCACTTCTACCTAAAAGGTTTAATCAAATAAACTTAAAAAAATTTTTTAAATCTTATATTGAAAACCATTCCTTCTCGCCTAAATACACCTCTTCAAACAGCCCAAAATCTTAACTTTAAAAAGTAATTTAACTCATTTAGTTGTCTATCTTTATAAAAAATGAACTCCTATTCCTCCCCTTCCTAAATATACCATTTCAACACCATATATATATATATATATATATATATATATATATAGTAATGGTTACTAATGAAAATACATTCCACATATATTTTCTTTTAAAGAGTGCCCACTACAAAAGTAGAGCATAAATTTACCAAGTTAGGCAATAAATTCCTTAGTCTAGTTTAAAATCCACTTCCAATTAATAATTCCCTTCACAAATGTTTTATTAAAAATACTCTGAAACTTAGTTATAGCTGCACTGATACTGTTGATAAGATAAAAAAAACAAAATTCTAAAACATCATTATATTAATTATAATCAACGTATCATAAATAATGATAACACCAGTTCCTGCAAGTCATAACCCTAGTGTATATCCTTTGCAAAATAAATGCCTTACAGATTCCATTGTATACCAAGCTACTATTTCAACTACTGAAAATCTTGATCTTACCAAACATTATATTGGATGTACTAAGATTAATTTAAGTCTCGATTTTACCAGTATAACTTACCTTTTAAAAGTATATAGTAATTCTACTCTCTCTAAATATTATTGGCAATTAACAGATGCAAATAAAACTCCTACAGCTAAATGGAAAATATTAAAGCTAGAACATGTAAATCATGATACGAAATGTGCCTTTTGCTTACAAGAAAAAATCCATATAATAAAATTCCCTAAACCTGACTTACTGAATCAACATAATGAAATCACTAATTTTTGCCACCAAAAAATCTTCCATACCCTTAAATATATTTGAAATTATCTCAATATTTTCACTATTTGTTTTTTCTAATTGAAAAAAAAAAAAAAAAAAAAAAAAAAAAAAATTTAACTTACTGAACTGGCAATTTTTTTAATTATTATAATTCTTTTATTTGCACTTTAATTATATTTTTTAACATTATTCTTATCTTTTTGTTGGTTTTGATTTCTTTTTTTTTTTTTTTTTACTTTCTTTTAGTTTATTTTATCTTTACCATTGTTTTGATTTTTCTTTACTCGTCTTTCCCTTTTCTTCCTTTTTATTTATTATTTTCTCCTTTATCTGTTTTAATATTTTTGATCTGTCTGGCTTTCAGTGGCAAAACATTGAAACACTACTATATATGAGACATAGACACACCATTCTTTAAAATGTTATAGCCTCCCACCCCACGTAATTTATCTCATTGGATGACCTCTTTATTCTTATGGTTTTATTTGTTTTTAACCTTTATATATATTTATATATATATATATACTCTCACACCCTGGAAGAATGGTAGACTTTAAAAAACAGTAGCTACTCTGGCATCTACGCATCGTTCATTCAGCAATGAATTAGAAAACTCTCAGCTATTGGGCATGTATAATGATAATATACACGCTAAAAAGTCTGCCTCCTTCTACCAAGCGCCCATAGCTCAGAGGCAGAATTGCCAACTGACGCCATACTGATGAGCTGGCAGATCTGTCTGCGGATGACTATATATATAAAAAACACCAAATAAATTAACATTTTAATGCCTGATGATGGCACTTTAACACTGAAACTTTATAGCTAAAATATATATATATATATATATATATATATATAATAATTTATACTTTA
The DNA here is from genome assembly GCA_037127315.1 of Ascarosepion bandense. NCBI lineage: Eukaryota > Metazoa > Mollusca > Cephalopoda > Sepiida > Sepiidae > Ascarosepion > Ascarosepion bandense. Next base: position 931,343 of record JBBBDQ010001497.1, read on the forward strand.
GAACATGTACAAACTACTACAAAATTGTACATTTTGTTTTGACATTGAAAGAACAATGTCTCATCAGGTAGCTAATAATCATTATTAACTACCTGATGAGACATTGTTCTTTCAATGTTAAAACAAAATGTACAATTTTGTAGTAGCTTCTACATGTTCTAAAGTATAATTTATAATAAATATTCATTGCTTCATTTTTATATTGAGCACTGTCTTAAATTAATGTTTTAAACATTGCAATTTTTTTTCTTCACTCCTTACTCAATTGGAAATATATAAAAGCACAATCTTAGTCAGTCTGTATTCTTTGTTGCTTATATAAATGTTTATGATTAAAAAGCTCTAAGATCAACTCACCCAAAAATCACAGCATTCCATAGCATGATGTTATTGTCTGTTGGTGCTCCACTCACCCCAGCAGGCGGATCTTCCTGCAGCCTGAACAAAAATAATAGACATAAGTTTCTTGTTTATTTTAAATGGTATATTAGTCAAAATTATCTTATATAGCCTGAAGAAATGATTATATGTATGTAAAAATTTCAAATGTACTGTGAAGGTCAATATGAATTAAGACAAAAGTAAAAACTTAACTGACACATTTTAGACTCTGAGGAACTTTCTCAGGGCAAATGGAAGGATTATATTTTATATTTTGTGGCTAGTATTTATATACAAGGGCAAAAATGCTATTAGCCTCTCATAATTTTAAATTTAAGAATGCCCATAAATATTTCCCAGGTTAGTCAAAAAGTCAGGCAAGCTATGAATTTTTGGTTAACCTGTATGATTCACAAACTATCAGTTATATTACCCAGATGATCTATATAATAGCTAACAAATAAAAAAATAAAATAAAAAAAAAACAACTGATTGCAAATAATTTAATAAAACAGATTATACATGGGGGGAAAAAAAAATTTAATTTCTAAATTAATGTAGCATTTGTTCATATCTTGAAAGAATTACCTATCATTTAGCTACAAGAAGATTTTTTGCAGGTGTAAAGAGAAGTTTAAATAAAATTATTAGTTTGGATGCAAGAAAGAAAAGAATTCATAGAAATTAAGCAGTAGTACTAGAAATAAAGAAACTATTTAAATTCAGTCAGTCAGTCAGTCAGTTAAGTGCCATACGTGATACATGCTTTGGGCGATC
>JBBBDQ010001497.1:937500-1013574 GCA_037127315.1 Ascarosepion bandense
AATATTACAATGAAAGATGCTCTACATTCAAGATTGATTGTGATCAAATGAATATTACATTTTATATGATTTGAAGATAATATATTGAAAATACTCAAATCAAATATTGGAAAAAGAGACAAAAACAGGGAGAAAAAGAGAGAGAGAGAAAAATAAAAACTTGGGAGACTATATTTCCAAGAGTGATTTGTTACATAAAATAGTTACTAAAGAAATTGACAAGCAATAAAAAATGGCAATTTTACAGGAACATATTTAGAAAACCAGAGTGTTTGAAGATCTTACAGTAGCGGCCATAATATAAGGAACGGAAACAACAAAGACAAATATGTGTATTACTTAAAAAGTAATGAATGATTAGCAATGAAATTTTTACTGAATAAAGATTAGGGTGTAATGCATAAATATTATACAAAGTTACATAATAGTTTTTTTAAAAAATAAAGTTTAAATGGAGCAAAGGAAATAAGCTACTGGACAAAAGTTAAGGAACAATCTTGTTAATACTTGATTGCGAACAAAATATCAACAAAATTTAATATTTGGTAAACATCCTCTTATTTTCAATGACTTCTCTTCATCGTCAACCACATGATCTAATTAATTTCTTGCAAAAATCAGCAGTAATTCACACCCATTCGTCTTTCAATAACTCCCATAGGTGATCCTGGTTTTCGGGGGGGGGGGGGTCTGAGCCCCTTTTTCCAATTATCTTCCAAACATTTTCTATTGGATTTAGGTTGGGGCTCTGGGCTGGCCACTTCATTTGGGCGATTCTTTATTCTTCAAATAAAGCCATAACCTTCTGAGCCTTGTGGCAAAATGCATTGTCCTGCATGAAAATAGGAGATTCATAAAGATTATGGTGTAATCTTGGTACTACATGCTGCTGAAAAAGCCTTTTGTAAATCCCAAAGTTGATATTGCCATGTACGCAGATGATAGGGCCAACTCCTGCAGATGAAATCATTCCCCACACCATCACACTGCTGCCACCAAACTTAAGTTTTCTTGACACGTTGAGAAGACAGTTTTTTACCATTTCTACAATGTACAATCATAGGCCTATGAACAATATCAGAAATTTCTGAAATTGACTTTTTCTTGATAGCGATGAGTTTTTTCTTAAAAAAAAGAGTTTTGTGTGTAGAAATTGGCATATTGCTTAAAAATAAAGTCCTAATGATAAATGAACTTTTACTTATTATTGAAAAGCACCACCGAGTTTTTTTACAATGTAAATTAAAAGTTTATGCAAATTGTCAACATCGTTCCTTAACTTTTGTCCAGTAGCTTATTACCTTTGTTCCATTTAATCTTTATTAAAAAAAATAAAAAAACTATTTTGTAACTTTGTATAATATTTATGCATTACACCCTAATCTTTATTCAGTAAAAATTTTCATTGCTAATCATGCATTACTTTTTAAGTAAGACACATATTTGTCTTTGTTGTTTACATTCCTTATATTATGGTTGCTACTGTATATCATTATCCCATGAATTACTAATGTCTTCATCTTTGAAACTATATAAAAAAATTTAAAAACTGAAGAGAAAATATCAAGTACTGTGAAAAAAAAAAAACAGTTTTACTAGTATAGAAATATAGTCATAAGTTTGGTTTTGTATTCAGTTTAATCCTTAAACCACTACAAGGTTATTTAAGACGAGATAAAGAATTTGAATTGTAGTTGTTTTTTGGGTATAGCCTGATGTTAGATGTGGAACAATGCTAGTTTTTTTGTATAGGTTTTTGTAATAAAAGTTTCTCTTTTTAATCAATTATAGATGTTAGTTTCTCATAAAAGTTATTTTGTATTCAGTTTCTGATAAAAGTTGGTTAATAGAGTTTGCATTGCTATTTTTATTGGGGATCATTACAAAATCTGTAAGGTTCTTTTTCATTTTCAAAATATAATACATTTGGTCTAGTCTTGTTGGGAGATTTTATAGCTTTATATTTGGATATAAAGTTTGTTTTCCTTTAAGATGTTAAGGTTTAACAAGAATGATGCAAAACGAATATATGTGCAACTGTAAAAAGATATTTGATATATGTGCCAATTCAAGTTTCTGTATTTTCTGGCAATGTCTGTCTATTATTTCGACTTCATTTCAAAGGGACGATGATCTTCCTTTTGTTCGGTGAATGTTGGCTTGCGATATACAGATGTGTTCAACCCATTCTGTTTAAGATATTAATACATTCAGGAATGCTAGTTTGTTGTTCTTTTCCTTCTTCATTGTGAACTGTATCACTGATCTTATTGAGTTCACATGGCACAGTAGTAGCTGCACTTCTTCCTGATGTGGCCAGAGTATGAAGGTGTCATCTACATATCTCAGCCATAGAGTTGGATTTAGAAATATAGACAAATACTAACTTTTAATTATTCTAAAAAGCAAAAAAAAATTTTGTTATCAAAAATAAAACTGCAAATAAGAGAATCATGGCACTATTAGATAAGTATATTCCTGAAAACAAGATTAAATTTCTTAAGAGATAGCTCACAACATTCATAACTTAATTTGTGAAACTACAATAATTTTCAATTTTTGAAATGTTTTTTAAACACTGTTAATCTGTCATTGCATTTATAACAAAAACAAACTTGTGATTTTATTTCATTTTTCTTTTTATGATTATTACCTATGCCTTTTTCAAAACTTATAATAATTGACTTTAAAGGCTTCAAAAATTATCTGAGGTACACAATATACTGACAGATAACCTGATAGGGATGCTGACTTTCTGTACACAAACTCTTCAGAATGGAATCAGACATATATCAGCAGGATGAAGGCTTAGTAATGGACTTGCCATTACCACCAGCAATGGCTAACATATACATGGAATACTTCAGAGATGGCATTAGAATCTGCATTACTAAAGCCAACATGACTGACTGGGCAAAAGATTATCCCACAATAGGTTGCCATTACTTTCTGCAGTAGACTGGTTGCCAGCCAAGGCTACAGAACCCAACCTGTCTTGTTATTTAACCCATAACTGGAGAGAATAGACAGATTAATACTTTTCCCAAGGGTATTTGCACGTAAGTGAATTCACGGAATTTAACTTATCCAGATTGAAAATCACTTAAATGGTCAAAGGACACAAGCAAAATATTGTGATAATTCAAAAAAATTGGATGTAAGTTATAATTACACACAACTGAAAGGAATATTTTTCTTAGGTTTTGCAATTACAATTTATCTAACTGCATCAGAAAGAATAAAATGATTCAAGTTTGTTATTTGCATGTCTGCAGGAATTACTTCAGTTTAGAGAAAAAAAATAACTTAAAAATGAATCTTACTAATTTTTACAAATTTAGAATGTTAATTACTTAAAAGTGCATAAGTCTCAAAATTTGTTCAAAACAGTTAAGTGCCATATGTGATATATGCTTTGAGTGATCATGTCTCAAAAGAGATATGGTTGACTGGGTAGAAGATTATCCCGCAGTAGGTTGCCATTGCTTTCTGCGGTAGACTGGTTGCCAACCAAGGCTATAGAACCCAACCTGTCCTATTGTTCAACCCATAACTGAAGGGAAGAGATGAATTAATACCTTTCCCAAAGGTATTTGTGTGTAAAGTCATCCAAATTAAGTTTTGCCAATGTCAGATTTTATGCTAAATAATTTCTACTGATCAATGTAACTCTTTAATCAATTAAAAAGGAATAGATGTTTATTTCATTATAACAGCCAAGCTAAGTGAAATAAACTTAACAGAAAGCACAAGTTCAGCCTTAAGCATACATAGTGTTTCGGTTTGTCTTAGTAAAATTTACTCAATATTTTATCACCACTTTTCGTATACAAAAGCAGAAGTTTACTTATAAATATTGGAAATTTTAGAAATCAAATCCCCAATATTATATAAAAACATAATATAATCTACATTATAAAACTAATTTACTCTTCACAAAACAACAGTTAATTGAAACAGAAAGGATTAAGTGTCAGGTTAGTGATATTCATTAATTTAACTCAGAAAACTTACTGCTTTGAAGTATGATTTTTTTTGTTTTTTTAAAATTTGAGATGTAAAATATTTAAGAATATCTTCATTTATTTGGAATCATATTGTTTATTAGCAATTTAATTAAGCTGATTTAACATTAGCAGACATGCTTTTAATTTTGGATACTAAAAACTGCAAGAAGTACAACCGAGATTTTTTTTAAATAGTCAGTTAAGTGCCATACATGATACATGCTTGGGCAGTCATATCTCAAATGCGACATGACTGACTGGGCAGAAGATTATCCCACAATAGGTTGCCATTACTTTCTGCAGTAGACTGGTGGCCAGCCAAGGCTATAGAACCTGTTATTTAACCCATAACTGAAGGGAAGAGATGGATTAATACCTTTCCCAAGGGTATTTGTGCGCAAGTGAATGCAAGGAATTCAACTGGAATATGAACTTGGCTCCCCAATTTGACATTCCAAGTCAATATTCGCTGCTCCACAACACACATTTTTAAATAGAAAGATCTTTTTTCATAATTATTTAGGAGTATAACCAATTGTTTATATTGTATTGACAGCAGTTATCAATGTCTTGGGTAATAAGAGATCTTCAACTATTAGAAATAAGCAGGTTTTTTTCTGTACCATGTGACAGGGTAAGAAAGCAAATATTCTATATAAGAACAGAACATAAGATTTTAAGGATCCAAAGTTCCTAAACCCAAATAGATTGTAAGATGTAACCAGACAGGTAGAATTTTTTTTTAATAATCATATAGCCCCAAGCAAGGCATTTTACTGCCACTGTTTTGCAGGGGGTTACATAGGAGAAAAGTTATGAGAAAGAGTGATAGGTTATAGGGGGTGTCAGGAAGTGGGTAAGAGAAGCATGAGAATACTGATGAGAGTGGAGTGGACAGAGAAAGGAGCATGAGAGAGAGGATGCAGGTTAATGAAACAGGAGATGATAATTGATTTTACATTTGAATTCTTGGAGATTGTAGCTGTCAGGGAAGCAAGTAAATGGAAGGAAAATCCACAGGTGGAAAGTGCAAGAAAAGAAGATGCTGGAGTAGAATTTGCATTTATATTTTATTGGTTTCACAGTAAAAGGGTGGGACCTAGTTGCTAATCTTGTGGCTCGAGTAAATTCATATATAGGGGGCATTAGTGAGTAAAGTTCATTTGAGCAGAAGCTGTGAAAGTATTTGTAGAAGAGACACAGGGAAGCCACATTGTGATGGTGAGAAAGTGACTGTATCTGAGTCGAGATTGATCACATTACAGATTCTCTGTTGGATTTGTCAAGAACCCCTAGGTGGATAGCAGGAGCACTCATTCTCATTCCTTGCGTAAAGTTTCTTTTGGTATTCATAAGTTATCTCCCTCTAACACTATGTTACCTGTTCACCACTGCTGTAGCCTAGTATTGAACTCACAACTTTTTGGATCAAGCCATGGGAACTAACCAAAGTCTATATCCACTGGGCCATGTGTCCTAAATGACTACCAAAAGAGGCATTACGCAAGGAATGATGATATACTCTAGTGGTTGTAATAAAGGGTTCAGTTCGAAATTCCTAGCACCTGAAAAGGGCAGGAGCATACAACAGCTGAAACGTCATACAAATGGCAAAGATGAGGACAATAATCCAAATAATGTAAATAGTGGGAACTAAATCTTGTTGAGGTGATAGACAATGTTCTTGATAATAGCTTAAAAACATTTTATTGATGACACTAAAGAGGCTTATTGGATGATTTTGTGATGGGAATCAGCAGTCACTCACATTTTTTGTAAACAGGGTATACAGCTGACATCTTCAATAGACCTGGGAAATATTTCTCTTTCAAGCAAACAGTAAAACAATTTTGCCAAGATTGGGGACTATATAGAATAAAATCATAATCCTTACATGATCATAAACAAGCAAAAAGCAATATACCCTCACATGCAGGTAAAATAAAGAGTTCTGTTTAAAATTTCTAGAAGTTTACATTAAGACCAGAGAATGTGAAAGAGGTTCTGAAAAGTCATCAGCTTGATTCACTTTAAAATTAGTATTCTGATATTTGGTCATTGAAACGCTAATTTTGGAAAGCATGGGTTAGTAACTTTTCAATACCACTTGTATATGATGAAAAAACAAGAAACCAAATCAGAACAAATCACAGCAAATAGAAAAGCAAAATCTAATTTCAAATAGAAATTAAAGCAATAGAGACAAAGCATTATGTCTTCATTCTAAAATTCACATGTTTAAAAAAAGCTAAAGTCATTAAATTTTAAACATTATTATTCGGTGCAATTCATATGTAATAAACAATAAAACAAGAGGATGTCAGTTTGTCTCAGTCAGCAGTCAGTTGAGTGCCATACATGATACATGCATGGGTGATCATGTCTCAAAAGAGACATGACTGATTGGACAGAAGATCTTTCCATAGTAGGTTGCCATTACTTTCCACATTAAGACTGGTTGCCAACCAAGGCTACAGAACCCAATCTGTTCTGTTATTTAAACCATAGCTAGAGGGAAGAAACATTAATACTTTCCCAAAGGTATTTGTACATAAGTAAATGTAATGAATTCAAATGAAACTTGAACTCAGCTTTCCAATTCATCATTCTGAGCTCATAACCACTGCACCACAACAGAGTCTCACACAAAGCTGATTTTTGTTAACATTTGATTTTTTTTTTTTAATCGTATCACCCTGAGCAAGGCAGTAATGCCACTGATGTGCAGGGGGCTACATAAGAGTAAAAGGATTAAGTAGAAGAGAGTGAAGAGGAAGATGAACCAGTTAGAAAGGAGCAAGAGAAGGATGAGAATACAGGTGTGATGACAGTTGCAAAGGTCGAGAGAAAGGAAAGGATATACGGGGTGGTGAAAGAACTAGAGTCAAGTGGTTAATAGATGAGTATTGACATTGCATTTAAATTCCTGGAGGTTGTAGCCATCAGGAAAGCAAGTATATGGAAGGGAGTTCCACAGACGGGAAGTGCAAGAACATGGCACATAAAGATCATCATTCAGAAGTATTATCCTCAATACAAAAAGAACAAATATTAGCCAAAATTAATTAGCAAATTTTGATCATATTTTGCACATTCCTGAAAAATCAATTTTTTTTATTAATACAAGGAAGGTTAGAATTTAGTACTTATTACAAACAAACTTTCTTCAAAACCTATAATAATATATTTGGCAAAGTTTAATCTTTGTGCCAGAAAAAAAAGTTATTCTCTTGACAACACTGTCACTGTATACAATGTTTGACTCTTGGCAATATTTCTTTCCAAGATTATAAAAATTTGTGAACCAAATACAATATTATTCACTATTGTTTAAATATTTTTTTATATTCATAATTTTATAAAAATATCAACGCACTATAAAATAAGGAAATTTGATTAAACATTAACTATTTCACTTTTTAAAACATTGTTGAGGGAGTCAAAAGGGTATATTAGTGGAATCAAAGAAATAACCATTTTTTTTTTTTTTTTTGCAGGCGCAAAAGTTAAACATTCCCAGAATTTCACTAGAGTAAGAATAAAATAAAAATAAAATAGTTCATAAATGAACTAAAAAAAATAAAAAAATAAATAAATAAATGAACTAAAAACTCAAAATAAAATAGTTCAATAAATGAACACCTGGTACTATTTTTAAGCTATTAAAAGATTTTTTCTCTTAATAAAACAAAATGCTATTTAAGTTGATTTACTAAGCACCGCTTAGATGTGACACAAGGTTGAAGGTATGGAGCACCCAGTGAGGATCGAACTCACCACTCAGTTGTAATAGGTTGTAGCGAGACAAGCCTGCTAACTATTACACCACATTGGGGTGCCCCAAAAAATGCTGTTTAAGAATTGTGTTGAGTGTGTTTTATTGATGCAATTTCTATAAGATTAGTATTACACATAGTTTTGGTAATGCCAAACTTAGACAAGTTTATGATGGAGAGCTAAATGAGTAGATAGGTCATGATATTACTAACTTTACTGTTTAGCATTCACAGATATTTACTAAATTTAGTATGACACAAGACTAATGAGGAGTACTTTGTGAATAAGGAACTTCTTAAGCCAGTAGACTGAATATGATAAATACTAATTGTTTAAAGCCCGATAAAAGTAGTCTATTAAATTAGACTTAAAAAAAAAAAAAAAAAAAAAAGTAATAGGCTAATTTGCCTATAGCAGCATTTTCCAAACCATGGGTGCAGCCCACTGTTGGTCGCAAGTGAAATATTAGTGGGTCATAAAAAGTTATACTAGAATTACATATTAGCTTCAATTAAATGCTATCTGTTGTTGAGATTGTTCAAGAATCGAATTTTCATTGCCAGGCTGTTGTTGTATCAAGCACTATGTTGTTTTAATGAGCTCAACAAATCAGTGTCAATCATATCTCAATTTAATCATTTGTCATCATAAAAAAGGAAATCAATTTTCATCTAGTCATAAAGTACTTTAGCTAAAGTACTAGTCATGTTTATAGATATCTATAGTTTTATTTATATTTTTAGGTAGCCTTTGCTTATATGTAGATAAGTGTTTCCAGCTTCTACACCTACATGATTTCAATCAAAAGTTAAAATTCTATGACTAAAAGTTAGATATCTAGTTACAAAGGATATCTAGAAATAAAAAAATCTACAGATATCAATAATTAAAAATTAAAATTTTTTTGTTCAATAAATTCAAGTGTGTCACCATAAGTTGTAGTCATGAATAGTGACTCACAATTCTAAAAAGTGAGAATCCCTGGCCCAAAGCAATGTTTTTTTTTATGTGCCACACCTTTTCAAGGTATGGATTCTTATGGCTCTCCACAAGTTCTTTTCGTTGTTTAAGTTAATTTTACCTTCTGTTTGTCCTTGATCTGTTTAACAGGTTACTCCCAGTCTTCCCCTTCTTTTATCATCAATATATCCTGTGAGTGTTAAGCAATCTTTGCTTATTATATGTCCCAAAATTTTCAGGTTTCTCTTCCAGATTGTAAGTATCAGTTTTCTTGTAATTTTAACTTCCTTAAAATGTTTTCATTACTCACTTGCTTTGTCCATGAAACTCTGCATTCACCAATAGAGCTACACCTGGCACTTTGTGTCGTCACCTGTGGGGGGATATTTCCATATATGATATTTGATACTATAAGCAATATCTTTGTCCGTTACTAATATTTTTTATCTAGGTTTTTTTTTTTGTCAGAGTTTCTGATGTAGCAAAAATTAAATGCAAAAGGACAAGCCAATTGCTATTGATAATGATACCCACACCCACTGATCAAAGAGACGATGCTTAGCATGCTGCCTCTGCAGAGAAACAGCACAGAGCATCCCTGCCAGAACAGAGCCTGTGAGAAACCCAGACATTCTGGTTATGAAGAAAGAAAGTGTTTACCAGCTTCCTCATGAGATAGCCAGGATGGTAAGCTGAAGAGTGTTAGCTATGCAAATGGTCCCAAATGCTAGTCAAATACTGAATTTTCATGCTCCCTATAAAGTAGGTACATTTTCTGGGAAGATAGAAAATTTGGCAATACATCATGTTGACCATACAACAGGATTGTCATACATTACAAAGGGCTTTTGTTTGTTATCTAGCATTGTTTCAAATTCATTCATCATTGTTTATGTTCCCATGTGAAAATCTTGTCCATTATCTGCTTATCATGATCCAGTGATTGATTCTGGTGCTGATGCCAAGTTTTTTTTATCTTTGTTGGGAGACATCCAACCTAATGATTCTCAACTGCTGTGTGGCAAAATATTGTTACAGCATACATAGTACTAAATAAGCTGCACAAAGAGTGGAATAAAAACATGAAAATAAAGTAAGTTCCTGTTTGTTTGTATCTTTTTCTAAATCATTGCTTTTCCTTTTTGATGTCAGTTTTCATTATTTCAATTAATTTCTTCAACTCTTGGATTAATGTTGTTAATTCACAGAAATCATATTTCTCACCACTGTGATGTTGGGTTTTGGTTGCATAATTTATTGCAATATTTTATCTAGTGTTTTCAGCAATTTTTATATTTTTTGTATATGATCTTTTTTTTTCTTTTTGCATAAATATTAGTATGCAGAGTGGTTCTTACAATTTATGCATTTCATGGGACCTTTGTACTTGTTGATCTGTATTGCTGCATTTTACCAGCATTCTAGTATATCTATTCTAGTGTTTCTGATAGCCAAATCTTTGGCAGTGAAATTGTAAAGGTCTAGGAATGTATTTGTTTGTTTGAGTTTTATTTAATGGCGTATCTCTGTGGGTCATTTAATGTCAAAAAAGATGGAGCTTTAAGCTATTTTTTTTAAATGTTTGGTTATAGTGAGATGGTTGATTTAGTCAGATTTTAATGAATTTTTTTTTGTTTTTATTCTTTTTTATTTTAGAAAACTGAAAATATCTTTTAGTTTTGTATTCAAAAATGTTTTCTTGAGAATTTTTTTCCTTTAAAAATGTGTTATAGTAATAATTTTTCCTTCAAAAATGTATTGTTGGCAATATTTTTCCTTCAAAAATGTATACTTGTCTATAAAAGTCTATTTTTATACTTTCATAGTGTTTTGACCCCAGTTTGGGGGTTAACTATTTGCCCATAGCTGGGACCCAAACAGGTGCTACAACTCCGGGTCAGGGTGAACCTGAGAACAACAGCAATTAAGAGGATTCCATGCTCCTCACAACCTTCTAATTAGAGACCTTGCTGCTGGATGCAGTTTATCATCATACCTAGGACCCGCAAGGCAATGAAGCCACTAAGATACAAGGAGTTACAAGAAGTGTAAGAGAATATGAGAAAAAAAAATATGAAGATTAAAACACAACAGCAGAACAGAAATTAAGAAAATGAAAAATAACAATTGCATTTATACTTTTGAATATCAAAGTTAACTAGGAAGTAAGAAGTTGGCAGATTTTTTTTATAAGTGTGAAAGAAAAAATTCTTGACCTCGAACTTATGGTTACATCTAGCCATTTCAACTATAAAGTGATGAGATCTTTCCAGGGAAGCAAGAAGTCAGAAGAGAGGTCCACAAGTGAGAAGCATAAGAGAAGAAACTGTTAGCATAGAAATCATGGTTACATCAAGCCATTTCAATTGTAAAATGATGAGACCTTGCCACCATTTTGATACCGTTCATAAACTCTAGGAACAATAGATGAAAGTTTATTAGAACAATTACCACTGGAAAAGTAATTAAAGTAGAGATGTCAGGTTAGAACCAATAAAATTGCATATTTGGCTTTGGATTTTATTGAGAAACTCTAAATACATAGCAAAAGCATCAAACAAGTTGTGGCAACAATAATCAATGCATGGATGAATATTAGACATATGTATGTTTAAAAGATTCTGGTGAGAGAATTTGTCTAGCACGACACAGTGAACCAATTTTCCTAGCAGCAGACCTGGCAATTGATTCAATATAATCTTTCAACTTTATTTCATCAGAAACTGTTATCCTAAGAAGATGCAATGTCATTTCTCCTGGAGATTAGCATCAGCCATAAATTCCACCAAAATTGTGAAGGAGATAATTAAACCAAATGAAATGAGAGGTAATCATATGGTGTTAAATGCCCTGCAATTTATTTTCACCCAATACAAGGACCAAGAGACACTCAAGGAAGGGTGTTACTAGAAGTTGTTGCAAGAGAGTACAAAGAGAGAGCAATAGATGCATATTATAAGGACATATAGGATAGATAATTGATGACCTTAGACTTGAAGATGTTAATAACTACCATAGGTCAATTACAAAATTGAACTTCAAACACTAACATTTATAATAACCAACTTAGGCAATAAATTTATTAGCAAATGCTTTATGTGTAGTAATTACAACAAGCCCAGTTCAACACAAGTCAAAGTTCTGTAGATGATACCCTGCTCATTTGTGCAGCTCAACTTTTATTCAGGTTTTTGACCATGCATGCAAATAAGTGACAGTTTTAAAACAGCTAGAATCACACATGCTTTAACTAAACTTCAAATGGCAGCCCTGACTGGGTAAGTGAGACATTCAACTCATTTATCTACCCCTCATATTCCATTGGTAAAGAGGAAGTCTCACTCAGACATCTTCCTCCTAGAACTATTACATTGTGGAACAAAAGATGCTTCTTCAGTAACAAATTGACTGCCAATCATGAGATAACTTGGTTGATTGTATTGTGATGTTAAATACACATTTTGTTTTTCTGGTTTTGCTATCAAGGCTAAAAATCACAATTTTTTTTCATTTTTTTTTTTTTTACCTAAATAACTTCTACTGGGTATTTGTAGCATAAATAACTGGCATCTAAAGTAGGAATTAAAAATTGTAGTGAACTAAAAACACTTTTTATAAAAAAGTTTATTTCAAATATAACACATAGACAATGTGGTGAAATAGAACCAAGAAACTACCTTATTCATGATTAAGAGGCTACAATGTCTCACTTACCCAGTCTAAGAATGTAACCTTCAATTTTTGTGATGATACAACTTTTTTGACGAATTTTAATATATTTGGTGTTTATGGTCTGTCCATTTTTTTCAGTTTTTTTTTTTTTTTTTTTAACCGTTATTCTGGTTACATTTATTATATTTTGGTCTTATAAGTTTTTGGTTTCTTCTAAGGAGTAAGCTGTCAGATCTGGACTTGATTATGCCTCTAGATGTGTTTAGACTTTAGTGTGGCTAGGTTTTGAGTTTTAGTTATTAAAAAGTTGACCATTTGAGGACATTTCCGAAAACATTTTTCCTACTTGAACTATTGCATTGTTTAATGTTTTTTTTCAACAGTTATAGGAATAATTGGAAAGTTTGTTTTTTGTTTCAATCATAAATGATTGTTTTGTAATAGGAGATTCTTCAAGTGACTCCATGACTATATATTAAGGGGAAGTAACTATGCAATTCATATTCATTATCAGAACTTGATTCAAATGGGTATTTTTATTTTTTGTTACCATATTATATTTTTTCTTTCATCATCATTGATCTCCATCCACCTTGAAGCTTTATCATGGGAGACAGACAGGGGGAATCCCATTCACCCAAGCTTCTCAGGAATACAAAAAAAATGGCATACTCATGAGAAAAGTTGGTTCCTGGTGTCATGCTAGACAACTTTTCTCACCAAAATTTGTCTTACACATTTATCCGTCCATTATATATTGCTGACACATCTGGTCTTAGGCATCCTAGATAAAACCCAAAACAGAATCTGCAATGTTAGTCCTGACCTATCATCTCAGCTTCAGGCACCTTTCCCACTACCATAACGTAGCTTCCCTGTCAGTCAGTTAAGTGCTATATGTGAAGCATGCTTGGGTGATCATATCTCGAAAGAGACATGACTGACTGAGCAGAAGATTATCCCGCAGTAGGTTGCCATTGCTTTCTGCAGTAGAATGGTTGCCAGCCAAGGCTGTAGAACCCAATCTGTTCTGTTATTTAACCCTTAACTGGAGGAAAGAGACAGATTAATACTTTTCCCAAGAGTATTTGCGTATAAGTGAATACAATGAATTCAACAGGAATTTGCTCCCCAATTTCTCTTTCCGAGCCGATATCCACTGCACTACAACACCTTTTCTATAAATACTTTCCTGGTAATTTTTCTGATAAGCTTCCCTCTTTGGTCTTTTTTTTTTTTTTTTTTTAATCATTTCACCCCGAGCAAGGCAGAAACGCCACTGATGTGCAGGGGGTTACATAAATGTAGAAAGATTAATTAGAAAAGAGTGAGGAGTACAAGCTAGTTAGAAAGGAACAATAGAAAGCTGAGAAAGCAGGTGCAATGACAGATACATGGGCGGAGAGAAAGTGAAGATTATACAGGGGAGGGGAGAGAGCTAGAGTCCAGTGGTTAGTAGGTGAGTATTAACTTTGCTTTTAAATTTCTGGAGGTCGTAGCCGTCAGGAAAGCAAGAATACGGGAGTGAGTTCCACAGGCGGGAAGTGCGAGAGAGGAAGCTGCAGGAGTAGAATTGTCGTCTGCATTTGGCTAACCTGACTGTGAATGGGTGGGACCCAGTTGCCAGTCTGGTTGCACGGGTAAACACCTGTTGAGGAGGCATCAGTGACTTAAGCTCATCCGAGCAGAAGCCATGAAAGTATTTATAGAAGAGACAGAGGGAGGCCACATTTCGACGATGGGAAAGTGGCTGCAGTTGAGTCGCCAGATCAGTACCTAAATCAAGCGTTCCCACACCGGGAATCGAACCCAGACCGCCTGGGTGAAAGCCAGGAATCCTAACCACTAGACCATATTGACTACAAGTTCCTTTTCTTGCATTTCTTGCTTCCTGTCCAACTTTGATCTTCAAAAATGTAATATTAAGTGTCATCTTTTTTCTTGCTAATACTTGTTTTATTATTGTCCCTATTCTTTTTTGTGGCATCCTATGAGTCTATTGTTTATATTGGCTTAAAAAAAAAAAAAAAAAAAGCTGTAAAAGTTACTTTAAAGAATTACTGATTTAATAGCATTTCTATGATCATTAGGATCCTGTTGCAAAATCACGGTAATTGAAAGTTTATAATCTCAAAAGTTTGCTAATATATGGGATGTACAGCATGTTTTGAATTTGAACATTGAAAAGAAAAAATAAATAAAAACAAAATAAAATAAAAACTTAACACATGTTGATATAATTTACAAATTCATCTCCATATTGAAAACATAGAAACTTAAATGAAATCAAAAATATTAAATGAAGAATTTATTAGTTTTAAGGTATAAAAATGATAGACTATCAATAAAAAAAACTTTCACACAAGAACATTTTAGTAAAATGAAGTTTTGTAGATACCACCATGTATACTGGATGTGCATTGTGGTGCACTGGATATCGGCTCGGAACAAGAAATTGGGAGAGCCAAGTTTGAATTCCAGCTGAATTCATTGCGTTCACTTACGTGCAAATACCCTTGGGAAAGGTATTAATCCGCCTATTCCTTCCAGTTATGGATTAAATAACAGGACAGATTGGGTTCTATAGCCTTGGTCGGCAACCAGTCTACCGCAGATAGCAATGGCAACCTACTGCGGGATAATCTTCTGCCCAGTCAGTCATGTCTCTTTCGAGACATGATCGCCAAAGTGTGTATCACATATGGCACTCAACTGACTGACCATGTATACTAAGAAAAAAAAAAAAAACTACATAATGAAAATGTTTTTATCAGGAGACATTTTGATTTGAAAACACTGCAAATCAGTGTCATTTCACATGTCAGTAATTCTGTAAATAACTTGTCAGTATTCTCTAAACCTGCCTGTCCTGACTCACAAAAATGTTACAAGTTTTTATCTAACACAATGGAATTTTCCTAATAGTTCTTTTAAAGTTGTTTAATGGGTATACTACAGTTGCTCACCCAATATCTATTAATGTTATTTTTCCCTCATTTCATACTTTAATGGCTAAATCATTTCCAGATTATTGCACTTTAAAAAATATTAACTGTATGTTCCTAACTAATATAAAGTTCTTTGATTTTAGATTTTTGAAGACAAAGTACAATTTTAACTATTTTAAAATAATATTCATCTTGAGAAATTCAAAGATTAATTAATGTGATTTTTTAAAATTATTTACTGCTTGAACATAGCAAAAATAATGTTTGATAATGCACGTAGCCCAAGAGCTATTAAAATTATAGGTAAATTTAAAAAACTCTGAATGACTGAAGACCAACATTACAGGCATCTAGAAAATGTATATACCCATAAGTTACCAAATATTTTAATCTATAGGCTTTTATGAAATTTAAAATTAAGTTCTATTTATTGATTAATCAGCTTTAGCCTCTCTGATTGGATTTCTTTTCTTTTTTGTTTTTGTTTCAAGGTTTAACAACCTATCAATCCTTATGGGATCATTTAAGGTCATAACCAATGATTTTTGGGTAAGGTTATTTTATTTTACAACATTTTTCTTTTTCAAGTATCAAGATTCATTGGGATTTGTTTTTAAGAGCAGGGTCCCCAAGTCCTACCCTTGTTATTTAACCCATAACTGAAGGGAAGGGATGGATTAATACCTTTCCCAAGGGTACAAGTGCTTAAGTGAATGCAGGGTATTCAATTGGAATTCGAACTCGGCTCACTGATTTCCCTTTCCAAGCTGATATCCACTGTACCAACAACGCATATCCGTCACTATATGCTTACAGCACCTGGTATTCCCAAGCAGTTACCCATCTAAGTACTGACCAGGCTCAATGTTGCTTAACTTCAGTGATCGAGCAAGAACCGGTGTATTCAATGTGATAGGCCGTAAGCTGATTGGATTTCTAGCTAGTGTTATATATATATATATATATATATATATATATATATATATATATACGCTCTCACACCCTGACTGAGCACTCTGGAAGAATGGAAGACTTTGAAAAACAGTAGCTACTCTGGTATGTACACATCGCTCATTCAGTAAAATGAATTAGAGCACTCTGGCTATTGGGCACGTATAATGATAATATACGCGCTAAAAATTCTGCCTTCTTCCACCAAACGCCCATAGCCCAGTGGTAGAATCGCCGACTGACGCCAATTCAGGTGGGTTTCAATCCTGAGTTAAAAAGCAATCGAAGTCTAACCGTACTGATGAGCTGTGATACGGCGAAACAGATCTATCTGCGGATGACAATATATATATATATATATATATATATATATAAAGTGAAAGAACACATAAATTAAAATCCACTGTTAAAACATTTACTTTTATAAAGTGTTTGACAGAGAGTAGAGCTTAATATTGTAATTTTGTTATTACAAATGTTTTATGAAAGCATTAAACACTTTTATAAACTATTGAAATAAAATTATGATATTAATATAGCTTCAGCTGCAGATTTGACCTTGTTGAAATGATCAAATTTACAATAAGACTAGTAAATTGTTATCAGTATGAATAACAAGAGGCTTCAGAATATGCTGTCTACACCTCTACATAGGGGTAAAACCCCCTACTAATGAGGCCACTTGTTAGCAGTGGATAACCTGTGATGCCCAAAGATGGGATCCTGGTAGTTGAGTAGAATTGCCCTCAGGTTTTAAGTCAAATTCTTCTGAATTCCAACATGGTGAATGGCCAATCAAAGAGGTTCAATTTGATTAAACAAATGTACTAGACTGACAGTTAAAATAACTAGATGTAATGATAATTTCTATGCTAACAGTTTCTTCTATCACAATTCTCACATGTGGAATTCTCTTTCAGTTTTTGCTTTCCAGTCAGCTTTGATCTTCAAAAATGTTTTGTTAATTCCAGTTTTTTTTGTTTTTTTTTTATTGTTCTTGCACCTTAATTCCCCGCCCCCCTTATCCTTTCACACTCACTAACCCCTTTGTGTCTTATTGATTCTTACTTTGCTTGGAATGAAATAAAAAATAAAAATAATGAATAATATGAATGAAAGTAAATTTTTTTTTTTAATTATGCAAGCACCAACTAAATTTTTTTTAGTTTTATTAGATTATCTTTGGTAATGTTAAAGATTAATTTTTATTATGTTCAATTGCTTATGATTGGTATGATTTATTTTTTTTACTAGAAGTGAAATAATCAGAGATTTTTTCCTTAAATAACTAACATTTTAAAATTATGAAAAAGCCTTCTAAAATATCTCTAAAGTTTTCTAGAACAATAACTTATTACATACAATCATACAATATTTTATTTATGCATTGATAAGTAGTGAAAATATCATTTGAATTGGATAATTAATTCCCCGATTTTTGGTAAAATTTTAAAACTGGGTGTAGCTTTTTTGCTTTCATTATCGAAAATGTTTGGTGATACCAAGTATAAGAACCATCTATAAAATTTAAAAAGAATTATTGTAAAGAAAATCAACACTACTCATTACAGAGTTCCTCACAACCTTGAGTTAAATATAATTTAAATAATTTCCTGTCGTAAATCAATGTCGTTTCTGATGTTAAAAATGGCAACTTATGCAATCAATATTCCAACCTTTCCCAATTTTAAAATTTTGGATAATTGTGTAAAAATAGAATTTCACACCACCCCCCATTTCATACACACATTGTAACTAAAAACTTAAAGATAAAAATAAATGTTTTTGTTTGAATTTGATCAATTTTTATTTATACTTTGTGCCGTTTTTAAGTCAGCTTCTTAACGGTTAAAACGAGATAATTTTTTTTTATTTTACTATGGAAAAATAAATAAACGTTTTTTCGCCTCTATTAATATTTTTTTAAATTTCGTTAGTTTTTTGGGGATTTTTTTATGAAAAGAACGTAACAATCAATGACATTGTCGGTTGATTTTTTTTTTTTTTTACCGAATGTAACCTTAAAAATAAAATATAGCAGAGATAATCACTGACCTTTAAAAAGAAGATGTGGCAAGATATTTGTAAAAGACTTCTTTGCCAATCTAAAGAAGTTTCTTACAGCGTTTATTTTTTGACTGTCTTTTAAAGAAAAAATATAAAAAGCCATTTTTAAAGAGACAAACTAAACAGAAAAAAATACTTTAAAGCTATTAATGAGCAATTTTGTTTACAGTACGCTTGATGAAAGAATGATCACGTGATTTAACCACGCTCATGAGAGTGCTTATGCCAACAAGGCAACACAGTGGTGACTGATAATGTATTTCATTTCTAAACTACGAGAAGAAAATTATGCTAAAAAAATAAATAAATAATGGCATTATTCACGATTGTAAATACGAGATCTAAATACCGTAAAAGAAAATCCTATCACCGTCATTCATCATAACCGACTTTAAAAATAGTGGGAAAAAAGAAAAAAAGAAGCACCTTGATTTAAGTTTCCAGTTTCACAAGAAATCAAAATCCTGAGATCAAATTCAAATATACAATAATGTGTAACTGTAAAATGACGTAAAGAGAAAAGCTTTTGTGATAGACACCTACAAGTTTCCATCTTCTTGCAAGCTAAGCATTAAGACAAAATTAATCACACGTGTAGGTGTTTTTAGAGGAGAGGGGTAATTATTTTACAGCAGACAAACGACAAGATACACTTCCGTTATTTTTGGTTATTATTCGTGAATTACACGCATTATTGCACAAGACATAAAAAGTCACCAAGAAAATTTAAAATATTACATTTAATTACAAATAATCTAATAAAAAGATGATTTTTAGACTTATAGGACAATTTGCAAATTAATTTTTAAAATGATTGTTCTGTTTTCGTAGTGTATGACCCCTCAAAAAAATATTAAACTAAAGTTTAATCAAAATCAACATTTATTCGATCTTACACTAACGTCAGATGCATTTTTAAATCTTTTTCTTTACTCAAATAAAATTGAAGTGATTTTCTAACTATCATTTCAGAGCCTATACGGAGGAAAATAATTTATGATAAAAATAATGTCTATATTTTTTTATTAAAAATAGTCGAGTATAAAACAAAAAAACAAAATTGATTTTTTTTACATTATAGTCAATAGTCTTTTAACAAAAGAATATGAAGAAGCATAATTAGTAAACTTTTAAAAAATTCTCTACCAAACAACGTTTCAGAATTTATTTTGTTTGGCTTAAGCCTTTTACGTGTTTGCTATAAAAAAGAATATTCTGTAACTTTTACATAATATACACAATGTATTGTAAAATTATAAAACAAAACTAGAGAAACAATAATTATCTTAGAGTGGGGAAGTGAATTTCTAATTAATGTAAAAATCAAGAAAAAAATCCTTTGTTTTACTTTTATCAAAATTTTAAAAAGGCTAACGTAATAATTAGAATCAAAAAGTAATAAAATAAGTAATAAGTATATTTATTTACGACACGTGTAAAAGAGTAAAGCAAAATGTGCACGGATGTTTTGAAATTTGAAGACATGCAAAAACAAAAATGTTGATTTGTAAAGAATTGTTTAATACACACACACACACACACTTTTTCTTACAAGTTTAGAAAAATGTTTAAAAATAAAAGCTGACTGGCTTTTTGGAGGTGTGGAGTGTGGACTGTTAATTTATAAACACGTTATGAAATTGTCCGCTATTTTTATTTTAAGTTTTTTTATAAACTGAACTTTATAAATGTAATTTTTTAAAATTTTGTTAAACTGAAAAAATGTTTTAAAATAGTTCTAACATGGAGAGGATCTCTGAAAACATGAGAAATGTAAAGCGCAGTTTGTTTTTTGTTTTTTTAGTTTGATAAAAAAATATCCAACCAAAACAGACAGGAGGAACCAGTTCTTTAAAAATTGTTCCTTTGAATAAAAAAGCAGTTATACCAGCTAAAGAAATACAAAAGGTAAAATTAGCAACATTAGAGAGAGGGAGAGAAAGATAGAAATTATGTAAGAAGGAAGAGTTCACATTTATTTTTAAATTTCTATTAAGCATTTGAGGTTAAGTCATCGATTAAATATACTGCACTATCTTCGTAGTGAGATGTAACCACTTTTAAATCAGTCATTGTTGTTAGTAATTTCATTCAGAATTCTTTTAAAAATAGTAAATTTTGAAACAAGAAACTATATACGTTATTTTATTATAAGCAAAATTAAAATATTGCAATACGGAATGAACATAATTTTAGAAAAATTTTAACTAATTTTCAAAGTTTTTTTTTGTTGTTGTTATTAGGAGGGCTATTGGTACCTGTCCAATAATAACCGACTATTATTGTATAACATGCACCTGTGTCCTAAAAGAAAAACTGAAATCTAATGTTTGACCTTATAGTAAAAAAAAGGTAAATATTTAGACATCGCTGAAACTAAATCATGAAATGAAATGAGAACACTTGAAATACATAAAACGATCATTACACTAAAAGGTTTGAAATATGGTATTTACAAAGAAATCCATTCTTCTAAAAAAGAAGCCATATTGAAAAAGAACACAACTTTACCACTACAGAAACAGAAAAGACAAGTTCATGTGGTAACATAAATTGATTGTATGTTACTATTTTCAGAATTTATAAATACTGGACAGAGAAATAATAGCTTTTTTATCAATATCGTAAATACATACCTCATAAAATCTCTCATTAAACGTCTCCTTGCCGGCGTAGCCATATCTGTGGAACCCTCTCCAAGGTATTTCTGTGTGTGTGTAAATCTGTAGCGAAATAATTCGAAGAGAAAAGGAAGAAGAAAAAAATTAAAAAAAAAAAAAGAGTGAGAAAGAAAGAAAGAAAAACTCTACTGTTTTTGTTTTGTTTATGGGTGTGTATGAGTATCTGCGATTTTTTTATTATATCATGCTCTTCAAGATGAGAAAATGTTTGGTTGGTTGGTTCCTTACTATCACTTTATTCTTTTTTTTAACCCTCTCTGTTTACTTCTATATATCTATCTTTCTCACTTTTATTTCCAACTGAATATCAGTATGTATGATGTGTGCGTATATAAGTAAGTTATGTATGTTAAATGTGGGTATTTGAATGCGTTGTTTTGGTTCAGCTGAGTTTAAGTTTGTTGTGATTCATGTATTTTTTTTCTGCCTTTCTTTCCCACCTCCTCCCTATTTTTTAATGGTCTTATTCTCTCTTTCACTTTTTTCTCTTTCTTTCTGACGCAACGCATCCGGGGCTTTACAGAATTTTGCATGCATATGACAGTCACGTGAGGAAGCTCCCAATAAAGGTTACTTGCCTTAACGGTGCTTAATAGATTGAAAACAAAAATAAACCAACTGTATGTACATAAATTAATGTTCTTTTTATTAGAATTCAGTGTTATTTGTTTGAATTAATGGTTGATAAATATGTAACGTACTAAGTTTTCTCTTCATTTATTTTAGAGTTAAATTAAATACAATAGTATACTAGAGACTATAGAGAGAAAGAAGAATGGAGTTTTGATTGATTATTGACAAAAAATGTTTACTTTACGTCTTTAGGATTAAATGAATGATCTTCTCTTAGCAAGTAGTTTTACTTTCCATGATAATTTTTCTACCGCTTTGCGCAACAAAAACTCACAAGAAACAACAAAAGTTTGTTGAGCGTTATAGTTTGTTTGTTTTTTCGTTTTTGTTTTGTTTTTTTGTTTTTTGTAACTTACAAATCTAGTTCGTCTTAACCTGAGGTTTTCCAATATAGTTCAGTTCACTTTCACTACACTACATGTTAATATTTTTAACATACAAACTGTAATATTGTTTTTCCTGTCGAAAAACGAATCCAAGACACTTTAACGAAGTACTCAGACCAGTCACGTGAAAGGTTCACTGTCTCTAAGAACTAATAATATACGCTTAAATTGTATCGTCATCATAATCATCATATTATCTGTTCGTTTTCTCATGTGTACTGTAATACTGTAATCGGTGACATAATCTAAATAATGATATGTACATATATGTTATTTCAGTCAGTACCATTATTAATATTTTTATTATACTCAACTGCAACATATATATATATATATATATATATATATATATATATATATATATATATATAGCACTAACATTAACAATGTAACTAACTTTTATGCTGACTATTTTGTTATTTGTTTGACGAATTGACAAATATTTTTCACTTCAGTGATTTGAGTTTGTTCTTAAAAGGTTAAAAAAAAAATAAAAAGAAAAATTCGAAAAATGATTTGTTCTCATCACAAAAACTGAGATATTAAAATTAAAATAATTCTTTAAATCGAAGTTCTTTTCGTTCTAAATCATGAGTCTGCTCTTCAAACCTAGTTTTATTTTCAAAACACGTCTCCCTTTTTAATTTAAATGAAAGTGAAAGTCGTTGCTTGATTTTTTTTTTTGTAGCAACAAGTTAACCGACAATCTCTACTTCAACAAGTCCTTCATCTAAAAATAAATTAAAGGGCCCATGTATCAAGTTTGTAATAGATTTTATTTAAAATTTATTTCATCATCCGTTAATCGTTGCAAAAAAAAGTCTAATTTTCTATTTTCAGCTTGAATGTTTTTTGCGTGGTAAAAACTAAAAAAAAAAGTAAAAAGTAGTTCTCTTTACAAATACGATTGCTTGTTTAATAATGTTTATTGTTTATATTTCCGGTTAAGAAAGCATTGTTGTAGCATACAATTTATTATGATATGTGTATGATATTATATAAATATATGAAATGTATATTAAAAATTAAAAAATTAAAAACACTAACTTCTTACACATTTTGTAAACATTAACAATTTCTTCGCAGTTTAACATTTTTTTAATTTTATTATATGAGCTAAAGAAAAAAAGTAAATGGGATTGTAAGAAACTTAAATTAACTACTAAATTAATTAATTTGCATTACAAATTTTATACGTCATTAAAAAAAGGGCAAGAAATGAAACAAAGATTTATACTTACTGACAGACACGACTGACTGAAGTTCGAATATCTTAGCAAAAAAAAAAAACAGTTGTGCCAAATTAAAATCGAATTTGTTTTTCAAATGAATTTTTTAATCAATCCATCCATTCCATTGTTTTTTAGTGCAAAAATTGTACTTTTTTCTTTTATGAAAATTTTAATTTAAAATTTTTAAATTATCAGTTTTACTTTTAAATCTTTTTGGTGGAACGGAAAAATTTTAAAAAGTGTAAAATAAATGTAAAATCTGAGTAATTTTTTTTTTTTTTTTTTTACCAAAAAAAAAATTAACAGAAAATTATGTTTTTTAGTATTTTTGTGCAAATGCTAAACGCAAAAATTCATTAAAAAAACAAAAACAAAACAAAAAACTGTGGTAGGCACCATGCGTTGAATTGGTCGTGTTAACAATTGTTACAGAATTTGAAAAATAAAATGAAAACTTAGATAAAAAATTAACAGTAATTAACACCAATTGAATAAAGTTTACAAATTGATTAATTTCATAATGAATAACTTTTTTTTTCGTTCTTTTAGCAGTTAGCTTTAAGTTCTCTTTTGCTTACATAGTTTTTTTTAAAATTAATTATGGAATACTTTTTCACGCTTATTAATTGATTATCCAGTACGTAAAAAAAACAAAAAACAAATGAACTAAAAAGTAACAACCAAGTTTTACTTATTCTTATCTTCTTCTTTTATTTTTATTTTCTTTATTTATTTATTTTTTTCAACAAGGCTGATGAAGGCAGTGCATGACAACTACGCCTGGATGTGAAAAAAAAATTGTTAGAATCTTAATATTTGCATTAAAAAAATAGCAATATGATATTTATTTACGATACGACGTATTCACAATTTATTTATTTATTTATTTTTTTTTTTTTGACATGAGTCTTATAGCACTTGGCATTAAAAAAATGTATTGTAATGTAGTGGGTGTTAAAAAAAATGAGAGAAAAAAAAAGAAAAGAGAAACTAAAAAGTCAAAAAATTTTTTTTAAATCAAAGTGCAAACAAATTGTGCTTTGATTTATGAAATAAATCATTAAATTTATTTTAATTAGATACCTCTAAAAATAAAATTGTTTGTGATTTTTATTGCTAAATTTTTCTTTACTTTTTGTTAGCTTTTAATTTTTTTTTTTCATTTAAATTGGTCTGCATTCGGTTAAAGTTTTTTTCGGGTTAAAGGAAAGAGAGAGTGAGGGAAAAGAGAGTGTGTGAAAAGAAAGAAAAGAAGGAGAGAATAAAGATAGAGAAAAAAAACAAAGAAGGATTCTAAAAAGTATATTAAAAACCCATTTTATTATTTCTTTATTCATAACTTGACTGAAAGTGTTGTTTTTTTTATTTTGTTTGTTCACATTTAGAGATATACAGTCTATCATCTATCTCTCCTGAATGCCAGTAAAAGTTATTATTATTTGTCTCACCAGGACATTTAAAAATTAACTAATTAAAAAATAATCATTACAAAATTTTTCTTCATCTTACCTTTATGAAGACCGGGAAAACGAATGAAGTGCCCTGTTGATTTGTCAGTACGAAAGGAAGTGTTAAATAAAAACATCTGACTTAGAGATTTAGATGTCACTCATATTATTGTTTAACTTCTGTCTGTCTATCAAGTATAAAACGTGTGTATGTGTATGTATGTGTGTGTGTGTGTGTGTGTGTGTGTGTGTGTGTGTGTTATTTATTAATTTCCTACAATAAGTTTTTCTTTTTCCTTTTCTTTTTGCGCTGACCTCGCCAGCTGTATATTTATCCCAAATTCAACTTACAACATTTTCTAAAAACAAACAAATAATAAAAAGCTACAAAATTTTATAAACAGTAAAGATTTGGGTTTGGGTTTGGGTGGTGGGATGGTTGGATATTTTATTTTCTTTCTACTTTTATTATTACTTAGGTCTTTATAGTTTTATGCATTATTATTTCCTTTTTCTTCCTGACTAATTTGTTTTACTATTTTTTAATTTTTTATTTTCGTTTTTGTGTGTGTGACCTTAACACTCAGCTCAGACAAACTGAATAACCCAAATGATTGAAATAGAAAGCAAATATACAACTAGAAAAGTTAACTTAAGTTATTTTTAAAGAATTATATTATATTTATTATAAATACTATATAAATTATTTATATAGTATTTTTAAAGTGTGTGTATATATAAAAAATCTTAAATAGATCAAAGAAAAAAAAAATGAAACCATTTATAGATAGCTTTATACAAATAACCAGTACAATTATATTTTTAAAAGATAAACTGACATTATTTTAAATCTCGAAAAGATGTTCCTCAAAATGTTATTTTCCATGATTTTTATGAAAATCCTTTCATGTATGCGTGACACTCCTTTCAATCTCTCTTAAATTATACAGAGTAAAGTAGGTCTCTAAAAAGTCATTTATAATGTACTTAATCAACCCTATGACCAATACTAAGACATCTGATATTCAATTTAAAATGTAAATATATAGCACTAAACAGGGCTGATTTTCTGTCTACATTTTCATGAATAAGTTGGTATTTTAAAATATAGAAACTTGAAAAAAAAAATTAAAGTTATCAAGTTCATATCCTACTGTTAAGATTCAGGTTAGAGAAAGGCTTCTGGAGATGACAATTTTTCATTACACTTCATATTGAGTTCATAGTTTGTTTTTTTTTGGGTTTTTTTTGTTTAATCATATCATCCCCAGCACGGTGGTAACGCCACTGATGTGCAGGGGGCTACGTGAGAGTGAATAGATTGGAAAAGAGAAAGCCGGGTGATAGATCTATCTACTCCAATTGAAAAAAAAAAAAAAAAAAAAGATTGGAAAAGAGAAAGCCTGAAACCACATCTTAAACAGGGAACAAGGGATGAGCCTCTTCACCTGTTCAATAGATGTGGGTGGAGTGTGAACAGGGCGATAGTTTAGTCTATCTACTCCAATTGAAGTTGCAGAGAAAAATAAATTTTAATTTTTAATTTCTATACTTAAATAAAATAGATTACTATTTCCATAAAATTGAATGCAAAGCTTCCAGTTTAACATTAAATCTAAACTAAACCATTCTCTACAAAAAAATTAATTGCAATGTTTTCCAAGGAAGTTATATTATTATTAATTTAAAATACATAATATATTTTTTCATACAAAAATATGCACTTTAAAGACAAAAGAAAAAACCTAATTATTTTTCTCCCAGAAAAAAAAGAAAAATTTAAATTTATATAAATTAATTAACAGCATTCTAAATATTACTTTTGAATAATAGTCAAACTACATGTTACAACTATAGGTTAAAAATATTTCTGCTTTAGACTAATAGTAGTAGCACTAAATAAAAGACTGATGCTTTTTAATTTAATCATGTCCTTTAGTAGTAGACTGATCATGTCTATTAATGTAAAAATATCCTCTAGTAATAGGTTAATCATGTCTATTAATCTAAAAATGTCTTATAGTAATAGACTAATCAGGTGTTGAAATCCAACCACAAAGCATGCAACAGTTTCACTGACATTTGGAGAAGATTATCATTAAACTATCACTATCAGAATGGCAGAAGATCTATGCTATTGTAAGACAACTTGAATGCTGTGACATCAATGAACTTCAAGAATTCCAAAGTGCTTGTTGTACTAGCACTGGTAATCAACCTCAAGTGATGTCTTTTACTTGGACTGCTAGCATCAATGTTGGTCAGCCAACATAACAGATACATTTGCCATCATTGAATTTTAAATGCAGAAAGAAAGGTGATCCCTTGCTAGACTAACCAAATTTTGAAAAAATAAGTTCTTAATTAAAATGATTCTGACAAAAAAAGAATTACAAAATTTTAGAAACATGTTTGTCTTTCTAGCTTATTTGTAAGCATGTAAATTGTAAAGGATACTTAGACTTGAGATATTAATCTTAAAGAAATATTATTAACTTTTAAACTACTGTATCCATTTGGGATGAGTAGATAGGTAGTAGCTAAAGTGTATTGAAATATACCCTTTCGTCTTTATTAATAGAGCGACAGGGAAACTCTCTCTCTCTCTCTCTCTCTCTCTCTCTCTCTCTCTCTCTCTCTCTCTCTCTCTCTCTCTCTCTCTCACTCTCTTTTTCTCTCAACATATACATCATCTGCCTTTTTATATTTTTCTATATTTTTGGTAACCTAGATATAACCGGAACATAGCTTAATGGGTCAACTGACATCATGTGTAAGTCAACCAATGACTAATGCTCCTGCCAAAATTAAATCAGAAATGTGTAGTCATTAAGTAAATATAAAAAGAACAGTGAACACATGCATAGTGGTTGGTCCCAGTTCACCCACTGGCTGTATGCAGTTTGTAGCAGACATCAGAGATTCAATCAACATACCAACCAGCCAAAAGAAGACTAACTCGACGCAAATCAGAGATGTGTTCAAATAATTTTATGAAAAGTAGATGCAAAAATCAAGGAATTAATTCAAGAGTACAATCCACACACTCAAATACCCAGAACATAACAACAAAGCACAAACAACAACCTGATACTACATTCCACCATATATACACATGGAAGAACAAATATGCTATACTTACATGAACATACATATACATGGAAGAAAAACTCTTTATAATCTGAACATAGCAGTACATATATAATAATGATCATTCACATGACTCATACAAGAAACATATCAAAGATATAAAATGCAAAAAGTACAGAAATGATAATCATTCATAAAATAAAAAAAGATAAAACCTTATGGAGTCAACAAAATAAAAATTGTTGGGGTACAGTTAATAAAACCTGGCCTTTACTCAATTTATTATCTCAACCTCATCTACACCATACATCTTTGTAATTATTGCAACATGTTAACTGTTGTGACATCTGACCTTCACCAGATGTAAGTTGACCCAGATAAGTTTCAGGTAATTTCAAACTGAATTTTAGTACTATAAGGGTAGATTGTTCTTGTTTTGACAAATATTTCTAGAGGCACCTTGCTTTGTTCTTCTTTAATACTGCTCAATTATTTCTCACCTTCTTTCCACAGAGTTTCAATCTGCACTACCTAGCCCAGGGATTGAACTCACAATTACTATGATCTCAAATGTAAATTGTGACAACTTTATTTAACAGACTAACAAGGATTCAGCAAACAAGAAAAACAGTGATTTACTAAGCATGGCTTAAATGTAGCACATGGCCATAAGTATAGGGTCACTCAGTGAGTTTAATCCTTACTCATAATTAATTTAGCAAGAGCAGCTTGTTAACCACTACATCCCAGTTAAAGT
This sequence comes from Ascarosepion bandense, assembly GCA_037127315.1. Classification (NCBI taxonomy): domain Eukaryota; kingdom Metazoa; phylum Mollusca; class Cephalopoda; order Sepiida; family Sepiidae; genus Ascarosepion; species Ascarosepion bandense. Next base: position 966,110 of record JBBBDQ010001497.1, read on the forward strand.
ACCCAACAAGAAGACAATGGTTACTTAGCAAAAAAAAAAAAAAAATTATGAGCTTTTATTGAGCTCAACATGCAAAACCTATTCCAATTAGCAGGTAAGTATTATAGATAAGTCTAGCAATAATAAATACATGGGTAAAGGCAGTAGGCTCTGGTTTTGGGTTAATTTTGTTTTTTGTGAGTTCAATCCTTCTAATGGGTAGTACAAACACACACACATACACACACATATATAGATATAGAAGTAAATAAGTATGTGGCACACAGCCCCGTCAGTCTCTGATGGCATTGACACAGCAGCCAGTCCTCGGGTTGACCTTTTCAATGGTGATCTCCCTTTCTCATATTGTGAAATTGATCTCAAGAAAGTCTCGTTGAGTTCTCACTAGATGTTTCTCCACCAAGCTGGATGCACGCGTGCAATTGGGAAAATGAAAACGGCATCAAAAATAAAATAAATGATGCCTGAATAAGTTGTAGAAAGTCTTTATGTACAAAAGGAAACAAGAAAACAACAATCACCAATCATCTTCTTCCCAAACCCTATTCCTATTATTCTGGTAATGGAACAAAAGTTTCAACAAATTTCTCTAAGTAGTACTCTGCAAAGTGTTTTTCTTTCTATTATGAATTCAAGTTTTGGTTGGCAATATCACTTCACCTCCGCCAAAATTTTTAAGTTTGTGGCAATTCAAACTGACTTCATCTCACTTCTCACCAAAAATTCACAGAGCCTGCTGAAGAGCTGTCTTTGAGTATAGTGGGTGGCTGGTGCTGGTTGACTTTAACTCTGGTCGGTCGGTTCAGAACTTTGTCAGCAAAATAACTTCTTGTCTGTCTTTAACTCTGGTTGGCCGTTTCAAAACTTTGTCTGCAAAATAACTTCTTGTCTGTCTTTAACTCTGGTTGGCTGGCGGCAGGCTTCTCTATGGTTGGCACCCCACAGCATGGCAATTATCTCTGTCTCATTACATCTTCAGCCAGGAACTCTATGTCTCATGCATCCAATGAAATCACTTTCTCTCTCACCTTTAGGCAGAGTTATTAAATGATGTCAATTTACTTTTCTTCTTCTATCCACTTTTAGCCAATTAGGGACTTCTTGTTTGCCTGGGTGGAACTACCATATGACATCATTTTCCATTTCTGCTTCTTCTTTTCCTTTCAGCCAATGCTGGATTGTCTTTTATCATCCTCTAGGTAGGACTATTACATGACGTCAACTTTTCCTCAGGGAATTTCCAATCTACTCATTCTTGTAATTAATTAATTGTCCTTTTCTCTCCATCAACAAATCAACTTAACCTTTGCACTTGACAGAATTCCTAATCCGAGAAATTATGAATACAAAATTTCTCTTCTTTCATTTTGTCTGTAGTTTGCAATAAGTCGAGCTTAAACTTTTTGACTTTTTTATCTTCCACAGGTGTGTTTTGCTTTGCATTTCGCTGGAATACAGAAATTAGAATTTTCTGTCCTATTGTTCTATGATTCTGACACTGATTATATTTCACATGAGATTTTAAGGAAAATTTTAAAAAACCTTTCATTCTTCAATTATCTCCTCTGCTACAGATAGCATTCTGGGAACATTCATTCAACACTGTCCATTGACACCTTGACCCTCATTCATGTCAGCTATCATATGTCTAATTTTTAGCTGGGAATTATAGTTTTTAAAAAAATACAAAATTCTATAATCACTTTCTGTAGCTGGGAATTGATCAATAATGTCTCTTTCTTAGCAAGGTGAATTTTGACACCTGACCACTCCAGCTGTGTTGTCGAGAATTTAGAAAAACAAAAATCTTTCTTAGTTATGTATTGCTTGTACACAATACTATTCCTATCAATAACTTTGCCTAACATTTATGACCTCGACTAGTTCCGCTGTTTTATTCTAAATGAAACAAGTATACTTGTTAATCTTTTGATTCATATTTATTTTTAGTCCATTTGCAATCTTTTGGGAAAATAAATCTTTTCTCAACCAAAAAAAATATAATCTTTTTTTATTTTCCTCTGTTCATATTGGAAAAAAATAAATTTTTCTTAGCTAATTCTTTTCTATCTGTAATAATTAATAATAATAAAATTAACATAATTCTTCTGTTTGAGCCATGTTAAAATATTGTTATAAGTATATGTATATACATATGTGTATATGTAGGATAATATGTATACATATGTGTAAACGTAGAATAACGTGTGTGTGTGTGTGTGTGTGTGAGAGATTAAATAAATTGCAAGCATTGTGTCTGCTTATTTTTAATAATATCTATTCATACTCATGGATAATCTTTTGCATACTATAATTGAAAGATGTAAGAAATGAGTTGTAACTTTGACAGTTGATTTTATTATTCATTTCTCAATGTTCACAAGTACTTTCAATCTCATTCTGGGGGTGTGAGTTGTGGTAACAAAAAATAACTGCAAAACTGTGTTGCTAAGAATTACTGTAAATTCTCTTCTTGCTTTAAATGTAATAGCTGACAAATTGCTTAGCATTCATTAGAACAGGAAAAGTATCCAAAATGGAATTTTTTTATCCTGTAATGTCATGGTCATGCACTTAAAACTATTCCTTTTATAAAAATTTTAGCACATTACTACAGTATTCATAGCTGATTCTATTGCTAAGCAAATTGGGTTCTATAGCCTTGTTTGGAATCCAGTCTTCCACAGAAAGAAATGGCAACCTACTGCAAGACAATCTTCTGCCTAGTCAGTCATGGATCAAAAGAGACACGATCACCTAAGCGTGTATCACGTATGAGTGATATTATTTAATATGATAAGTTTTTCTCAAAGACACTTTCTTCCTTATCATTGTGATATTTATTTCTCTCCTGTCACTAATATATCTGAATAAACTCCTTTAATATCTTTTATTTGCCAGTTGAATTCATTGCATTCACATACATACAAATACCCTTGGGAAAGGTATGAATTTGTTGTTTCTCTCTCCTGCTATGGGTTAAATAGCAAGACAGATTGGGTTCTATAGCCTTGGTTTTCAACCAGTCTACTGCACAAAGTAATGGCAACCTACTGCAGGAAAATCTGCCCAGTCAGTCGTGTCTCTTTCAAGACATGATTTCCCAAGCATGTATAATGTATGTCATTTAATTCACTGAGTTTTTAGAAAAATAATTACTTCATTCAAATAAATTTGGTAGTTTTTTTAGAAATATGATTCCTTCATTCAAATAAATATGGTAGTTCTTTAGAAATATGATTCCTTTATTCAAATAAATATGGTACTACTTTCGAAATATGGTTTCTTCATTCAAATAGATTTGGTAGTTCTTTAGAAATGAGATCCAAAGGCATATTGGCATGGCCAAGAATGCATAGCTGAGTAGAGTACTGAGAGGCAGGAAAATTTTGATGGAAATAAATACAAGATTACTTGATTGTTATGTGATGTCTGTTCTCCTAAATAGCAGTGAATGCTGGGCAATCTTATCAAAGTTGAAGAAAAGATTGAAAGCAACCTAAATGTAGTTCTACATAGACCAAACCTGTGAACAACAGTGAGGCTTTGGAGAGGAAGAAAATGAAAAGGGAATTGATACTTAACATCAGGATGAGACAGTTTCTGTGACATGTAATAAGGAAGGAGGGCTTAGAGAATCTGACATTCACAGGATGGATAAAGGAGAGGAGAGACGGAAAATATGACATGCTTGATGAATTTGAGCAGATGGATGGCAGAGTTGGGTTTGGAAGTGGGTAACAAGAGAATAGATATTAAGAACTACAAGGGATAGGAAGATGTGGTGGGCCATGATCAGCTACGTTCTTAAGGGACACAACACATAGAAGAAGGAAAAGAAGAATTTCTTTAGAAATATGATAGATTCAACTAAATAGATATGATAGTTCTTGAAAAATATGATTCCTTTATTCAAATGAATTTGCTAGTTCTTTAGAAATATTTCTTCATTGAAATAAATTTGGCAGTTTTTTAGAAATATGATAACTTCATTGAAATAAATGCGGTAGTTCTTTAAAAATATGATTTGTATTTCTAACAAATATTGTAGTTCTTTAGAAATATGATTCCTTTATTTAAATAAATTTGGCAGTTCTTTAGAAATATGATTGCTTCATTCAAATAAATTTGGGAGTTTATTAGAAATATGATGCATTCATTCAAATAGATATGGTAGTTCTTTAGAAATATGACTTTTTCATGCAAATAAATATGGCAGTTCTTTAAAAACTATTTTTGTTATTCCAATGAATTTGGTAGTTCTTTAGAAATATGATTGCTTCATTCAAATAAATATTACTCTTCTTTAGGAATATGATTCCTTTATTTAAAGAAATTTGATAGTACCTTAGTAATATAATTTTTTCATTCAAATAAATTTGATACTTCATTAGAAATATGATTCTTTCATTCAAATAAATATGGTACCTCTTTAGAAATGTTATTACTTCATTCTGTTATGGTTTATAAAATGGCGAGTGTTCTAAAAATAGAAAAAGGTAGACACACTGACACCAAGAATTCAAAATTGGGCGGCAAAATAAGGAACCATTTCTTTTGGTAGGAGTAGGAGTAAAAGTAGGAGTTAAGGACAGTAGTTTTGTGTAGGAGATTTAAAAAAGGGAAAGACGCTAGTCAGTTGACCACTAGAGTCCAGAAAGGATAAGCTCATTTACTGCTAGCATCCCACAGTGAAGAGAATTTAGCTAGTCTGTTCCTGTATCCACACAAAATTTAAAGGTTATAACTTGATGTAAAAACCTAAAGTTTTATACCAAAAATAAATATCATTAATTCAAGTTTGTGTTATCTTCTAATTATACCAAAACGAAGCAACACAACAGTGGTAACCATGACGTACAAACAGAAAGCAACCTCATATACAAAATATATATATACACATATAAAAGGATAAATGGAGCAGACAGGAGAGGAAACGACTCATCAAGTCAATATCAAGACACCGGAATTCATGGTAACTGCTGTAAATGGATGGTTTACGATATTAGAAGCCCAGTTTCACTTGCAAAATGTGACAGCGTTGAAAACAAAGTTTCATACAGTAATATCATCGTTACCAGCCGAAGAAGTAGGTAAACTACCAAATGCTACCCTCGCATCACAAGACTACAAGGAATTAAAACTGACTCTGATAGAAGCTCACAAACAAACAAAACCGGAGCTTCTAGAAAAATTAATGTCGGCTACAACTATTTCAAGACGACTGTCAACATATTTGCACGAAATGCTATCCGTAGCTAAATGGATAGGTATTAGCAACGACATTGTGAGACACAAATTCCTGCAGGCATTACCATCAGTAATAGCACCAGTAATAGCCTCGCAAAAAGATTGAAACCATACCCAACTTGGCAGGTTAGCAGATGAACTTATGCCATTATTCAATAACGATAAGGCATTTGTTGTTCAGCGACCCTTATCTACTAAGAATAACTCACAAATAAATTATAAAGGAAAATACAACCAAGACACTTCAGTGCCACTAAATGTCAGGCCGTATCGGAATAACCAACTGACAAAAATTTGCAGAGCACATATTTATTTCGCCAATGAAGCAAGAGCATGTAAACCTTGGTGTAAATGGCCCAGAAAGAACAATCTACAAATGTTGCCTAGTTCCCGACCAGCAACACCTACGGGAAGTGATTCGGAAAACTAATAGAGCAAACAAGTTCAGTCCCACGAGGTTCGCTGCTATTAGAAATTACTGCAAAATTAGGGGCTACTAAATTAAGATTTATTGTAGATACTGGCACAAGTATCTCAATATTACCAACTTCTGCAGTAAATGGTATTACATTAAAACTAACTCCCATATCACTATCCACTGCAAATGGCGAGAAAATAAAATGCTACAGACAAGTGAATTTGGAAATTGGAATACCCAGTTTAAGGAGATCTTTTACTTGGACATTTGTGATCGCTGATATCACCAACCCACTACTTGGACTGGATTTCCTCATCAAGTTTGGTCTAATAGTAGACTGCAGTAACAAAACCATTTACGATCCTACAACAACCCAGAGAAAGAGTTTAAAAATATCTGCATCAGCGGTGAACCTAGTCGTAAATGAAACGGAGCTCCCGTCATTCATATGGAACATGATTAAAGAAAAATATCCGAACCTAATCACACCACATAAGAACAGTAACAAAAAACACTGCGGTGTCTACCACAGAATTGACACAGGAAGCCATACGCTAGTATTTGCAAAACCCAGGCGACATAATGTAGAAAAACTGGAAGCCACACGTAGCGAATTTAAAACCCTACAAAAAGACAGAGTGATCTCCCTTTCCAAAAGCGAGTGGTCTAGCCCACTACATATAGTATCTAAACAAAGCGGAGGATTTAGATGTTGTGGAGACTGTCGTTCTCTCAATAGCATAACCAAGACTGACAGGTACCCTATACCAAATATAGACTCTTTTTCAGCAAAACTTGCGAACAAATGACGATTCTCCAAAATCAATTTGATTTCAGCCTACCACCAAATTAAAATGCACCTGGACGATGTAGCAAAAACTGCTCTCACCACCCCATTTGGTCTTTATGAATATAATTATATGCCGTTTAGATTAAAAAATGTGTCAGTTACATTTCAGTGGTATATGGACAAAATTTTTGAAGACATTGATTGTGTTTTTATATATATTGATGACATTTTAATTTTCAGCAATGATGAGATTTCTCATAAAAAAAACATTGAAACTGTTTTTAATATTTTAAATGAACACAATTTAAAAATTTCAGTCACAAAATCTGTTTTCAATGTGACTTCCCTAGATTTCTTAGGCTTTCATATTAGCATAGATGGCATTAAACCTACAACTAGTAAAATAGAAGAATTAAAATCTTTTCCTTACCCTAAGGATACAAAAGGGCTATGCAGATTTCTTGGAATGGTAGGATTTTATAGAAAATTAATACCAAAATTTTCAGAGATAGTCTTACCCCTATCTGAGAGAATGAGGTTATCCCCTAAAGGCTCGTTCACATTAGATCAATCTGAACGACAATCTTTCAATTCTGTAATTAAGGAACTTAATGATACATCCTCATTAGATCACCCTGAACCTTAACTGTACAAATTATCAATTAATCACTGACAGTAGTAATTATGCTGTCGGTGCGGCATTTCACCAAATGGTGGAAGGAAATCCAATACCGATCAGATTTTTCTCTAAAAAATTAACACAAACACAAATGAGATATTCTACATTCGATTGCAAACTTTTAGCAGCTTATTTGTCATTGCTGCACTTCCGTCACCTCATAGAAGGTTGCCAAGTGCTACTTTTAACTGACCATAAGCCATTGTGTGGTGCATTTTATAGTTTAAACCCCGCTAAATCAGACAGACAACAACGACAATTAGCTATCCTGACAGAATTTATTTAAGATATTGAACATGTAAAAGGTAGTCAGAATATAGTTGCTGATTGTCTATCTTAACCAACTCTTGCTGTACAGATAGATGCATGTGATTTACCTGCACTTGCAGAAGCACAGGCATCTGATACAGAAATTCAATCTTTTCAGGACTTAAAAAAATTCACCATACCTGGAGATAACCAATTTATATGGTGTGACTTATCAACGTCTTACCCCAGACCTTTTGTTCCATCTAAATTGTGTAAGTCCATATTCTATAGTATCCATTCCATAAATCACCCTGGCATTAAATCATCCATTAAGATGATTAAAGCTAGATATTACTGATCAAACATGGATAAATCAATCAAAGACTTTTGTGCATCATGCACAGCCTGCCAACAAGCAAAGGTCTACAAACATACAAAATCACCTATACAGACATTAGAAATACCATAAGCTTGAGTTCACACAGTCCACATAGATATAGTAGGACCACTCCCACCAGCAAAAAGCCCAAATAGCAGTTACTTCAGCCTGTATAGATATATCCTCACATGTATTGACCGCACAACTCATTGTGTAGAAGCACAACCCATCAACGAAATCACTGCAGCTAGTGTAGCTGAGGCTTTTATAAACATGTGGGTCAAACATTGGGGTGTCCCGCTGCATGGTATAACCGACAGAGGCTGACAATTTGAAAGTGAGTTGTTTAGTGAAGTAGCAAAAGATAATTGGTTTTTATATCCACACAAAATTTAAAGGTTGTAACTTGATGTAAAAACCTAAAGTTTTATACAAATAATAAACATCATTAATTCAAGTTTGTGTTATCTTCTAATTATACCAAAACAAAGCAACACAACAATTCAAATAAATATGGTAGTTCTTTAGAAATATTATTCCTTCATTCAAATAAATTTTGGTAGTACTTTAGAAATATGAGTCCTTCATTTAAATAAATATGGTAGATCTTTAGAAATATAATTGCTTCATTCAAATAAATATGACTCTTCTTTAGGAATCAGTCAGTTAAGTGCTATACATGATACATGCTTGGGTGATCATGTCTTGAAAGAGACATGACTGACTCAGCAGAAGATTATCCTGCAGTAGGTTGCCATTACTTTCTGCTTTAGATTGGTCACCCACCAAGGCTATAGAACCCAATCTGTCCTGTTATTTAATCCATAACTGGAGGGAAGATATGGATTAATACCTTCCCCAAGGGTATTTGCATGTAAGTGAATGCAAGGAATTCAACTGGAATTCGAAGTTGGCTCCCTGATTTCTTATTCCAAGTTGATATCCACTGCACCACAATGCACATTAATAGTTCTTCAATAGAAATACAATGCGTTCATTCAAATAAATATGATATTTTTTTAGAAATATGCCATTTTTATTTAAATAAACAGCTCTAATGAACATAGAAGAAAGGGTGCATGAGGATTACAACCCTCAGAAAACAGCTACAATCTGTTTACACTATGTGAAGCAGTTTGCGGAAAAAATACAAAGAATCTGTGGTTCATATAACATCAGGACAACCTTCAAAAGTGATTCTACATTTCATAGATACCTCTCCCAAGTAAGACCTTCAGTAGAGGAGAACATTACTAAGGACTGTGTGTATGCCATACCATGTAGCTGTAGAAAGAAATATGAAGGTGAAATGAGCTGCCCCCTTAAGAGAACATCATTGGAAACTTAAGGAATCAGCATACATACTGGGCCACAAAAATCTCCTAAGCGGGCGAAGCATAGAAATGAGCACAATACAGAGTGCTAGAGAAAATCATTAGCTTCAAAGATTGCAATATGAGCTCTGGTTGCTGAGACATTAGGTTTATAAGTCCCAAAAATTTATATACAGATATCCTCAAGGACATATGGCCCAGTGGATATAGATGTTTGTTAGTTTCAGTGACTTTACCCAAAGAGTTGTGAGTTCAGTCCCTGGAATAAATAACTTAGAGAGTTATGTTAAAAAAAGATTACTACATGGTATCTGGAAGTGGCAGCACACATGGAATGAGAATTATATACCACAGTTTGATACCAAAATTCCTAGCAACTGAAGAAGGCTGGAGTGTACAACATAATAACATCATTAACATGGCAATAAAGATGAGGACAACAGTCTGAACAGTATAAATAATGTAAATACTACCTCATAGACAAATAAAATACAGTGGAACCTGGTTTATATGACTCCCGTCATTAGCGACTACCTGCTAGTAACAGCCGTTTTTCTATGCACAGACAATTTGCTAATGTTAATTGACCCCCTCTTCCAAAACTCGACCACTGACCAGCATGAAAAAATGAAAATCATTGATCAAGTGACCACTTTAACAAAAATTCATTTTGGCAGTACAGTCCTAACTTCTAAATTAGGAGAATTTAAGTTAGTAATCTATTTCATTTTCCTTTAATCTAAGCCTATGGGATTCCCTTCCATTTACTTGTTTTCCCGACAGCTACAATCTCCAAGAATTTAAATGTAAAGTCAATTAGTCATCTCCTATCTAACTAGCCTGCATCATCTCTCTCATGCTCCTTTCTCTGTCTACTCCACCCTCATCTGTATTCTCATCCTTCTCTTGCCCATTTCCTGACACCCCCTATAACCTGTCACTCTTTCTCATAACTTTCCTTCTATGTAACCCCTGCATAACAGTGGCAGTAAAATGCCTTGCTAGGGGCGATATGATTATAAAAAAAAAAAAGAAAGAAACACTTTCTTATTGTTTTGTTATTGTAGTGAAGTGTCAAATTTTTATGATTTGTTGAAAATGATTTGGTGGTCAAACAGCGGCTGTCTTGTATTAACATATACTTATTATATTTGACAAATTCGAGAGATTTGTCAGTTTCTGTACCAACTTGGATAAATTTGGGTATAAGAGAAAAAATCACATCTATATGAAATTTAAATTTTCAATGTTTATCTCTTTCACTATCTTTTTTCTCAATCGTTTTACTCTCTCTCCCCTGATTGTGTCACTTTTTTCTTGTATGTTTGTTTATTTTCCCATATATTATCGCAGATTCTCTTTTACTGTTACTCACTTCTAAGGAAAAATTGAAAAAATATACATCTATACATCGCAAACTTTTCCAATGTACATATTTTATAAGAAATAAGTGCCAACATTAATTAGAATCAAAGTGGTCACATTACAAAACAAAAAAAAACGCCACACAGACTGCAATAACTGATTTTTTTTAAGTCTATACCAGTTGGAATAAATAATTTTTATTTCTTTTGTTAACCGTTGTAAATACGTTTTTAATGTTAAAAAAAATAATTATGCTGAATAATTTTTTCAAAGTTAGACCATCTTATGTTCTCATTTATTTATTACCAGATTACATGGTAAAATACTAAAATATGTACATTCTGGAGAGTGAAATATATGATTGTAGGGAGGATAAGTCACAAGTCTTGAGTGAGCAACTGACCACCTGCTGTTTGCAAACAGTTTTTGATGGCCGTAGGGGTGGTTGCATACAACATGTTCTACTGTATTTATTATATAACCTGCAAAATATTAATAATGTCTTGTAACAAATTGATATGATATTCACTAAATGAGATAACATTTACTTTTTGAAAAGGAGAAAAAATACCAATGTATAATACTATATTCCACACCATATTATAATTGATAGTAAACTGTGCAGATGTATGTAAAATGAGAAAGGAAAGATCATAATTATTTGCAATGAGTAGGATGTTTTTCTTAAGACCCTGTCTGACATCTGTCATGTTGAGTCAGCAAATATAATAAATAAATTCATGTAAATATAAATTATTATTATTACACAAAAATTGTTTACAGTTAGTGGCATGCAGAAGATTGATTGTATGCCTCTAGGACTCAAGTAACAGGTGGCTCTTGATATGGACCCGATATGGGACCATAAAATAATGAGTCAACACTGTGGTAGGTCAAGAACATATATACCGTAAACAAGAGATACAAAAAGATACAAAGAGAAAGAGTAATAATATCTTGGCTACAAGTGACCAACAGACAGACAAACTATGCTGAACTGAACTGAAGTAATAGTGGAAACCAGTGTCTCTGTCACCCCATTAATATAAGCAAAGAAGAGTCCATTATTAAGTGGGTAACTCCCTACAACACTTACATTTAACTATTTCAATGGGTGGGACCTAGATACCAATCTAGTAGTACACTTAAATGCACATAGTCAGGACACCAGGTTAAAAACTTGTTATGAAAATATTTGCAGAAAAGACATGAAGAAACCACATCACATCAGTGAGAAAGTGACTGAAGTTGAAATGCCAAGTCAAATACATTGCAGATCCTTCTTTGGATTTTGTCAAGAACTTTGAGATGAATAGCAGGGAAGTCCATTATTAAGTGGGTAACTCCCCACAACAGCTATAAAGCCCAGTATTGAGAAATGTGAGAAAGGGAAACATTTTAAATATGTAAAAACAGATAAAATATGAAATAAATTTTAAAAACAAATTTTAAAAACAAAATTTTGATTTCATTCTCTTATTGTTATCGTTATTTCTTTCCCTCTCAGTAACTCCTTGCATCTTAGTGGCTTTTGTTATCTTGCTTGGAATGAAATGATTAAACAAATCAAACTAGCAGCTAGATCTATAATCTTCACCTTTCTTTTTGAACCCTGTCCTTCAATTATCCCTTCTGTTTCTTTCCCTTTCAGTAACTCTTTGCATCTTATCGGCTTTTATTGCTTTACTTGGGATGAAATGTTTAAACAAACAATCTAGCAGCTAAATCTATAATCATCACCTGTCTTCTTGAACACTGTCCTTTTATTGGCTTCTCTGTTATCTTCCCTCTCAGTAACCCCTTGTATCTTAATGGCTTTTATTGCCATGATTGGGACAAAATGATTAAACAAATTAATCTAGCAAACAAATCTGAAAGCATCACTTTTCTCCTTGATTCCAGTTCTTTTATTGTCCTCTCCTTTTTTCTTTCACTCTCTGTAAAATCTTGTGCTTTAGTGGCTTTTATCACTTTGCTTGAGGTGAAATGATTAATGAAACATTTTGGATTCTGTTCAAACCAGTGAGGAAGGTTCAAGCTATACAATATAATTTTCCTTAAAAAAATGAGCTGCTAAGATGTCTTCAATCCTTTCCAAACTCAATATCCATTATCTTACTGCTTCCTGTTTGTTGGGAGTTCTCCTCTGTAGATCTCTTTTTAAGAAATCTAGTGAAGCCTCTGACCTTTCTAATTATTGCTCTATTAGCCTATTACCTCTTTTTGGCAAGGTATTCAAGTCTATTATAAAATAGGCATCTCATACCTCACAACTTTCTTGAAATAGGCATCTCACACCTCACAACTTTCTCTCTGACAAACAATATGGCTTCCACTTTACCAAGTCTACCACTGATATACAAACAGCCATTACTGAATATGTATACTAAGCTCTTGATAAAAATAGCAAAGCTCAAGCTGTTGTTCTTGGTATCTCAAAAGCATTTGACAGCTTGACATGCTAGCTTTCTGCACAAGCTACAGAGCTATGGTATTTCTGAATGATTGTTCGATTTAATCGAATCATTCTTATCAAATCATGAAACAAAGGTTGTTTTGAATAAGTAAGCTTGAAGAGCCTTTCATACAAATAGGCATCTATGTAGATGACTCCACCATTTATTCCCATTTCAATAAGAAATCTACCTAGGCTGACAAAGTAAACCTGGCTGCTGCTTATAAAAAGACCCTCAGTCTGTCTTTGAATGGGAGAGGAAATAGTTTATGAATTTTAATCTCCAAATCAAAGCTGCTTTCTTTTAACCACCAATCTTTCTTGCCTACCATCAACATGGATGATGCTAATCTCCTAGAGAACAAGACACGTTGGCCTTAATCTTTCCAATATTCTCAAATAGAATGACTACATTAAATCCATAGCTATATCTACTGCTAAGAAGGTTGGTTCACTGTGCAAGGCCAAGATGATTTTCTTGTCAGAATCTGTTTTGCACATCTACTATTTGTCCATTCACTGAATACTGTTGCTATATCTGGTCAGATGCTTCTACTATTCATCTTGAGGTTCTTAATAAAATTCAAAAGAGAATCTGCAATGTAATTGATCCTGACCTGGCAGCTTGCCCTCAGTCACTTTCTCATCAACATGATATGATTTCCCTATGTTTTTTATGGCAACTGCTCTGACAAGCTTTTTAGCCTGATTCCCCAACCACATGTATTTGCATGTGCTACTAGATTGGAATCTAGGTCCCATACTTTTACCACCAATATAGTTAAATGTAACTTCCTCTTCTACTCTAATGGTTTCTTTTCTTGAACTTCCTGTTGGTAGAACTTCCTATCATTTGCTTGCTTCCCTGATATTTACAATCTCCAAAAGTTTAAATGTAACGTCAATTGCCATCTTCTATCTATTTGGTTCCCATCTATCTCTATCTTTTCTTTGACATCCCCTGTATCTTGGATTTTCACTCATTGTAACCCCCTGTGCACCAGTGGTGGTCCTGCCTTACTTTGGGTGAAATGGTTATAAAAAAAGATATTCAAATGTGGATCAGGAAATTAAATTATGCAACTATAGGATTTCGAATAGAGTTTCTAATGGTTCATTTAAAGAGTTTACTAAAATTTCACATTTTCACAGAACTAGGTATTAAATTCCCTTGGACTTTATTTCATTACCAAAAACTGACAACACTGCTTCTAAAAATATTAACCCTACCACTAAATTTTGGCTTAGTAAGTTCATGGATCTGCATTGTGGTGCAGTGTATATTGGCTCAGAAAGAGAAATCAGAGTGGCTAGTTCAAATTCCAATTAAATTTTATCTCACCCATCTGCCTGGGAGTGTACACATGCTAGGCTGCAGCCAAACCTGTCCTTTTTGGACTAGGTTCACTTGCAGCCAAGACTTGATCTCAACTTTCCTGCTCACACTGTTCCTGCCAACTGATGACTTTCCCACCTCCGCTGTTCCAGCCTTCCAACAATGACTTTCCAGCATGAGCCATACATGCAATATTTCTGCTGGCTGATAATGTTCAAGCCTGTGTCAATCCTACCAGATATTGATGACTTTCCAGCTGGTGCCTTTCATACCAGATGCTAATAATGTTCCTGCCAACCAACAAGGACTTTCCCACTTCCATTGTTCCTACCAGCCAACAACATACATGCAACATTTCAGCCGGCTGACAACGTTCCAGCCTGCACCAATTCTACCAGGCACTAACAACATGCTAGCCTGTGCCAACCCTCCCAGATGATGACAACATTCCAGCTTGTCTATTCCTGCCAGATGCTGACGATATTCCTGCCAACTGATAACAACATTCAGCTTATGTCACTCATGCCAGATGTTGATGACATTCCTGCCGACCAACAATGATGTTCAAGCCTGTGTCAATCCTACCAGATGCTGATGATTTTCCAGCCTGTGCCTTTCATACCAAACGCTGTCAACATTCCCAATAACAATTTTTTAGCCTGTGCTGCTCATGCTACACACTGACAACATTACTGATGACATTCTAGACTGAGCCATTCATGCCAGACAATGTTCCTGCCGACCGACAACGACGTTCCAGCCTGTGTCGATCCTGCCAGATGCTGACAACTTTCCAGCCTGTGCCTTTCATACCAGATTCAGACGATGTTCCTGCCATCTGACAATTAACATTTCAGCCTGAACTGATCCTGCCAATTGCTGCCAACATTGCAGCCTTTTTCAATTTTCTATTGTTTGCTCATCAATTTTATCAGAATAAAATTGACATTGAAACTCAACATCTTCACCTCTGTCTCCTCATTGTCTTTGCTGTTTTCACACAAACAAAAATTTACAGGGTTGAGACCCTTACCTTACCTCACCCACGCAACAAGTCTATCGAATATTTTTGGCCAAGCTTAGAGGCTTGAGTTCTTATTTTAATTGGCCTTGTGGCACATCTGCCCTAGTGGTGAGGTAGTGAATATTAGTTCAACAAAGCTATCTCTTCATTGACTCTCTGCCTCTAGACAGAGAGATACTCGGGTGAGGTTCTGTCAAAGGGTAGAGTTTCATCTGTGGTGAACAGACAGTAAATATTTGCCCAAGCTTCAGGGCTCAGATATCCCACATAAAATTCAACCTCAGTTGGGAGGCAGGTGAATAATGAGTTCATTAAAGCTTACTTTTGGCTAGCTCTCGTTTGTGATTGGTTGAAGTTTTGTCTCACATGTGACATTTTTGGCAGTAGGGGGCTGCTAATGTTTTTTTTTTATTTTTGATTGGATATACCTGTTTTATTTGAACTTTGAATTTCGCATCTTGTTAAGTTTGACTTCATTTTTATTAATTTAACTTTATTAATTTTGTTTGTATTGAATATTTTTTAATTTTTTCTTTTCAGTTTATTTTCCATTTTTTAATTTTTCACTCCCATCTTTTTTTTTATCTTCACTAGTCTAACACAAGTAGAATATTGTTTTAATTTTTTTCTTGTCTTTCATTTTTTTTTTTAGTTCAGTGTTTTGTATTTCTATCTTTTGTTCAGTCAACCTTTAATTTTTCTCCATTAATTAATTTTTTAGCATATATATTGCCAACATTTTTGTTTTCATCATTTAATTCATCAAAATCTTTTTTCAATATTTTACCATTTATATTTGCTTGTCAATCATTTCTTACAAATTTTTATTTTAAGTGTATTTTATGTTTTTAGTGTTTACATTTCTCATAGCTTGTATTATAGTATACAAATCCTATATAATCCATCAACCAACTAAAACACGCAAAATAAATTGCACACTCGCAAAATCGGATTCAAACGACTACAACATTTGGGAAAAACCCAAAGTAAAATTGCACACCCACAAAATTGGATCCAAACAGCTAAAAGCTTTTCTAATTCACAAGTCAGTGTGAAAAATCATATTCTGAATCCTGATTGGTTAACAAATCAAGGAATTCAAAATACATCAGGGAAACCGTTTTTTTCACAGCTAAAGAAAAAATTGTTCTGGGAGCCTCCCCACATGACCAGAATTCTATATTTAAGGAGGTCCCCTGACCAGACACAGTCAGCCCAAACTGGGAGCGGTTAGCTGATTACTTCATGACAATGTAATGAAAGAAATATCAATAAGCTGACCCAGATGCAGGGCACATCATGGTTTCATTTCATTTGCCCCCTTCTTCCAACTGTCTTTTCTTTATTTTCACACCACACTGCTAAAGAGGACAACACAACAACCAAATGGACACAAGGACCACTGCTTTATTTATTTTGCCTTCTCTTTCTCTCAACTTGTTGCAACCTACTAAAAGAGGAACAAAGCCTTTACAATCTGCTGCTACACAAACATGAACTCTAAACTTCAGTGGACATTTCAAATACTTACATTACTACCATGAAAACAATTTTAACTACAAAACTGCATGCATACTCTCAATGAACATTTTTCTTCTTGCAAGTATATTATAGTGTTCAGATAACAAAATTTCACTTATATTTTCCTTCTTAGACTTGTGTCATTCTGTAAATAAATCTTTGCTTTAATATACACATGAAATATTTTATCCTTTCCCATTTCAACCTTCAGCCTTCTGATATTTAAATTGTGGGGACTTCAGATGTGTTTGACAAAGGGCCAATTAACCAAGCATCACCCAAGGCCCCTACAGTATCAACAAACTTTTTTTCCTCTCTTATTTTTGTTTGCCTGTTTTTTTTACATACTTTTTAGTTTTTAGTCAATTTTCTACTTTAATTTTTTAGTAGTTATATTTCTTTCTTTTAATTTTGCTCGTTAGTTTTTTAGCAAACATTATTTTCTTATTACACGTTTTCTGTAATCTATTTTTCTCTGTCACTTGCTTTATTTTTTGTGTTAGAATCATATTTTTTTTACTTATAGTACATTTTATTTTTTTTTACTTATAGTACATTTTATTTTTTTTACTTATAGTACATTTTCTTTACTTCCCTCTCAGCTGGTAAAACTAGTGTTGGGTATTTTTCTGTTTTTCAATTTCTTTCATTGCATTAATTGTATAATTTTTGTATTGTTAAATTGTCTTTTTCTTCTTTAAGACCCTATTCTCAGACAAAAAAATATAACTATTAAATTTTTTATAAAAAATTATTAGGCTTATAGATAATTAACATGACAATTTTTACACATCACAACTTAGCGACAATTTAAATTTGTGCAAGTTAAACACAAAGAGGATGCAAGAACTAATTTAGAAATAACCAATGCTGATTGGTTAATATATCTGAATGGTCTAAAAACGTCTATGCGTACATGTTTAGGTTTCAAATTGTACTAAATTTTCTCAAGCCTACTACATAACATGAATTGGCTATTTAAGTACATCTTTGTGCAGTCAGAAACATTAGACGAATGGAAGCAAAGACCAGTCAATCAGCTACAATGTAGCATTAAATAGGCAAGCCAAATGCACGACAAACACACATTTACACACTTTATCCTTCTAGTGCTGATTTCTTTATCTTTCCTTTTCACCTAATCACTGTCAACACAGTAAAAGAAAGAAACAAACCTTTCACCTGAATCTCTATATAAAAATCAACTTCTTAGCCTAAAGTTAATATTTTTTTAACACCAATTCAGCTTAAGAAACACACGATATATTTGACTCCAACTGTCATTGACAGATAAAGGTAGATAACTTTAAATTTTAAAAATATTCAAAATTCTCCTTTTCTTGATTTGTTGAAAGACAGTTCAATATAATTGACGATAATAACACCAACAATTTTGCACAACATAAATTCATCTAATGACTATTTTCTTAATCCAGAATTTGTTTGGCCTTTATATTTATTATTTAATATTTTCTTCATGCAAATTAACTTATTCCATTTGATGCAGCAGTTTTTGCTATTGCAATTCTTAAAATTTTTCTTAAAAATTTATCAGGTGATTAATATATATTTGTATATAAAGTTCTTGTTATTGTTTCGAAGAATCTTCTTTGCATTTGTGATTTTTATTGCAACCAATATCCTTGTGTCATACATGCAAAGTTGAAATGTTATTGGAGTATTTTCAGTCACTTAAGTGCTTTGGGTGTTCATGTCTCAAAAGAAACATGACTAACTGGGTAGAAGATTATCCCGCAATAGGTTGCCATTGCTTTCTGCGGTAGACTGGTTGCCATCCAAGGCTATAGAACCCAATCTGTCCTGTTATTTGACTCATAGCTAGAGTGGGGAAGAGATGTATTATATTATTTAGTAGTAATTAGTGGGGGATCAGTTTATTACTTCATAACAATATAAAAATGATCCCCCACTTTATGCTCAGTAGAAGCCTTAATTATGTTTTCAGTTATTATATTCAGTCATTTAAATTGCATGGGTGATACACGCTTGGGCGATCATGTCTTGGAAGAGACATGACTGACTGGGCAGAAGATTATCCCACAATAGGTTGCCATTGTTTTCTGCGGTAGACTGGTTGCCAGCCAAGGCTATAGGACCCAATCTGTCCTATTATTTAACCCATAACTGGAGGGAAGAGATGGATTAATACCTTTCCCAAGGGTATTTGTGCATAAGTGAATGCAAGGAATTCAACTGGGATTCAAACTTTGCTCCTCGATTTGTTGTTCTGAGATGATATCCACTGCACCACAATGCACATTTTCACACAGCCATAAAATATTTCCTTCTGATAAAATATTTACTTAGCAAAAATATTCCTTATGCTGCAACATATTGGTAACTCCATTGTTTCAAAAGGCACAACTAAAAAGAATATAAAAATATTTTATCACCTCAAAATACTGGGACTGCCAACATTTGAAAGAAATCAAGAACATTTCATAAATGCAGTGTCAATCGACTGTTTAGGTTCCTATACAAACATCTACAGTATCTTTTAAATCGTCTCTATAAAATGATGAAACTGAACTTTGAATGCACAAGGCATAATATCAAAACAACATAAATAACTTCACTTACCAAACAATCAGTCTTTACAAATAGTGAGCCAAATTCAATATGATCTTTTTCAATGATGAAGACAACTCCCAGAAATGCACACAGTAAACATGTACAATGTGACAATTTTGCACTAAACCAAAAATGCAATTTTCATCTCATAGTAGACAGCAAAACAGTCATCTCTCTCAGGTTTTTCAGGAAAAGATGTGGTATATAACTCAATGTTGACTCATTGACGTTTTTCAAAATTTCAACAAGAACAACTAAGACATCCTCAATTTTGATTTATTAATACTGAAGACAGTTTTTCCTCCAAGAAAAATCAACATTAAATCCAGATATCTTCTAAAGTTCTTACAAAATATGCATTGACACTTGGTATCAATTTCACCAGCATAAGTTCAACAACTTTCAAAATCAAAGTTTTTCTTAGCTATTAATATATTCTATCACCAAGTTAATTCCAAACATATCAAAACAAACAGGCCTTCCAAACAAAATCAACCCAATGCAGAACACTGGAAAACAATCAGAAGATTTTACAGCCATATCAACTCCTGGAATCAACCAAAAATATTTTCCAGAGCATGCTACAATAGTTCTGACTCACTAGAAAATTGCAGCACTCTGATGACACATTACTTCAGATAAATAAATTTTTGTTGGCATGTTAAAAATTTTTCAAAAAGTGCTAAATTTTGACTCATATATAAATAACAGCACTCTGATGCACTACTTCAAATAAGTACATTTTCATTGAAAAATTTAATCACTTACATCTCAACTACCTCACTACACATCGAGCAATGTCCAGTCTCTTTTATTGTAACAAACGAACACGATGGTGACTATGGCTAACAAATCTAATATTAAATAGAGCAAATTTATCCTTTGTTCCATGCTTTACATGACCATAACCTTTTGGATTCATACAAATACACATGTTGACCATATCATTTTAGCAAAGAGAAGAAATTAAAACTGGTGATATAAACACAAATGGCCAATAATGCAATCATCAGATCTTTTTTTTAATAATCATATCGCCCCAAGCAAGGCATTTTACTGCCACTGTTTTGCAGGGGGTTACATAGGAGGAAAGTTATGAAAAAGAGTGACAGTTTATAGGGGGTGTCAGGAAGTGGGTAAGAGAAGGATGAAAATACTGATGAGAGTGGAGTGGAGTGGACAGAATAAGGAGCATGAGAGAGAGAATGCAGGTTAGTGAGATAAGAGATGACTATTGATTTTAATTACCTCTTTCAAACACATGGCATCAAAAAAATTTGGTCATATACTAAATATACCATGCATTACACTTCCAACTTACAGGAGATGACTACTAAATTTCTTATCAGATACCCATTGTATGAAAAGCTTAACATGCTGCAGAACCCTACCAAGTTTAAAACTTAATATACATATTACAAGTTTTGTATTGTATTTAAAACTTACAATTTAATGGGGTATTTTAGGACCCTACTCTCAAACAAAAATAAATAATTATTAAATTTTGGATAAAAAATTATTAGGTTCATGAATATTTACATGCCAATTTTTACATTCAGCCAGCTACAATATAGCAGTAAATAGTCAAGCCGAATACACGACAAACACACATAATCATTTTACACACTCTCTCTTTCTAGTTCTGATTTCTATGTCTTTCCTTTTTACCTTATCGCTGTCAACACAATGAAAGAAACAAACAAACTCATCACACAAATCTCTTATAAAAATCAACTTCTTAGCTTAAACTTAATATTTTCTTAACACCAATTTGGCTTAAGAAACACAATCTCTTGCCAATGTCTTCAACAATACTTACATTGCAATGTCAACTAAGCAAGCAATACAAGATACCAAAAGTACTGTAAGTTGAACAAACTCTTTTCAACAAAACAAACTGTTAAATTTTCTTACAAACATTTTCAATTTCACTCACTTCCTAAACTTCTGTTATTTATATTAACATAATACAACTTCATTTTCCAATGTATACAACAAATTAGTGATCTCACTACAAATTATAATCCTTAAATAAAAGTTATAAACTAGTTTAATATACAATTTTGTACTTGTTATTTTTTTTTTGTCTGTTGTACATTTTATTAAGTAAAAATAGTAAAGGTTTAGTTTAGGTGTATTTGTCATCAGTACATTTGGTTAACACTGTTACACTTCCATTTGTGGGAGAATTTTATTTATTTTCTGTATCTCAAGTTTTTTAATCTTTTTAAATTTTTATCTTTAATATATATATATATATATATATATATATATATATATATATATATATATATATATTGATTGTTTAATTACTTAGTTTTTGGTCATAATAAAATTAGACCAGTGTACATTTGTATTAAAAAATGTTCAATACAATTATATTGTAGAACTTTTGAATATTTTCCATTTGTAAACAAGTTATTATGCGACCTAGGTTTCTACCATGAGTGGTGTCTTCAGATGATTTGCTTGCCTGAAGACACCACTCATGGTAGAAAGTTAGGTCGTGTAATAACTCATTTACAAATGGAAAATATATATATATATATATATATATATATATATATATAAGTATAGGGTACATATGGATGGAATAATATTCCGTATCCGAAGAAACACTATTCTTAAAATGTGCTCAATACAAAGTAGAGCTAATAATATTTATTCAGAAACTATAACATGAATATGTCATAATATCACTACAAAAGTAGCTATTTTGTTTCGACACTGTTTGTCTTATCAAATGATCTTTTGATGAGACACAAGAAGTGTCGAAACAAAATAGCTACTTTTGTAGTGATATTATAACATATTCATGTTATAATTTCTGAATATATATATATATATATATATATATATATATAAATGCTCACATGCACACATACATGCCCATTTTATTTGGAAAAATAAAAATCTTGGTCAATCAAGAAAGACTTGTTTGGTGCAACCTCTAAGGTGGACCCACCCAATAAAAAATGAAAAAAAATCAAAGCTTGCAGAAAATAGTACTGCTCATGATGCTGAAAAGAACCAGAAAAACGACTAAGAAAAAACAAGTATGGAGGCCAAAATCAACCAAAATACCAACAACAAAAAGTATAAATAAAAAGAATGTCACTGAGGCTTTGGAATCATCCTCTTGCTGGAAATCTTCCCCTAATTATGTGATCAACATCAAAGTTTTGGGAGCACTTCAAAAGTTACACACACCTTATAAAAAAAGGTAGACTTTTAGAAGACCCCCAAGAACTTAAAAAGATTGAAAACGAATTGTCACACTTCATGGTCAAAAAGTGTATGAACAAAATTTGTTACTCCATGAAAGACACAGCGACTAAATCACTGGAGTCTCTTTGGTTTAAACCACAAAGAATAATTAAGGGATTGGACATTTTCACATGAGACATGCTGCTACACATGTCCAAAATCTGTGTAAAGACAACTAACTGTGATTTGATCTTAAGATCTAAGTACAACAGCTTATGTAGGATTCAAAGTATCAGTGCTTGATTTTACTTTTCTGGTTATCAGGGAGCATCTGGCCATGTAGCTGTCTCAGTATGGAGAAATACTAAGTCCTAGCTGTGATAACCTGAACAGAAGATGAAGTCTTGACAACATGCTTGATCGAGAAACCTTTCCTCTCCATCTCCAACTATCTCAATGTAGTGGGTCTAAAAATGGCAGTCGTAGTAACTGGTCAAAGACCACCATGCTGAATGTGTGGAAAGATTGATGACCTCTCCCCTCTTCCTGCCTAAAGAAGAAGGTTTCTGGAGTTCAGGCCTCAAGCAAATGAAACCCCACATTAGGTGAATTTGTTATTTCCAGCTTGCCTGTGGTGGGCATGCCAGCAACTGGGACTGAAAGGGTCAAACTCTCAGTTGAGTCCTGTTTATGGGTTATACTCCACAAGTGGGCAATTGTGGAAAAGGAAAATTCCTGGTTGCTAGTAGGGTCAGAGGGAAGCATCAGGCAGCAGAAACTCAGTTCCCTGAAGCTCTCAGCACTAAATGCATGTAGAGTCCCACTCCCTCTACCAGTATTAAAGGTAACACCCCAGACTCAAGTACATCATTTAAAGATCTGTAAAGGTAGTATGATCCTGGATTTGAAAAAACTGAGAAAATTATGCAGCTACAATTGAAATTGAATGCCATCGAAAAAGACATCATGCTTCCTGAGCTCTATCTCCTCCTTCCTTGTTCTCAAATCATTGCTTGAACCACTCATTCCTCACCCTGCAATTTTATCCCACTCAGCTAAGACCACAGTCCCTTCAGAAAAAATACTTCATATTCCCAGTCCTATACCCAATCCCTCCCCAGAGAAACAAGAAATGCCTCTGCTTACCAAAAGGAAATGAAGCTCCTCTGATGAGGAGAAAGAAAAAAGAAAAAGAAAAAATATGCCATACAATTTAGGGGAGGACACCTGCCCAGTCTGAGAGAGCCAAAATTTATAGAAACAGGATCAAATAACTAAAACATCTACTATCAATTAAAAGTATGAGAAACATGATATGGAAGATCCCTATAAATTTTCTCACGCAAAAAGAGTGTTCACAGTCATTAGAATGGGGTCAGAGGTGAAGCAAATATGGGGTATGTTAGAGGAGGCCATCACCTCATTCAAAATCACACCACTACTTGCAATTGTAGAAAACCAGGAAATCAACAAACTGAAACAATTTTGTGAGGGAAAAAGCTCCTGTTTTTGTTCATCCTCCTTCTATAGAGTGTTAAAACTGATATATCCCTGGGATATTAATGGACTCTCCCTAGACGGTTCCATTAAGAATGAGATGGGCCATGAGTTAATAGGAAAGGCTTATGGCATCCTTTCCCTGACCATGTTCAAGCCAGATTCTCAACCGTAATTGGAGTGATAATGGCATTCTAGTTAGCTAGTTTGAATGTCAGGAGCCTGAGCTCAGAGTGAGGCTTACTCTTGGTCTTCAGCATCTTGGGGTGGATATATGTTGTGTACAGGAGACCTGATTTTCAACTCATGACTATGAGATATGTCCTTTATTTTGCATGTTTTGATGGATGCTTGAGAGGTGTTTCCTGGCCAGTGAGCAAGTCTTTGATTGTCTTGCTCTTGTCTTTACAGATCCAGTGGGCAGGATATGCATGCTGGATGTCACCAAATCTCTTTGTCTCACTGAGGTTTATGTGCACAATGACCACATGGAGTAGCCTAATTTGTTTCAGCAGATTAAGCCATTTTTGATGACACCTCGTCAAGTAGTTTTAGAGGGCAATTGAAATTCCTTCCTTGCAAAAAGGATGAGGATTGCAGCTTACCCCAAGGTGGATGTTCCATCTGTAGTGAATTTTTTTTATGGGCAATAGATGGCCTCTGCAACATTCAGGCATTGTCCTATAATACATTATACCAGGTGTTAATGAGGAGTTCCATTTAAGATGGTCAGCAGGCTTGGTTTAAGTGAGCTTCTTGTGTCAATATGGCTTTGAGCACCTAGTAGACCTTCACTAACAAGAAGTTATCACTCACCTCACTTAGTGGTGCAAAAGACCCTATGGATTTGCAAAAACTTTCTTCAGTGGGCTTGGGAAATTCTCACAACTGCATCATCTGTGGTAAGCCACTGGAGACCCTTCTTCCACTGCAAGGTTATAGTCCTGTTGTACAAGTTTATTGAAGACATATTGAAATTCTTTGTTCTTGAGGCGAGTTTTGTTTGTAGGAATGTGGTAATGTTGCTAACTATGAATTCTTTTTCTTACTAGGTATTATGCCAATCATAGTATGGATGACACAATTGAAGGAATTCTATGAAGACATGAAATTTACCCCTTCACAATTGATCTTGTCCTTTAAGCATCAGCTTAAAGTTAAGATCAGGGTGGAAAGGCAATGACTCACTGCATCAAAATTTAGCAAAAGGTGGGTGAGTTTTGTGCATATCTGTCAAGTGAAAGGAGCTTACTTAAAATGACATTTTGATGCTGGTTAGACATTAGAATATTGGGAAGCATGTATCATATATTAGTAACCCGCAAAAATAGAGTTGTTTAGGCTTCTTTATGCCAAGTTGGATGTGCGTCCTGGTGCAGTGGATATCGGCTCAGAACGAGAGATCGGGAAGCCGAGTTTGAATTCCAGTCAAATTCCTTGCATTCACTTACACACAAATACCCTTTGGGAAAAGGTATTATTAGTCTGTCTCTTCCTTCTAGTTATGGGTTAAATAATAGGACAGATTGGGTTTTATAGCCTTGGTCAGCAACCAATCTGCCGCAGAAAGCAATGGCAACCTACTGTGGGATATTCTTCAGCCCAGTCAGTCATGTCTCTTTTGAGACATGATCGCCCAAGCGTATATCACGTATGGCACTTAACTGACTGAATATAATAGTTGGAATGATGATTAAGGCTTCTACTGGGCATAAAGTAGGGGATCATTTTTATATTGTTATGAAGTAATAAACTGATCCCCCACTAATTACTACTTAATAATATAATACATCTTTTCCCCACTTGAGCTATGAGTCAAATAACAGGACAGACTGGGTTCTATAGCCTTGGTCGGCAACCAATCTACCACAGAAAGCAATGGCAACCTACTGTGGGATAATCTTCTGCCCAGTCAGTCATGTCTCTTTTGAGACATGATCACCCAAGCGTGTATCACGTATGGCGCTTAACTGACTGACTATGCCAATTTAACTACAGAATGTATACTTGTTAGCCCTTTTTATTTTGTTCCCACTTTCATTATTTTAATTCCCCATTCTTTCCCCAGCTAGGTGATCAGAAATGTCAGTTCTCTGGTGAATGCAGGACACTTTTTGTTTTTCAAGTGTGTTCTTTTTTTATTGTTGTTGTATCTGAATGAGTGTATTACTGTGTGTGTGTAGTTGGTTGAATGATTGGTTTTTAATTCATCTACTGAGTGCATAGTCATCAGCAAAAGGTACAACCCAAAATGCCAAATAAATGTGGGAGATACCAGAATCAAGCAAGTACAAACATTTAAATACCTAGGAAGTGTTCTAACTGGAGATGGAAAATGCGACACGGAGATCCGAAGGCAAATTGGCATGACAAAAGATGCATTCCAGAAGCTGAGCAAAGTACTAACACACAGGAAAATCTCACTGGAAACAAAGAAAAGAGTGCTGGACTGCTACGTGATGTCAGTTCTTCAATACGGCAGTGAATGCTGGACAATATCATCGAAAATGAGGACAAAACTGGAAGCAGCAGAAATGTGATTCTACAGAAGGATGCTGCGGATATCGTGGACTGAGAGCATGCAAGCAATGATGAGGTGTTGGAAAAAATGGCAACAAAAAGGAAATTGATACTGAGCATCAGTAAGAGACAACTGAAACTCCTGGGACACACAATGAGGAAGGAGAGCCTGGAGAACCTGATACTGACTGGCCAAATAGAAGGAAAGAGAGACAGGGGAAGGCAACGGATAACATATCTGCAGGGCCTGATCAGGTGGTTGACGGAACGGGGGTTGACAGGAGTAATGGGAGCAAACATACTAGGAGCCACAAGGGATAGGGAGACGTGGAGAACCATGATCGCCTATGTCCTGAAAGGACAGCGCACATAGAAGAAGAAGAAGAAGAAGAAGTCTTGCATTAATTTTGTCCAGTTAACTGATATATCTGCTACAATTAAAGATTGTTTTTTTATTAATAACACCATTTTATTTATTTTCTTGTATATATAATATTATGCAGATTGTAAATATTCATTTGAGTTTTCATTTTTAAATTTTATTCCCCAACCTCACAAACAAATTGTACATATAGGGATTAATTAGGACTTCATAGAGACTTGAGGTATTATGGTGACTGTAGTAAGAATGGTAAGTAAGAAAGAATGTTGTATTTTTGTGCAAGGAATATTGTATAATTTGTTTGGGTCAGTGATTGTGGCTAGCTGAGTTTAAGTTAAAACATATGTTGTCCAGCCCTCCTCGTGCCCACTTTTGGCTTTTTTTTACCACATTTTTTGTATTTTTACAAAAATAAATATTAGTTCATTAAACCTTGCTGTTAAGGGAATAATTATTATCTTGAACAATTCTACTAAGCATCAATTTAATGGTATACACAAAATGCTTTTTGAAGCTTAAGGCTCTGTGGCAATTGAAGCAAGTTCAAGATCATGTTTTGCTAAATTTCTCACAAGTTTTTCGTTGTTCACTAAGTTTCAAAAAAGTCGGTGATCATGTTTTGTTTTTTTTATAAAAATAAAACAGAACCATTATTTTTAACAGATATATTCAGAACATATTTCAGAGATTAAAACAAAATATTCAGAGATTTTCTTTAAACAATAAGGAATCATCAGTTTTTAACATATACTCAAAATGCATGTAGTAAAAAACTTTCTCATTTGAAATCGCTTTTTTTTTAATTATTTTTTTTTCTCTGTTTTTCCTTTCCTTTTTGTTCTGCTGCTGTAATAATTGGCCATCCATGTTTGCTTCTTGGGTCTGATCTGTGTCCCTCTACAACCTAACTTAATATATTAGAATGTTAGTTAAACATCACATGGTCAAAAAGCTCTGTTGGTAGCTGATTTAATTTCCTAAATAAGATTTTCTGGTCAAAAATTTGGAGAAATGAACTTAATTAGTTGTAAAACTAATTAGTTTTGTTTTTGGAAGATTTTTCCAGAGATATGGATCTGCTGATTTTAATTCTTTGTTGAATCTGTAATGGATATCTCAACTTTTTCTAAGTTTTTCATAGGAGTAGATAAACTTTCCTATCACCCAAACAATATCCTCTCCCTTCTCTTAAACAGGAGTTGAGGCTCAAGAAGGGGTTCCTAGCTCCTTTCCTTTCCACAGGCCTTAATAGTGGTGCTGTCATGAGTGTTTTTTTTTTATATGTGTTGATGATGGCAATGTCTCTTCCTATTGAGGGTACTGGTTTAGCAGCTCTCTGGTTGCTGCTTCCTAACAGGTAGTTAGGAGCTCAAACTCTTGCATAGTATCTAGAGGGACTACTCTGATCAATAGTTGAATAATAATCTTCACCAATTCCCCTCCCCCACAAATTACATTTAATGATTGACTGCTACTACCACGCTAGGGATCTCCTTATCAAAATAACTCACCATAACTATAAGCAATGAAAGATATAAACTAAAGTAACTTAACAAAAAACACCTAAACTCTTCAACATTTCTTTCTCCAACATCTGTCGTATTCATACCAACTTTTGCAGTGTGGAATCATTTCTCTTTGAAAAGACACCTGACATCTTTGCTCTTTGTGAATCCAATCTTAACTTTGTAATCCCCTCCTCTGATTTTTCAATTCCTGACTACCTTCCTTTCTTTAGAAAGAAATATAATGTCTATATGCATGGCCTTAGAGTTTATGTCTGCAAATCTTTCCCACTGGCTAGGGAACTCTCCCTTAAATCTCCAAACCATTCTTACGTGTGTCTACTCTACTTCTTTTTTACCACTCCTCTTCCTCTCATGAATGTTGTGTACTAGATAGTATTTCTGACAATAAAGACAAGGCTATTTCCCTACAGCCATTTGCAACTATATTTGTGTTCAGTGACTTGATTCCCATCATGCCAAGTGGCTTAAACACTTTGTCACAGATCTTGCTGATGTACAAACCCTGAATTTCTCAATCACTTAATCTCTCAATTCCCCATGTGTTTCTTCAGTAACTCTGAAAGACACGCTTCTCTTCTAGATCTTTTCTTTATCTCTATCTCCAACTCATGTCATGCTATACAACTCTACTATCTTGACAATTCTGATCACACGGTGGTGTTTGTAAACATCTCTTTCTGCTCCTCCACCAACCAAGAACCTCCTACTAACAAAATATCTTTCTGTTATCAATGTGTGAATTGGGACTCATTCTGTAGTTTCCTTTGTGATGTCTCTTGGAACAAAGTTTTTAGTCTACCTGTTCAAAAATGCACCTCTGAGGTCTCCTCCTGAGTTAAAGTCAGCATTGATGCTTTCATTTTAGCAAGGAAATTCCAAGTTAAATCTCGTTCATCTGATTCATTTTAACCTGCATGTTTGGCTGCTATTATCCACAAAAAAGACTCCTCTTTGTCTTTGCTAATGAATGCAAGTCTTTCCTAAATGAAGCAAAGTCAATGTTTGCTGATAAAATGAAAAAATGTATAGCATCTTGTAAGTTTGATTCTAAAAATTACTAGCATTTCTGCAAGAGTGTGCTTAACAATAGCAAATCCTCAATCTCTCCTCTATTCAATCAATTCAAAATCCTCATATCTACGGCAGACAAGGTTGAATGTTTTGCTCGCAAATTTTCTTCCAATTCAACACCTGACTTGTCTGGAGTAGCCACACCTTATTTCCTACCTAGAACAGAGGCTTTACTGAGTGATATGTGTGTAATCCCGCTTTTGATCTCGGATATCATTTCTAAATTAAACTTCCATAAGTCAAGCAGAGGGGACAGAATCCCAGCTGTTGTACTAAAGAAATGCGCCCTTGAGCTGGCTTCAGTCCTCTTTAAACTTGACAACTATTGCACCTCTGCTTCCTGCTTTCCACCTTGTTGGAAGTCTTCATCTGTAGTTCATGTTTTTAAGAACACTGGTAAACTCTCTGACCCCTCTAACTATCACCCTATTAACTTCTTACCACTTAGCAAAGTATTTAAGGCTCTAATCAATGCTGAAGTGGTTAAGCATCTCACCTCTTACAACCTACGACCTACTCTCTAACAAACAATATGGTTTCCTCTTTGCCAGGTCTATTGCTGATGTACCAACAACTATCACTGAATATGTATAACAGGCTCTTGATAATAATAGCAGTGCAAAAGCTATGGCTCTAGATATCTATATCTTGGAAGCATTTGACAGGGTATGGCATGCCGGTCTTTTAAGTAAGTTCCAGATTGCTTGATTTAATCCAATCATTCTTATCGAATTATGAAATAAATGTCAGTTTGAACAGGCACACTTCCAGATACTTTCACACAAATGCAGGTGTCTCTCAAGGCTGAATCCTACATCCTACACTTTTTCTGATCTTCATCAGTGATGTTTCTAATCTCATCAGTTTCCAAGTAGGCATTTAGACAAATGACACTACCATTTACTCCTACCTTAATAGAAAATCTTTCAAGGCTGACAAAGTAAACCTAGTTGCTGTTCTTGAAACGGACCTCCAATCAGTGGTTAACTGGGACAAGAAACAGCTTGTAAATTCTAATGCCTCCAAAACAAAATTGTTCTCTTTTAACCACTATAAAGAAACTTTCCTTCCCACCATCAGCATGACCAATGTTAATTCTCTGGATAGCAATGCACTGCACCTCCATGGCCTCATTTTTTAACCGACCTGAAGTGGAATGACTACATTTAATCACTGGTTGCATCTTCTGCTAGGAAAGTTGGATCACTGTGTTATGCCAGGAAGTTTTTCTTGCACATTTATAAATCGACCATTCCTCCATGCATTGAATACTGTTGTCATATCTGTTTGAATGCTCCTGCTATTCATCTCAAAGTTCTTGACAAAATCCAAAGAAGGATCTGCAATGTATTTGACTTGACATTTCAACTTCAGTCACTTTTTCACTGATGTGCTTTTTCACCTGGAATCCTGACTATGTGAATTTAGGTGTACTACTAGATTGGTATCTAGGTCCCACTCATTGAAATAGTTAAATGTAACCAACACTTATATTCTAACAGTTTCTTTTCTTGGACTTCCCACTTGTGCAACTGCCTTCCATTTACTTACTTCCCTGATAGTTACAATCTCAAAAACTTAAATGCAATGTCAATTGCCACCTTCTGTCTTTATCCTTTCTTCAATATCCCCTGTACCCAGTCTTTTTTCTCACTGTAACCCCTGCACACTAGTGATGGTTCTGCCTTGCTTAGGGTGAAATGATTACAAGAAAAAAGAAGATACCCCAATGGACAAGGTATATGCATCAATCAAAATAGAAGCAACTTGTTAGCCTGGAAAGCAAGTCCATCTAAGATAAAAAAAAAAAAAACTCAACTGCCTCCTCTAATATCTAATCATAGGAAAAGCTTTGAAAGTTAATTATAGATAAAATCTTGAGTTAGAATCGTAAAGGCAGTCAAACTTTGAATCCAGCCTCGCTCTTGCAACTCTTGTGATGACATAAGTGCCAATCAGTATTGGTTCATTACCTTTTCTTTTGGACAACTTTGCTGACATAGACAGGAAAGAAATAGTGCATGGGTAACTGTCACTCTACCATAATTCCTGGATAGGCATGCATCCAAGAGAGGACTTTTTAGTGTCACCTCACCCCGCATTTGTTTGACAAAATGAACACTATTTCTGGTACCGAAAAAATAGAGAAGAGAAAGGGGGAAGAGAAAGAAAAGAAATAATAATTGAATTTTCTTTCTTTCTTTCTTTCTTTTTTTCTTCTTCACCTGCTAGAAGCTAGGTGAGGTACAGTCTAAGAGACCACCCAAGGAAAATAGATAACATTTTTTATGGTTCTTGAATTCTTGTCACAAAGTTTTAGTGGCCATTATGACAAGTGAGTTTCTCATTTATTGAAAAATTTAACGACCATTACAACTGCTGTTTAAGGAACAGACTTTCCACATGGCATGGGGGATTTTATGGCCTCTAAGGACAGCTGCCCTTTGGTGAGAAGGAGAGACAAAACTTCTGGAAATAAAATCTCCTTATTCTTTGAAGAATTTTGTAATGCAGAGAATTAAGGGAGAAATATATGATTTTCTGGTGGACCTGAAGGAGACTACCACCACCTTTAAATTTGTTGTTTTTCATTTTTTTTTTACTTTTTTCAGCACAGTCAATTATTTCTTATTGGTTATTTTATAAAGTTTCTGTTTATCAAAAAAAATTTTTAAATTTTAATATTTAAACAATTTTAGTGGGGGCCCACTTTCTCATATAATGTGATAGTAAATCGATCCTCCATTTTGGAATCAATCACATTGGGATCACTTTGTTTTGTTTTTTTTGGGACAAGTTGTTGCTCTTGTTTTTCTCTTTTTCAAGTTTTCTTTAGTTCTTATGATGGCATCTTCCTAGGAAACTCCAAGAATAACTTTATTCAAAAATTTTGCAAAGAATTCAATAGTTGAATATGCACAAGCAATAAAGTTAATTGCACAGGATCTTTTTACTATAAGGTTGTATGAAAAACTGAGACCCCACCAAAAAATTGTTTAAATCTTGAAATTTTAAAACATTTTTTGTCAATTGGAAAGTTTAGGGTTTAATCAATAAGATTGCACTAAAAAAGTCAAAACAAATTGATAATCAACCAATATCCAGGTGGTGGTAATGTTGTACCGGCAAGTGATTCCAAAATGAAGGATGGATTTACTATAACGTTGTATGAAAAACTAAGCTCCCCATAAAATTGTTGAAATATTGAAATTTTTCCAATTTTTTTTTTTTGTCAATCAGAAAGTTTATGGTGTAATCAATAAGATTGCACTGAAAAAAAAAAAGAAAAACAACAAATTTAAAGGTGGTTGTAGTCTCCTTCAGGTCCACTAATTTTTTTATGATCAAAGCTAGATAATTTCATGTACTCGGTTTCAGCAGGGGGTTGCATGTGTTTGCAGGGTTTTTTGATTTTGCTTTTCTGTTTTGTTTTTTTTTGTACTTAATTTCAGAAGAAGGTTAACTTTCAAATATGTAAAAGTGGGTGATAAGTGTAGTTTTACTTCACCTTCCACCCACGTCTATTGAACAGGTGAAGAGGCTCATCCCTTGTTCCCTGTTTAGGATGTGGTTTCCGGCTTTCTCTTTTCTCTTTTCCAATCTTTTCACTCTTACATAGCCCCCTGCACATCAGTGGCATTACCGCCTTGCTCGGGGTGATATGATTAAAAAACAAAAAAAAACAAAAAAAAAATTGAAATAATAAAACACAGATGCAAAATGACCACACACCAAGAAAGAGTCAAAATGAAAAAAATTTTGGAACAATAATTAAAATTTGACTATTGGGCTGAAACATGCCTCTCAGGCTGTGATTACAGGCACTCAGACAAGAGAAAAAGAGATGGGGTTGATCAGATGACCAATGAGAAAAAAGGGCCCTGGTGAATTTCAGGAAAGTCAGAGGAGCAATAGAAAGAAGCACTCACAGAGGAGAGAAAGAGACGAGATTGATCAGGTGACCATATGAGGAGCCTTTATTGGTCATGTGAAAATGTTAAGTGTACTGAAGTGCATTACAACCACCTCCACTAGATGCAAGATTCAATATAAGCAGAACAAATGGGTTTTGGGATAGGAGAGAATACAGTTGAGTATTGTCAAGTTGGACGGTACTGAGAGAGTTAACATGAGAGATGTGTTGTCACATGACTGCCTGCCTTAGAATAAACTCTGACTTTAGCCTTATGTCAGATCAACCAATTTAGATAAAATATTGCATCCTGTATAAGGCGTGGGTTGGAATTATAGTTGTCTGCATGCAAGAGTGATAACCTCTAACCAAATACTATACTGAACAGAATTGCTCATTCAGTAATGAATTAGAGCACTCTAACTACTGGCGTATGATACATCATAATTACGCTAAAGGTCTGCCTCCTTCTACCAAGCGCTCAGAGGTAGAATCACTGACTGGCGCCAATTCAGTCGGGTTTCACTCCTGGGTAAAAGCAATCGGATGTCTAACCGTACTGATGAGCTGTGATACAGGGAAACAGATCTGTCTGCAGATGACTATTTATGCTCTCACACCCTGCTTGAGCATTCTGGAAGAATGGTAAACTTTGAAAAAACAGTAGCTACTCTAGCATTTACGCATCGCTCATTCAGTAATGAATTAGAGCAATCTAACTACTGGCATATGATGCATCATATGCTAAAAGTCTACCTTCTTCTATTGAGCACCCATAGCTCAGAGGTAGAATCGCTGACTGACACCAATTTAGTCGAATTTCAATCCTGGGTAAAAGCAATTGGGTGTTTAACTGTACTGATAAGCTGTGATACAGTGAAACAGATCTGTCTGCAGATGACTATATATATATAGTAGTAGTAGGCCTTCCATCAGTCAGGGTTGATCATGGGTAGCATCCTAGTTGTCTGTTTGGCTGGAGCATCAGTGTCTGTGACTGTAGAAATCGATGTGGTAATAACAGTCTTTGTTGCAGATGCTGCATTTATGTTTTGTTTCTGGTCTGTCAGAGCTGTCATTTTGCTTCCTGCAAACCTGCCTCTCCAAGGCAGCTTGTGTTAGTTGCTCCTCACTTGATTTAAGTTGTTGGGCCAGGGTTCCTCTTCATTTGAACCAGTTGACTGCTACACTCTCCCATGACTCCATGTTGATGACCACAGCTTTCATATTGCCTTTTATGATGTTACAATACCGCAGTTGTGGCTGCCTAGTGGGTCTTCTTCCAGAGGTCAGCTCTCCATACAGGAGGCCTTTTGGAATATGACCATCTGGCATGCAATGGACATGACCTAGCCAGTGGAGTTTGCACTGTTTAAGGTGTATGAACATTGTGGGCAGACTGGCTCAAGACAGGACGTCATTGTTGGACAGCTTGTCTTGCCATGAGATTCCCAATATATATTGGATTCTTCTCACGTGGAAGGTATTCAGACCTCTCTTGCCTGGCATATGTGGTCCATGTCTCATTACCATATAGCAGTGTACTGATGACACAGGCATTGTACACTGCCAGCTTTGTCTTCACTGTCAGCTTGGAGTTCATCCAAACATGTATTGTGAGGCACACTAGGATTGTGGCTGCTTTCCCAATTCTCTTGTTGAGATCTCTCCAGAGAGCGGTTGTTAGTGATGGTAGAACCAAGGTAGGTAAACTGATGGACCACATCCAGCTCATAGTCATTAATGAAGATGACTGGTGATGCTGTAGTACCTTGTCACAGGATGCTTGCTTTTTTCAAGCAAATGGTCAGCCCAAAGTCTCTGCATGCCTGAGAGAAATGATCTATCAGTGTTTGAAGCTCACACTGGGTGTAGGATGCTAATGCTGTATTATCAGCAAACAACATGTCTCTGATAAGGACTTTTCATACCTTAATCTTGGCGAGATTGAAAAGCCTGCCATCTGATCTTATATGCAAATAAATCCCTTCCCGTGGTGTGCCGAATGTGTGCATCAGAAGCAGTGTGAAAAAGATTTTGAAGAGTGTGGGAACAAGGACACAACCCTGTTTGACCTCACTGCAGATGTTAAAGGGCTCCAAGGTGTTGCTGCTGAATTGCACAGTACCCTGCATATTGTTTTGGAAGGACTCAATCAAGCTCTGCAGTTTGGGTAGAGAAGCCAATCTTGGACAGGATTTTAAAGAGGATCTCCCTGCTAACGAGGATGAACACCTTGGTCAGATCAATGAAAGCAACATACAGGGGCATCTCCTGTTCCCTGCACTTCCCCTGGAGTTGACGGATCGAGAAGATTATATCTACTGTTGATCATTCTGATCAAAAGCTGCACTGCGTCTCTGGGTAAATATATATATAAACTTATTGTTAATTTTACTAAGATTTACTTTTCTTATTGTAGCTCCCAGCTCTGTCTGGATCCTTGATACAGTGGATTTTTGGTGACTTTCAACCCAAACCAGTTTTGTGATCAATCAAGCACAATGTGGGCAGAGCCTGGTTTAGAACAAAGTGATCAACTATCAACTTCTACTGAATTAAAATAGAGCTTTCATTTAAGTGTTCATCCAAAATCATTGTTGTTATGTTTTTGTTTTTTTATTCAAGTACATTGTGTTGTGCGTTGTCGTGCAGTGGATATCGGCTCAAAACGAGAAATCGGGGAGCTGAGTTTGAATTCCAGCTGAATTCATTGCATTCACTTACGTGCAAATACCCTTAGGAAATGTATTAATCCATCTATTCCTTCCAGTTATGGGTTAAATAACAGGACAGATTGGGTTCTATAGCCTTGGTCGGCAACCAGTCTACCATAGAAATTAATGGCAACCTACTATGGGATAATCTTCTGCCCAGTCAGTCATATCTCTTTTGAGACATGATCGCCCAAGCGTATATCACATATGGCACTTAACTGACTGAATATAATAGTTGTAGACATGATTAAGCCTTCTACTGGGCATAAAGAGGGGAATCAGTTTTATATTGCTATGAAATAATAAACTGATCCCCCACTAATTACTACTTAATAATATAATACATCTCTTCCCCTCTAGCTATGAGTTAAATAACAGGACAAATTGGGTTCTATAGCCTTGGCTGGCAACCAGTCTACCGCAGAAAGCAATGGCAACCTACTGCGGAATGATCTTCTGCCCAGTCAGTCATGTCTCTTTCGAGACATGATCGCCTAAGCGTGTATCACGTATGGCATTTAACTAACTGACATTGTGATGCAATGGATATTGGCTTGCCATGAGAAGTCAGAGTCAGGTCTAAATTCCAGTTGAATTCATTGCATTCACATATGTGCAAATACCATTGGGAAAAGGTATGAATCCACCATTTCTTCCTCCAGCTTTGGGTTAAAATAGCAGGACAGATTGAGTTCTATAGCCTTGGTTGGCAGCCAGTCTACCACAAAAAGTAATGGCAATATACTGCAGGAATATTTTCTGCTCAGTCAGTAATGTCTTGAAAGAGACATAATTACCCAAGTGTGTCTAACAAACGGCACTTAACTGAGTGATAATTAAAAAAAGTTAGTGAAATGAGATATGACAAGAAATTATTCTGAACTAGTAAAAAGTAAAATTGTTCACTTGAAAGATGAGTTATGACATCTAAAAAGTGATATTCACATTCAGAAATATTTTCTGGTGCAACTGAATATTAAAAGTATGTGTATGGGGGAGTGTTAATAGAAATTACGTTTGTCATTATATAATGTAAAACTTATCTTATAAAATAACATGTAAATATGCTTTATTATTATGATTTTGGAAACAATCATCCAGGCATTTAAATTTCTATAGTGTGTTTTTATTAGATGGAGTCTATTATTTCTCTGAATTAAAATTTAATTTCTTGTACATATATTACCAAAAACCTTGTTTCTCACCTTAGCCAGTCTCCCTTTGAGATTTTCAGTTGTTTAAAAATGTCTGCATTTATTTCTTGATGGTAATTTCTTCACTAATATCAAGAACATCGAAAATGATATATGGTCATTTTTACTTTTTGAAACAACCACCCTTTATGTAAAAAGGGGATTTAAAATCTAGTTACAAATATGCATTTGTGTCATTGCTAATTATTATGTCACCAATTATGTCATTCATTACATCACAGGTAGAACAAAATGGTAAGACATATCTATATTGCTCTAATGTTTTTATTGTTGCATTTAAAAATATATATTTGATGTGCATAAAATAAAATAGGGTTGGAACCAATTAGTGAAGTTCTTAGGTGCAAGAAAATGCATGTACTAAAAGAGGCTACTTAAAGAAAAGATATTTATTGTAAGATTAATCCTCTCTGTCCAAATTTTGATCTTGTGCTACATTATTACATTTTAGGATAACAAAAATCATCAAAATAAATTAAATGCAATATAGACAAACAATTTAAATTGAATAATTTTAACACATGTTTTTTTTTATAATCATATTGCCCCAAGCAAGGCATTTTACTGCCACTGTTTTGCAGGAGGATAGTTATGAGAAAGTGTGACAGGATATAGGGGGTGTCAGGAAGTGGGTAAGAGAAGGAGGAAAATACTGATGAGAGTGTAGTGGACGGAGAAAGGAGCATGAGGGAGAGGATACAGGTTAGTGAGATAGTAGATGACTATTAACTTTACATTTGAATTCTTGGAGATTGTAGCTGTCAGGGAAGCAAGTAAAAGGAAAGGAATTCCACAGGCGAAAAGTGTGAGAAAAGAAGCTACTGGAGTAGAATTTGCATTTACATTTTATTGGTTTCACAGTAAAAGGGTGGAACCTAGTTGCTAATTTTGTGGCTCAAGTAAATTCATATATAGGGGGCACCAGTGAGCTGAGTTCATCAGAGCAGAAGAGAACACTTCCCTGAAAACTATATCTTTAATCTCTTCAACTCTAGTGTTGACTGTTACCTATTGAGTGTATCCTCATAATTTGCATTTACTTTCTTCTTTCTCACTACAACCTCATTTAGAAAGCCTCTATCTTGAGTAGATCTTGTGCCTTGCACATTAAAGAGAACATTTAAGAAAAATAGTTCTGATAAATGTAAATAAAAAGAAAAAACATTAGACAATTGCGCCATTTATACCATTGTGCATTGTGGTGCAGTGAATATTAGCTTGGAACGAGAAATCAGAGAGCCAAGTTCAAATTCCAGTTAAATTTGTTGCATGTACTTACAAATGAATACTCTTGAGAAAGGAATTAATCCATCTCTTTTCCCTCCAGCAATGAGTTAATTAACAAGACAGATTGGGCTCTGTAGCCTTGGTT
Organism: Ascarosepion bandense; assembly: GCA_037127315.1. NCBI lineage: Eukaryota > Metazoa > Mollusca > Cephalopoda > Sepiida > Sepiidae > Ascarosepion > Ascarosepion bandense. The sequence goes on from JBBBDQ010001497.1 coordinate 1,004,924, forward strand.
GGCAACCAGTCTACCACAGAAAGTAATGGCAACCTACAGCAGAAAAAATCTTCTGCCCAGTCAGTCATGTCTCTTTTAAGCTATGATTGCCCAAGCATGTATTATGTGTGGCACTTAACTGAATTGAGACTCTGTCACAGTTTGTTTTGCCATATTTGGCAACACAAATTTGCCATATTTGGCAACACAAGAAAAAGTCATTGGATTATTCATTGTAGTATCCAAAAAATTAGGCTACCCAAAAAGGCATTCTGACTTAGATTTTTAACATGCTTAATAAATTACCTTATATGTCTTCTGAGATCTTGAAGGGTCTTTAATAAGTTGATTGCAGTGCATTAGATATTGCTGAGTCACATGCAAAACAGGTTTACGAGAAAGGCAAATTACCTTAGCAGCGTGAGGAACCTACTGCTGTGGAATTGAACTACATGTCAATTTTCGTTAGGTAGTAACCATATAAAACACAAATTTTATTGTAACTTAATTATGTACAATAATGGATCAAATGCAATATAGGTGAAGAATTCTAATAGGAAAATTGAAAATAAATACAAAGTATCTAAAACAAATTAGAGACATAACATAATAGATCATTCCAGCCCATGTACAATAATGGATCAAATGCAATATAGGTGAAGAATTCTAAAAGGAAAATTGAAAATAAATACAAAGTATCTAAAACAAATAAGAGACATAACATAATAGATCATTCCAGCCCATGTACAATAATGGATCAAATGCAATATAGGTGAAGAATTCTAAAAGGAAAATTGAAAATAAATACAAAGTATCTAAAACAAATAAGAGACATAACATAATAGATCATTCCAGCCCATGTACAATAATGGATCAAAAGCAATATAGGTGAAGAATTCTAAAAGGAAAATTGAAAATAAATACAAAGTATCTAAAACAAATTAGAGACAAAACATAATAGATCATTCCAGCCCATGTACAATAAGGGATCGAATGCAATATAGGTGAAGAATTCTAAAAGGAAAATTGAAAATAAATACAAAGTATCTAAAACAAATTAGAGACATAACATAATAGATCATTCCAGCCGATGTACAAAAATGGATCGAATGCAATATAGGTGAAGAATTCTAAAAGGAAAATTGAAAATAAAAAAAAATACAAAGTATCTAAAACAAATTAGAGACAAAACATAATAGATCATTCCAGCCCATGTACAAAAATGGATCAAATGCAATATAGGTGAAGAATTCTAAAAGGAAAATTGAAAATAAATACAAAGTATCTAAAACAAATTAGAGACATAACATAATAGATTATTCCAGCCCATGTAAAAAAATGTATCAAATGCAATATAGGTGAAGAATTCTAAAAGGAAAATTGAAAATAAATACAAAGTATCTAAAACAAATTAGAGACATAACATAATAGATCATTCCAGCCCATGTAAAATAATGGATCGAATGCAATATAGGTGAAGAATTCTAAAAGGAAAATTGAAAATAAATACTAAGTATCTAAAACAAATTAGAGACATAACATAATAGATCATTCCAGCCCATGTACAAAAATGGATCAAATGCAATATAGGTGAAGAATTCTAAAAGGAAAATTGAAAATAAATACAAAGTATCTAAAACAAATTAGAGACATAACATAATAGATCATTCCAGCCGATGTACAAAAATGGATCGAATGCAATATAGGTGAAGAATTCTAAAAAGAAAATTCAAAATAAATACAAAGTATCTAAAACAAATTAGAGACATAACATGATAGATCATTCCAGCCCATGTACAAAAATGGATCAAATGCAATATAGGTGAAGAATTCTAAAAGGAAAATTGAAAATAAATACAAAGTATCTAAAACAAATTAGAGACATAACATAATAGATCATTCCAGCCCATGTACAATAATGCATCAAATGCAATATAGGTGAAGAATTCTAAAAGGAAAATTGAAAATAAATACAAAGTATCTAAAACAAATTAGAGACATAAGATAATAGATCATTCCAGCCCATGTACAATAATGGATCAAATGCAATATAGGTGTAGAATTCTAAAAGGAAAATTGAAAATAAATACAAAGTATCTAAAACAAATTAGAGACATAACATAATAGATCATTCCAGCCCATGTACAAAAATGGATCAAATGCAATATAGGTGAAGAATTCTAAAAGGAAAATTGAAAATAAATACAAAGTATCTAAAACAAATTAGAGACATAACATAATAGATTATTCCAGCCCATGTACAAAAATGGATCAAATGCAATATAGGTGAAGAATTCTAAAAGGAAAATTGAAAATAAATACAAAGTATCTAAAACAAATTAGAGACATAACATAATAGATTATTCCAGCCCATGTACAAAAATGGATCAAATGCAATATAGGTGAAGAATTCTAAAAGGAAAATTGAAAATAAATACAAAGTATCTAAAACAAATTAGAGACATAACATAATGGATCATTCCAGCCCATGTACAAAAATGGATCAAATGCAATATAGGTGAAGAATTCTATAAGGAAAATTGAAAATAAATACAAAGTATCTAAAACAAATTAGAGACATAACATAATAGATCATTCCAGCCCATGTACAATAATTGATCGAATGCAATATAGGTGAAGAATTCTAAAAGGAAAATTGAAAATAAATACAAAGTATCTAAAACAAATTAGAGACATAACATAATAGATCATTCCAGCCCATGTACAATAATGGATCAAATGCAATATAGGTGAAGAATTCTAAAAGGAAAATTGAAAATAAATACAAAGTATCTAAAACAAATTAGAGACATAACATAATAGATCATTCCAGCCCATGTACAATAATGGATCAAATGCAATATAGGTGAAGAATTCTAAAAGGAAAATTGAAAACAAATACAAAGTATCTAAAACAAATTAGAGACATAACATAATAGATCATTCCAGCCCATGTACAATAATGGATCAAATGCAATATAGGTGAAGAATTCTAAAAGGAAAATTGAAAATAAATACAAAGTATCTAAAACAAATTAGAGACATAACATAATAGATCATTCCAGCCCTTGTACAATAATGGATCAAATGCAATATAGGTGAAGAATTCTAAAAGGAAAATTGAAAATAAATATAAAGTATCTAAAACAAATTAGAGACATAACATAATAGATCATTCCAGCCCATGTACAATAATGGATCAAATGCAATATAGGTGAAGAATTCAAAAAGGAAAATTGAAAATAAATACAAAGTATCTAAAACAAATTAGAGACATAACATAATAGATCATTCCAGCCCATGTACAATAATGGATCGAATGCAATATAGGTGAAGAATTCTAAAAGGAAAATTGAAAATAAATACAAAGTATCTAAAACAAATTAGAGACATAACATAATAGATCATTCCAGCCCATGTACAATAATGGATCAAATGCAATATAGGTGAAGAATTCTAAAAGGAAAATTGAAAATAAATACAAAGTATCTAAAACAAATTAGAGACATAACATAATAGATCATTCCAGCCCATGTACAATAATGGATCAAATGTAATATAGGTGAAGAATTCTAAAAGGAAAATTGAAAATAAATACAAAGTATCTAAAACAAATTAGAGACATAACATAATAGATCATTCCAGCCCATGTACAAAAATGGATCAAATGCAATATAGGTGAAGAATTCTAAAAGGAAAATTGAAAATAAATACAAAGTATCTAAAACAAATTAGAGACATAACATAATAGATCATTCCAGCCCATGTACAATAATGGATCGAATGCAATATAGGTGAAGAATTCCAAAAAGAAAATTCAAAATAAATACAAAGTATATAAAACAAATTAGAGACATAACATAATAGATCATTCCAGCCCATGTACAATAATGGATCAAATGCAATATAGGTGAAGAATTCTAAAAGGAAAATTGAAAATAAATACAAAGTATCTAAAACAAATTAGAGACATAACATAATAGATCATTCCAGCCGATGTACAATAATGGATCGAATGCAATATAGGTGAAGAATTCTAAAAGGAAACTTGAAAATAAATACAAAGTATCTAAAACAAATTAGAGACATAACATAATAGATCATTCCATCCCATGTACAATAATGGATCAAATGCAATATAGGTGAAGAATTCTAAAAGGAAAATTGAAAATAAATACAAAGTATCTAAAACAAATTAGAGACATAACATAATAGATCATTCCAGCCGATGTACAATAATGGATCGAATGCAATATAGGTGAAGAATTCTAAAAGGAATATTGAAAATAAATACAAAGTATCTAAAACAAATTAGAGACATAACATAATAGATCATTCCAGCCCATGTACAATAATGGATCAAATACAATATAGGTGAAGAATTCTAAAAGGAAAATTGAAAATAAATACAAAGTATCTAAAACAAATTAGAGACATAACATAATAGATCATTCCAGCCGATGTACAATAATGGATCGAATGCAATATAGGTGAAGAATTCTAAAAGGAAACTTGAAAATAAATACAAAGTATCTAAAACAAATTAGAGACATAACATAATAGATCATTCCATCCCATGTACAATAATGGATCAAATGCAATATAGGTGAAGAATTCTAAAAGGAAAATTGAAAATAAATACAAAGTATCTAAAACAAATTAGAGACATAACATAATAGATTATTCCAGCCCATGTACAAAAATGTATCAAATGCAATATAGGTGAAGAATTCTAAAAGGAAAATTGAAAATAAATACAAAGTATCTAAAACAAATTAGAGACATAACATAATAGATCATTCCAGCGCATGTACAATAATGGATCAAATGCAATATAGGTGAAGAATTCTAAAAGGAAAATTGAAAATAAATACAAAGTATCTAAAACAAATTAGAGACATAACATAATAGATCATTCCAGCCCATGTACAAAAATGGATCAAATGCAATATAGGTGAAGAATTCTAAAAGGAAAATTGAAAATAAATACAAAGTATCTAAAACAAATTAGAGACATAACATAATAGATCATTCCAGCCCATGTACAATAATGGATCAAATGCAATATAGGTGAAGAATTCTAAAAGGAAAATTGAAAATAAATAAAACAAAGTATCTTAAAACCCAAATTGGAAGGACAAATAACATAATAGATCAAATTCCAAAGCCCAAATGTAACAATAATGGATCGGAATGCAATATAGGTGAAGAATTCTAAAAGGAAAATTGAAAATAAATACAAAGTATCTAAAACAAATTAGAGACATAACATAATAGATCATTCCAGCCGATGTACAATAATGGATCAAATGCAATATAGGTGAAGAATTCTAAAAGGAATATTGAAAATAAATACAAAGTATCTAAAACAAATTAGAGACATAACATAATAGATCATTCCAGCCCATGTACAATAATGGATCAAATGCAATATAGGTGAAAAATTCTAAAAGGAACATTGAAAAGAAATACAAAGTATCTAAAACAAATTAGAGACATAACATAATAGATCATTCCAGCCCATGTACAATAATGGATCAAATGCAATATAGGTGAAGAATTCTAAAAGGAAAATTGAAAATAAATACAATGTATCTAAAACAAATTAGAGACATAACATAATAGATCATTCCAGCCCATGTACAATAAGGGATCGAATGCAATATAGGTGAAGAATTCCAAAAAGAAAATTCAAAATAAATACAAAGTATATAAAACAAATTAGAGACATAACATAATAGATCATTCCAGCCCATGTACAATAATGGATCAAATGCAATATAGGTGTAGAATTCTAAAAGGAAAATTGAAAATAAATACAAAGTATCTAAAACAAATTAGAGACATAACATAATAGATCATTCCAGCCGATGTACAATAATGGATCAAATGCAATATAGGTGAAGAATTCTAAAAGGAAAATTGAAAATAAATACAAAGTATCTAAAACAAATTAGAGACATAACATAATAGATCATTCCAGCCCATGTACAATAATGGATCAAATGCAATATAGGTGAAGAATTCTAAAAGGAAAATTGAAAATAAATACAAAGTATCTAAAACAAATTAGAGACATAACATAATAGATCATTCCAGCCCATGTACAACAATGGATCGAATGCAATATAGGTGAAGAATTCTAAAAGGAAAATTGAAAATAAATACAAAGTATCTACAACAAATTAGAGACATAACATAATAGATCATTCCAGCCCATGTACAATAATGGATCGAATGCAATATAGGTGAAGAATTCTAAAAGGAAAATTGAAAATAAATACAACGTATCTAAAACAAATTAGAGACATAACATAATAGATCATTCCAGCCGATGTACAATAATGGATCAAATGCAATATAGGTGAAGATTTCTAAAAGGAAAATTGAAAATAAATACAAAGTATCTAAAACAAATTAGAGACATAACATAATAGATCATTCCAGCCCATGTACAAAAATGGATGAAATGCAATATAGGTGAAGAATTCTAAAAGGAAAATTGAAAATAAATACAAAGTATCTAAAACAAATTAGAGACATAACATAATAGATCATTCCAGCCCATGTACAATAATGGATCAAATGCAATATAGGTGAAGAATTCTAAAAGGAAAATTGAAAATAAATACAAAGTATCTAAAACAAATTAGAGACATAACATAATAGATCATTCCAGCCCATGTACAAAAATGGACCAAATGCAATATAGGTGAAGAATTCTAAAAGGAAAATTGAAAATAAATACAAAGTATCTAAAACAAATTAGAGACATAACATAATAGATCATTCCAGCCCATGTACAAAAATGGACCAAATGCAATATAGGTGAAGAATTCTAAAAGGAAAATTCAAAATAAATACAAAGTATCTAAAACAAATTAGAGACATAACATAATAGATCATTCCAGCCCATGTACAGAAATGGATGAAATGCAATATAGGTGAAGAATTCTAAAAGGAAAATTGAAAATAAATACAAAGTATCTAAAACAAATTAGAGACATAACATAATAGATCATTCCAGCCCATGTACAATAATGGATCGAATGCAATATAGGTGAAGAATTCTAAAAGGAAAATTGAAAATAAATACAAAGTATCTAAAACAAATTAGAGACATAACATAATAGATCATTCCAGCCCATGTACAATAATGGATCGAATGCAATATAGGTGAAGAATTCTAAAAGGAAAATTGAAAATAAATACAACGTATCTAAAACAAATTAGAGACATAACATAATAGATCATTCCAGCCGATGTACAATAATGGATCAAATGCAATATAGGTGAAGATTTCTAAAAGGAAAATTGAAAATAAATACAAAGTATCTAAAACAAATTAGAGACATAACATAATAGATCATTCCAGCCCATGTACAAAAATGGATGAAATGCAATATAGGTGAAGAATTCTAAAAGGAAAATTGAAAATAAATACAAAGTATCTAAAACAAATTAGAGACATAACATAATAGATCATTCCAGCCCATGTACAATAATGGATCAAATGCAATATAGGTGAAGAATTCTAAAAGGAAAATTGAAAATAAATACAAAGTATCTAAAACAAATTAGAGACATAACATAATAGATCATTCCAGCCCATGTACAAAAATGGACCAAATGCAATATAGGTGAAGAATTCTAAAAGGAAAATTGAAAATAAATACAAAGTATCTAAAACAAATTAGAGACATAACATAATAGATCATTCCAGCCCATGTACAAAAATGGACCAAATGCAATATAGGTGAAGAATTCTAAAAGGAAAATTCAAAATAAATACAAAGTATCTAAAACAAATTAGAGACATAACATAATAGATCATTCCAGCCCATGTACAAAAATGGATCAAATGCAATATAGGTGAAGAATTCTAAAAGGAAAATTGAAAATAAATACAAAGTATCTAAAACAAATTAGAGACATAACATAATAGATCATTCCAGCCCATGTACAAAAATGGATCAAATGCAATATAGGTGAAGAATTCGAAAAGGAAAATTGAAAATAAATACAAAGTATCTGAAACAAATTAGAGACATAACATAATAGATCATTCCAGCCCATGTACAATAATGGATCGAATGCAATATAGGTGAAGAATTCCAAAAAGAAAATTCAAAATAAATACAAAGTATATAAAACAAATTAGAGACATAACATAATAGATCATTCCAGCCCATGTACAAAAATGGATCAAATGCAATATAGGTGAAGAATTCTAAAAGGAAAATTGAAAATAAATACAAAGTATCTAAAACAAATTAGAGACATAACATAATAGATTATTCCAGCCCATGTACAAAAATGGATCAAATGCAATATAGGTGAAGAATTCTAAAAGGAAAATTGAAAATAAATACAAAGTATCTAAAACAAATTAGAGACATAACATAATAGATTATTCCAGCCCATGTACAAAAATGGATCAAATGCAATATAGGTGAAGAATTCTAAAAGGAAAATTGAAAATAAATACAAAGTATCTAAAACAAATTAGAGACATAACATAATGGATCATTCCAGCCCATGTACAAAAATGGATCAAATGCAATATAGGTGAAGAATTCTAAAAGGAAAATTGAAAACAAATACAAAGTATCTAAAACAAATTAGAGACATAACATAATAGATCATTCCAGCCGATGTACAATAATGGATCG
>JBBBDQ010001498.1:12500-45000 GCA_037127315.1 Ascarosepion bandense
GTCTTTGTAACTAAATAAAAAAATGAAAGAAAACACGTTTCGTCTTTTAAAAAGAATTCTTCAGAAAAAATATTTTGTGATGGAATAACATATTTGTCAAGGTGGAAACAAAATATAAAAACCGAATGTTATAGATAAAATGCTGAATATGTAGGCCTACTTATATTTAATTTTAAATTCTTTTAGGACGTCTTTAGAATACATAATATGTTCAGTGATGGGATCATATATACAAGGTGATCCGAAGGTCGGTGAACAGTAAATGATAACATTTATTTCTAGATTCAGTCATTCAGTTGAGTGCCATACGTGATACAGGTTTTGGGCGATGATGTCTCAAAAAAGACATGACTGACTTGGCAGGTAATTATCCAACAGTAGGTTGCCATTCCTTTCTACGGCAGATTGGTTGCCAACCCAGGCTATGGAACACAGTCTGTCCTATTATTTAACCCATAACTGTAGGGAAGAGACGGATTAATACCTTTCGCAAATATATTTGTGCGTAAGTTAATGCAAAGAATTTAACTGGAATTCGAACATGGCTCCCCGATTTGTCGTTCTGAGTTGATATTCACTGTACCACAATGCAATTATTAAATTGTTAATTAAATATATATACAGGGTGGTCCATGGTCAGTAAACAGTAAATGATAACATTTATTTTTAAATTACATATACAATTATATTTATTAACGCGATTATTATATTGACAATTAAATATATATACAGGGTGTTCCAAAATTCGGTGAACAGAAATTAATAACATTTATTTTGTGATTATATATACAAATATATCTATTACTACTATTATTAAAGTGGCAATTAAATTTTATTGTGTACACAGATACAAAAGCGTTTAAATTTTATCAACGCAAGTTCTCAGTCTATTGCCCATCACACTTTACATAGCTTTAAATTCTACTCCTTACGCTTCAACAAACCATTTGTTCACACAGTCTTCTTGAAATGCATCACTTATGTAAACTTTCAATTCAGAAATACTTATCCGTTTTAGACTATATACTTTGTCTTTGAGTACTCCCCAAAAGAAGAAATCCATCGGAGTGAAGTCAGGTAAACGTGATGGCCAATCAATTGAATCTCCTCGGCTAATATATTCCATAGAAAAGGTTTCATCAATAGACTTACGGAGTGGTCTTGAATAATGCAAAAATACCATAGTTTTGATGAACACCACTGTAATAATATAACCGATACGTAAACCTATTCTACCTAATGTTCACCCACTTTTAGATCACCCTGCATGTAGGTGATTATTGGAGAATAGAATTTACTACACTGAACTGTGGAGACAGCATTTTAAACAGTACTTGACATCACTACGCTTAGAAATATTTTTCATTAATATTTGTCTGTATTCAGTTTTCTCAACACTGAATTTAGTCAGCCGGTTGTTGAGAAAGCTTAAAATCTTAAAATCTTAAATCTTGTTTGATTAGATTCAGAGATCTTTTCTTTTATAATCATTTCACCCTCAAAAAAGGGCACGAATTTTACGGTAAAATGTCCAAACTATATGTCAAAATAGTTGCATGCGTAAATACATGTGGTCGGGGGATGAGTTAAAATCTCGTCAGTGTAGTTGCTATGAAGATATTCGTACAAAAGACAGAGAGAAGCAGCATCACGCCAGCGAGAAAGTGACTAAGGGTAGACTGGCAATTTAGGATATTGCGAATTCACCTTTGGATTTTGTCGCAAACCTCAAGATGAATAGGAGATTTGGCAGACCAGATATGTCAACACTATTCAATACTAAAACGAAGGGTAGATTTATATATGTGCAAAATGTATTCTGACAAGAAAAAGCAACCAGGTGATTTTTTACGATGTAGATGATTTGGAATGTGCGTTGTGGTGTAGTCTCGGAATGAGAAATCGGATAGCCGATTTCGAAATGTTGTTGAATTGGTTGCAATCACTTACGCGTAAATAACTTTGGGAAAGGTATTACTTTATGTTTTCTCCCTCTAACTATAGGTTAAATAGCAAGACATTGGGTTTTATAACCTTGTCTGGCAACCAGTCTATCGCAGAAAGAAATGACAACATACTACAGTAAAGTCTTCTGCATTGTCAGATATGGATAAAAAGAGAAATGATTGCCCAAACGTGTATCAGGTATGGTACTTTACTGGAAGACTTCTGCAGATGATTAGAAGTGCATGTGGTGTAATGGAAAACTTCATAATGTGCCATGTCTTTTCAGATTGTGGGTGATCATGGCTCTCTACAATTTCCTGTTCTTCGTAGTTCTTAATAAATTTTCTGTCTGTTATCTTTTCTAAACCTTGTTCCGTTATCCATTTACTCAAGCCCTCTAAGTATGTTATGCGTCGCTTTTCTCTATCTATTTTGATTTCTTTCTGTCCTGTCAGTAACAGGAAATTAACAGGTTAAGATTTGTGTCAAGCAAACGGATTCTTGTCTAGCAGAATGCACAGTACAAAATAAAACCTAAATGAAGAAGAATGTTTAATATTCAGTTCAATATCATATGATTGTTCGGGCAATAACGTGAGATCTGTATATTTTCTTCTTCTTATGCATCGTATCACTTCATGACATAGTCGGTCATGGCTCTCCACACATTCCTATTTGTCTTTTGACTATACCTTACTCTCTTTTTCTTTCATCTACTTATACAACGGCAAGAAGTGGATAGCACATAGTTTTTCCTTCTCCGACTTTCATTCAGTATCTTCTGTGACTGACGAATTAAGCCAGAGGTTACCAAACTGACGTACATGTACACCAGTGGTACATTTGTACTCTTCACGTGGTACCTTGACTCCGAGAGAACAACCGTAACTGTACAGTACTCTATCCAGATTGCACAACGTATTTTTTTCAATTTCCTCATTTTTGTAAGCAAAGCTTTTAATTAACTCATATCAAGAGGTGGGTGAATTTTCAGTATTAATATGCCAAGAAATCTTCGGATTTCTGTATCACAAGATTTAGTTTCCTTCGTTTTTTTGTCTACTTTTCCATTTAGTTTTTAAATTGCTCCGATACTACGTCCATGTTATTCTCAGTGTACTCCTGTAGAATCAAATAAATGGTAGTGTCTACAATTTTACACGTAGCCAGTTAAAAAACTGCTATTGTCAGCTACGGTCCCAATACTAACATATTATTTCTATACACGTCTGCAATAAAGAAATGAAAAAGGAAACTACAAGACCTCATAAAGAATGTAGCGAAAGAAAGAACTAAACATAAACTACAAAAGAAACTGAATGCATGGGTATCAGTAAATAAAGAACCCCAAAATGCAAACTACAGATCGGCGATATTAAAATGAAGCAGTTACAGAAATTTATATAACTGAGAAGTTTTCTAACGACGGATAGTGCGACACTGAGATCCAACGGTGTATTGGCATGGCCAAGAATGCATTCCTCACGTTAAACAGAATATTAACAGACAGTAAAATTTCGTTGGAAACTAAAAAAAAAGAGTACTGGATTGCTACGTGATGTCAATCCTTCAATGTGGCAGCGAACGCTGTAAATCTCATCAAAGATAAGGGGAAGACAAGAAGTGACCGAAATGTGATTCTACAGAAGGATGCTGAGGATACCATAGGCCAAACATGTGATCAACGACAAGATTTTTAAGAAGATGGATTGAAATGGAAACTTGTACTTATCACCAGAAAAAGACAGCTGAAGTTTCTAAGACATGCAATGAAGAAAAGAAGGCTTTGATAATCTGATACTCACAAGGCAGCTAGAGGAAAAGAGAGACAGGGAAAGCAATACTTGAATACTTGATGGACTTGAGCAAATGGATGGCAAAGCGGAGTTTGGGAGGGGTAACAGGAGAAAGCATGTTGAGAGCTAATAGGGAGAAGGAAATGTTGAAGGCCACGATCGCCTTAATCCTGAAGGGACATTGCACAGAGAAAAAGACTAATCACATTTGAATTAGCAGGTGAAAAAGTTCATCGTGGAGTAATAAATAACGGTACGGTTTGTGAAAGCGCTGAGCCGAGTTCGATTTCCAGTCGGATTAATTACATTCACTTACATGATAATACCCTTGGGAAAATATGATATGGGTAAAATAACAGGACAGATTGAGTTCTAGAGCCTTGGTTTGAAATCAAGAAGAAGGAAAACTCTGAGCTCAAATTCACATTGAAAGATTTGAGCTCTGTCAGGATGTCGTGCCCAAAGAAACACCACCTCTACTGTGGTATATGTGGTGACCCTACGACTCTAATGAGTCATGGGATGTCTGGATCTGGACGACTCCATTACGGACTTGACCCGGTAGAGCGGCTTGCTTGCTCCTAAAACTGGAAGAGCTCTCTCAGTAGAAGTTCATCACTTGGTTGATCCAACCAAGTCAAGATTCAAAGATAAAACACTTTTCAGGTACATCATCAGACCGATGCATTGGCTTAATATGCAGCGATAGATGTCGAAACATAAACAACTTCTTTTTCAGGAGGTAGGCGATCATGGCTCTCCACAATTCCATATCTTTTGAACTCTTAATTTTTTGGACATTTTGATATTTTACTATCGCCAATCTATAATTTTCAATGCGCGCTGTTCCGTTTGTTAACAACCATGCATTCAATTTGGGAAAATAGCTAGTCATTCAATGTTGATCTAATCTGTAAATATGACGCAGGGGTGGTTGAATTTTTAGTTCGAAATTATGAAATGGCTGCATATTCTCAAGTATTTTTCACTGATTTTTATACAGATCAAACTATTGCCATTTTCAATATCATCATACAGTTTCTCCCTCAAAAGAAATTGAATGGTTACCTCTTTAGATGTCAGTTAGTTAAGTGCCATACGTGATACACGTTTGGGCGATCATGTCTCGAAAGAGACATGATTGACTGGGCAGAAGATTATCCCGCAGTAGGTTGCCATTGCTTTCTGCGGTAGACTGGTTGCCGACCAAGGCTACAGAACCCAGTCTGTCCTGCTATTTGACCCATAACTGGAAGGAATAGACGGATTAATACCTTTCCCAAGGGTATTTGAACGTAAGTGAGTACAATGGATTCAACTGGAATTCGAACTCGGCTCCCCGGTTTCTCGTTCCGAGCCGATATCCACTGTACCACAACGCACATCCTTTAAACAGAACCCAACTCTCTCTGTCTCTCTCTCTCTCTCTCTCTCTATATATATATATATATATATATATATATATATATATATCCGCAGACAGACCTGTTTCGCTGTAACACTGCTCATCAGTATGGTTAGACTCCGATTGCCTTTTTACCCAGGATTGAAACCCAACCGAAATTGCGCCAGTCGGCGACTCTACCTCTGGGCTATGGGCGTTCGGTCTTTAGATGTAAATCATCAAAATATTGATCTGAAAAAGTTCCATTGCCGTTAAACTATATTACTAAAACTGGTCAGTAATTTACAGGCAAGAATTTGGGAATGTTTTTTTAAATACACTGCACATTATTGTAACATTGGTAATTCAAGAAAACTGCGCATTTTTTTTTTTTATTCGCCAATATGATAAATTACCAAGAAGTTCTCTTAGGAACTCAATTCAAGTTTGGTTTTTAGCATCTCTATTATTTAGATTTTCTTTCATTATACTCCCCGTAACTGTAAAGTTAATGACAATTAAGCAACTCTGCTATATTACTAACAATCCCACGAGAGAATCGAATGCCATTTAACCATTTTTAAAAAGAAAGGAACTCACACTGATCTTGTCAGTTAATTTATCTCCCTAGCGCTTACTCGCCGTCGAAACGCCAGATGATCTACCACATATCAATCAGACGAGGACTGGCTTTATAGAAAGAGAATATAGACATGGGAAGGCTAATGCAATATTCTTATGGAAATTAGCAAAAACGCGTGTGGTATGATAGCAAAACTGTTAGCCTGATTTGAATAAGAGAAATTAGAAATGAAAACTGTCGGAGATTAGAAATGAAAACTGTCGGCATTTCAAACAAAATGACACGTCGTTACATATTCTAATCAACACTGACCGATTTCGTGATCGCAATTTCCCTATTCTGAATTACGTTCATTAATCTTTAGAACATGTCTTTTTGGGATATGTCATGATTCACCTTATGTTTTGTTGTTGTGGCCTGTCGGGCGGAATCTCTAAAGAAACCTGTTTTATTGAAACAGGACATTCGAAGTATTTTATTAAGTTTCAAATCCTGCAATGAACATTCGTGAATATTTATGAATTTTACTTATAAATATTTTGTGTTCAAATGTTAACCGAACGAAAGTTGGAACATGACATGAGTAATTTAAATATTCTTAAAGCTGTAATGAAATTCAATCGATAGCATATCGAGCAAAAATGCAAAAATAAAAAAGACAAGAAACCCATCAACCGAAAAAAATACGGTTAAAAAAGTTCGAAAAGATTTAAGAAAACCTTATGAACATATTTTATATTTTTTTTTAATAAATATTATTTACTCAATACAAGGCCCAAGAGCCACTCATAGTAGTGGGTACGAAATGAGATTGCGATAAGTGCCTACAGAGAGGCAGAACAAAATGCAGGTTATGAAGGTATGTAGGATAGATAACTGTAGTTCCTACATAATAAGAGGGTAAAATTGGAGCGATCGAGGAAGAATCATCTTAAGAGTTCATTCCAAAATACAATTCTATAGAAGAAGCAGTCTAAGTAGGACTTACTCCCCAGTAAAATAAAATGAAGGGAATTAAGACGTATTGGCTCTGTGTAAGTAGCTTGGTGGTTGCTAGCTGTGAAGGTCTTGACTGATGGAACCAGGGAATGTAATATACTAGAACATCTGTCATGAAAACAGTGATGGAATAGAGTAAATATTGCAATGTTTGTAGCGAACGGTATGTAGACTGGTAAACAAGTAATCAATAACAAGTTCCACAACGGCTTTTGAACTATGATGAATTTGGAAAGTGGTAATTGTGTAGCCCCAGGTTGGATTTGACAGCAATATTCTATTTTTGATTTGATCCGATACAGGTAAAGAGGATGCAGGACTGAAGGAGTCAGGTTCATTCTGTACATGGAGGTGACCATTTTCCAACCCAGTATATTTAACGATGGATAGTATAAGATACAAATCCTATATCATCCAACAGTTAGCTAAAACACACAAAGTAAAATTGCGCACCTGCAAAATTGGATCTAAACAACGAAAAGATTTTGAGAAACCCAGACCAAGGCAAATTTCAGAAGTCAATATGAAAAGTAAAATTCTAGATCCTGATTGGATAGGAAATAAAAAAATAATATATGACGCTAGTCAATTTTTTTTTTCACACCTAAAGAATGAAAATGCTTGACGAAGCCGGTCACATAATAAATTTCACAAATTCAACCACGTTCCGTGACCAGAGTCAGAATGGGAGCGGTATCTGATAGCATCTCGTCACGATGTAAAGAAGAAACTTCAAGCTGACACGGTCACGTCTTGCCGACATACATTCATTCTACCTCTTCTTTCAATTTTCCTGTCTTCATTTTCACTCAACGTCGCCAAAGACAACAACAACAAAAACAACAGAACACTTGTGCAATAAGTACAATTGCTTTATCTATTTCTTCTTCTTTCTCACCCTGTCGCCAACCTACCAAAAATAGAAAGGAACATACGATTTTACATTCTGCTACTATCAACCATGAACTCTAAACTTCTGTAGGACATTTTAGATACTTACAGTTCTCTTTGAGCAATTTTAACTACATGCATTTTCTCTATTTGAATATTATCTTCTTAAACAGTTACGTTAATGTTCAGTTCAGAAAATTCCACTTTTTTAATTCAACAACCTGATGATATCTTTAAATGCGGGGATTGTCGGCTATGTTTGGAAGTTGTATTGTACTAGGCATGGCAGACGACCCTACATGATGGTGACCCGCTCTCGACAATAGTTTATCTGAGTTCCATTAGGTCTGCAGTATGCCTCAGTCCAAACAAGCGTCACAGTCAAGGAGCTTCTTTTGGAGTACAGCTTTTTATCATATGCCAACAGTTTATTTTGTCGAGCTACACACATTTTATTATAAACGGTTCACCCCCAAGCAAGGCAGTATAGACACTGGTTCACAGGTTACAATAAGAGAAAACGAAAGAAGAAAGAGGGAACAAGTTAACAGTAAGGCCGAAGATAGGATAAGCAAAGTTAGGATTCAATAACATAGAAGAGAGCAATTGACGATGAAATTAAATTTTTGGTGATTGTAGCTATCAGAGAAGCAAGTAAATGAAAGAGAGTTTCACTGGTGGGGAATGTGAGAGAAAAACTAATTAGAAGTAACGTTTACATTTGACTATTTTGATTGTAAGATGTTAGGAGCTAGTTACCAATCTAGTAGCAAGAGTGAATTCACGTGGTCGGGACACCTTAGTAAGAAGCTCGTCGGAGCAGAAGTCGTGTTAATATATGACAGAGGTTAAGCACATACCATCGGTGAGAAAATATTTTACAAGTACACAAATATTTATTTCAGCTCGCCTGACGACCAGAGAATGGACATCATTTTATTCATATCATCGCAACATTTTTGGTTCATTCTTAAAAGAAAAAATATTGATTTTTGTAGCATATCAATGCATATATATATATATATATATATATATATATATATATATATATATATATATATAATGCATTGATATGCTACAAAAATCAATATATATATATGGGAAACATTTGCATTTTTGAACAAAAAAAATTGCATTCCAGTGCTGACCGTGATGGTAACTCTTTGAAAGGTTTAACATACATATGTAAGAGCTTGTCAAACCATCCTGTCTTTCTGAGATGCCTAAAGAATTGGTTGGGTGTGATTAATGAGCAAGTGAATAATCTGGCCATTACAAGTAAATGACATCTAGATGCATCGAATATTTTGCATCATTTGATGAAAAATGTAAATGGAAGACTCACACACAATCATTCACAATGTCAAGTGAAAAAATATTTAAGCAAATATAAGCACATATTTAAAGTGTCAGAAATTGAAAAAAAAATATATATATATAGTTACGTTAATTAATAAATATATATGTGGGTACACAACACAATGCACAAAACTGTATAAACAGAGCTATATATATATATATATATATATATATATAGATATATATATATATATATATATTAATAAATATACATATTGTCCTACATTGATAGCAATCATGAATTATCAAGTGCATTTTTAAAACTAACAGTTTAATAGATCGTAATTTAACTTCAATCGATTTTCATGGGATTTAAATCTTATGAAGTTACTGCTTTTTTTAACAAGATTAAAAGTTTAAATATACTAAGGTTACATGTAACAATATTTTAATTAAAACCTTGATTGAAATTTTAAAATTAAAAATATTAAAAAATATTAGAATGCTTAGAGATGAGATCAAAGGATCCTAAACCTTCATTATTAATTGTAACTAGCGGAACCCGTGGAATTTCCACAGAAGGAAAATTATGATTTCCTGGAAAAATTATACATTGTTATACTACAAATGATAGAAACGTCTTCAACGACCCTCTGACCATAGATGAGGGGGTCGTTGATGCTTCTGTAACTTGTCTTTTTTACAGGTAGGGGTGGTACACCTATGCAAACCCTTTTATCTTCCAGATGAAGTAACAGTTAGTTCAGTGCCATATGTGATAGACACTTGGGCTATCAGTTTTCAGAAAATGTTTTTTCTGAACAGAAACAAAGTATCGATTTTCATATGATATCTCGGGGAGTAACTTTTTATATATTTATTTGTTTATTTATTTTCTGACCCAAATCTCTAATTTTAGTAAGCAGAAAAAAAATCTCTAAAACTGCGAGGTTGGATTTTTAATTTATCTTACTTTTCCATAATCACTCATCAATTCGTTTTTCATTTACTGACATTGGAGACATTTTCTTTGAGACAAAACTTTTAAAAGTAGGAAAGAGATTAATTCTAAATTATCAGAATTATTTCTGACCATAATCATCATCATATGATAATTCTGCTTGTTCCTTCCTTAGTTACCAAATTTAAAAAGAAAGAGATTTTGAAAGAGAAAATGTTTTTTATTACTAAAAATCATTGCTCCTGTGTCCATTGTAAACTGAAAAGACGATCTGAGTAATGGTCAATGGTGTAGAGGTCAGAAATTTCGTTATTAGGCCGCGGGATACGACAGCAAACCTGTTAATTTTTTAATATAATGTACATTACACGCACATATACACACACAATTACTGCTACAACTACCAGCTTAAGCTGCTACTGCTACGGTAATGCTATAGACTCTCTCCGCCTACTCTCTCTCTCTCTCTCTCTTTACTACCCTTCCGTTTGGCAAAGGTGAGAGAAAGGCTGAGGAGAGTAGCGTTTATAGATTATAAAAAGATAGAGCGGAAGGAAAAGCTCTTGTAGAGAGTAAGTGTGTTATCTTTCTTCAGTGGCATAACGGACGGAGGAAATAAGTAACGAAGTAACACGCAGAATTATTATATGATATTTTCAGGGTAAAGAAAGAAAAAAAGGAATTGAGTGTGAAAGAGAGAAAGAAAGAGGCAAACGTATAGAGAAATCTGCTTCTATTAGGGTCTAAGAATTAAGTAAGCATTATTTCTACGCCAGCATGTGGTCGTTAAATCGCTTTTTTATTACTAATATTTAGGTTATTTATATGTTCTGCTATGACAAGTTTATTTCTAAAAGGCATCAGTTACATCTATCTATTCTATTGGAATATTTCGATTTAGCGACCATATCCCAGGTATTAATTCGGCTTATTATTATTTTTAATTTCCAATAATATATGGATAAATAGTGCTTTTTCTGCATTGTTTAAAGACAACATGTGATTATTAAATCTCAGCTTCCACGTGTTAGAAGTCGATCCAAAGTAAAATTTAACCTAGTCATTTTCAGAATGAATTCCAGCTCTGTAAACTATACTTTCGAACATACATTGGTCATTCAATAGACAGCTTTTGTTTTTTGGCAGTTGCAGTACCTTTTCGAAAGGGTCATTATTGTAGGGTAACTGATATTATTCAGATGGGCTAAATATTTATTTGATATATTATTGTTATTATGTTGAGAAATATTTTTATCGGTTTTCTTAACGCAATTATAACTGACATTATTGAATTTTGTTTTTTAGTGTTGTTGAATAGTAGAAATAGTTGTAATTCAGTTTAGGAAGAACTTACCGATGTTAGTTTAGACATTACCTCTGAAATGTGGGTTAAACCAAATAATGTTACGATTACGTGATTTCAACTTATTTGTGCCTACATTGTTTTTAACGGAGTATTTTAAACTAGTTTTGCGTTTACGATTTTCTAAAGCATTAATGTATTTATTTTTGAATTGTAAAAAACTTCCTTATTGGTAGAGTTGGTACTTATACAAAATTGGATAGATTTATTTAGGTTGTTGATGATTTTATGGGTTTGAGCTTGAGTTTTGTTTGTGTGAGTTACTTAATGCCAAAAAGTTAGGGTTTTAAGGTATTTTTTTTAATCGTGTCACCCCAAGCAAGGCATTCCACTGCCACTATAGCGCAGGGGCTTACATAGAGCGATTGGGTATAGGAAATGTCAGAAGGAGGGTGATAGACGAGTTAGGATGTACATAGGGAGAGAGTTAGAGAGAGTGGGTGTGAGTGTGTTAGGAGGTGCCTATTGATCCTACATTTAAACTCTTGGAGGTTGTAGCCGTCGGGGAAGCAAGCATGCGGTCGGGAATTCCACAGGCGGGAAGTGCGAGGAAAGAAGCTGTTGGAGTAGAAATTGCGGTTACATTTCATCGGTTTCACTGTAAAAGGGTGGGACCTAGTTGAAAAGGCACAAGGAAGCCACGTCACGCCGGTGAGAGAGTGACTGCAGGCGGTCAGCCAAGTCAGTATCAATCACATTACAGATTCTTCGCTGTATTTTGTCAAGAACCCCGAGGAGAATAGCAGGGGCACTCGACCAGATGTGGCAGCAGTACTCAATACACGGGCGGATAGTAGATTTATATAAGTGCAGGATAGATTCAGAGGGAAAGAATTTCCGGAACCTGCACAGAGAGCCGACTTTCATAGCTGCGGATTTAGCAATGGATTCGACGTAGTCATTCCACTTGAGGTCCGCTGAGAATGTCAGGCCAACCAGGCGTAGTGATTTACTCTCTGGGAGGCAAACCTGTTCCATGATAATGGGAGGGAGGTGCGGTTGTCTGTGGCGGTTAATTGTCAGCAGCTTCGTTTTGGAAGAATTGAATTTTACGAGCCATTTCTTACCACAATCCACCACGGATTGGAGGTCCTTTTCAACCTCGGCAGCGAGATTCGCCTTGTCACCAACACCAGATTTTTGATCGAGGCGAGAGTAAACTGTGGTATCTTCGGCGTACAGGCCTACTTATGGCATCGGGGAGATCATTGATGTAGATTAGAAAGAGCGTAGGACCTAGGATAGAGCCTTGGGGGACACCCGCGTTTGCAGGTTAGTTCTTGGAGGCATGACCGTTTAATACCACCTTCAGTGTGCGGTTAGAGAGAAGTGACTGTATTAAGTCCAACAAAAGTTCAGTTATGCCATAGCTTCGCAGTTTCCGTAGAAGGCCGGCATGCCATACTCTGTCGAAAGCTTTAGAAATATCCAAGGTAACGGTTCGGGCTTCACCATTTTTGTCGAGAGATATTCTTTTTAATGTTCAGTTATAATGAGAAACTTCATTTAGGCAAATTTTGAAGAAAAAAAATTTTTAGTTTTTTTTTATTTTAGAAAAATGAAGATGTGTTCTAATTTTGTATTCGAAAATATATTGCTGGCAATAATTTTTACATCAAAAATATGTTATTTCTATAAAAGTCTGTTTTTATGTACATATTCTATAAAGTTATTTTTATACTTTCATAATAGGGAGAGAGTTAGAGAGAGTGGGTGTGAGTGTGTTAGGAGGTGCCTATTGATCCTACATTTAAACTCCTGGAGGTTGTAGCCGTCGGGGAAGCAAGCATGCGGTAGGGAATTCCACAGGCGGGAAGTGCGAGGAAAGAAGCTGTTGGAGTAGAAATTGCGGTTACATTTCATCGATTTCACTGGGGGGGGGTTTAACTAATTGCCCATAGCTGGGACCCAAACAGGTGTTACCAATCCGGATCAGGGTGGACCTGGGAATAACAGCAATTAAGAGGTGGTTCCATGCTCTTCACAACCTCCTAATGCAGTTTACTGTCAATGATTTTATGGGAGTAATTTGATTTCATATATATATATATATATATATATTGTGTGTGTGTGTGTGTATCTGTGTGTATGCATGTGTATGTGTAGATAGATAGATAGATAGATAGATAGATAGATAGATAGATAATGATAATATTACTGATCCATTTAAGGAGCTAAGGTAAATGTCTGGGACACCGAATCATAAGTGGCAGCAATATTCTAAGCATGGATGAATGGTAAGCTTATTAATATGTAAGACAGATTTCGGAGAGAAAAAATGTCTCAAAAGACACAGCGAACCAAGCTTCTTAGCAGCTGCCCTAGCAATGGATTCAATAAAATCTTTCTACAACCTGTCAGCTGAAAACATTATCCCCAGAAGGCGCAACAACTCACTTTCCTCGAGGTTAGCATCAGTCATGCTAATAAAAGGCAGAGAAGTGTCGGTGTCTCTCTCATGATTAATTGGGTCAAGTTTAGTTTTAGAAGTGTTAGAATTAACAAGCTATATCTGGCCCCAGTTATCGTCAAACTTGGGGGAGTTTTGGACATTGGCTGCTATTTTGACCTTGTCGGCCCGATAAGCCTTATTATCGAGACGGGAGTAATTTGTTGTCATCAGTGTAGATACCAAGATGAGAGATGATTTCACCCGTAAGGTCAGTAATCAAAATTAAAAAGAGGGTAGGACCAAAAACAGAGCACTGGTGAACGCCCGCGTTAGAACGAAATGATCTAGATGTGTGGCCGTTCATTGTTACTTCATTTTATCAATTTATAGGAAAGACTGGATCAGTTTAAATAAAGTGTACGGAGATACTGTAACTATTTAGCTTGTGGAGAAGACTTGAAAGGCTTTCGAGATGTCAAATGCTACAGATCCGGCTTCACTGTTTTTATCTAAAACGTGACTGACTATTTCTGCCATTGTCGTCAGTACAGCTGTGGACCTGGTGAAATGAAAGCCATATTGCTTGTCTAAGAAAAGGTCCTAGTGTAAGAGATGATCAACCAATTCTGCATTTGTTAGGGCCTCTAGAAGTTTGCTAAAAGAAATAGAACTTAAAATGCGATATTGATGAATACCAATAAGTTAATATGCAAGAAATGAGAGAAAATTTAAAGCAACGAAAGAGGAAAATAGAATTCACAAATACGATGGCGCAGAAAAATCAAAAGAACAAAAACAAACAACAAAAACTACAAGAAAAAAACAAGAAAACAAGTTTAGGCAGGAGGAGAGTGAAGAGAAAGACGAACCAGTTACACGGGGTGTCAGAGAACGGGCAAGAAAAGGATGTGAACACGAGAGTGAAGACATTTGCGAAAGTAGTGAGAAAGGAGAAGTAAAAGATACACGAGGTGATATAGAAAGGACTGGAGTCAAGTAGATAAGAGATGGAAATTGACATTGCATTTAAATTCCTGAAGGTTGTAGCTGCCAGGAAAGCAAGTATATGGAAGAGAGTTCCACAGGCGAGAAACGCGAGAAACGAAGCTGTTGTAGTGGAATTTTTCGCCTTCAACAATTTTTTTCTTTTCAACAAGACCAATAAGTCTGATATAGTCTTGTGTGATCTTCAACGAATATTAAATCAAGAATGATTTGGTGACACCCACTTTGGTGAGTGTGAAGGGGAACAATTAAATCTCTGAAGCCAAGTGGTGTTGAGGAAGAGCATGCTTGAATCGCCAGGAAAAGCTGCTACTGTAGAATTGGCAATTACATATGACTGTTTTAGCGGTAAAAAGATGGGACATAGTTGCCAATCTAGTTGCACGGGTAAATTCCGGAGAGCGCGGAACCACGGTATAAAGTTAATCAGAGAAGCCGTGAAAATACTTGTAGCAAAGACAGAGGAAAGCCACATTCCGTCGATGAGATAGGGGCTGAAAGCAAGCTGTCAAATTGGGACTCATTACATTTGTGTTCTCGACAGGCTCCAAAGGAGAATCTGTAATGTGATTGGTCTCTACCTATCGGTTTGGCTCCAGCCACTTTCTTAGCAATGTGATTCCCTCTGACTCTTATATAAATATTTTCATGGCCTCTGCTCTGACAAACTTAAGTCACGGGTGCACTCTCCACAAGAATTTACTCGTGCAACCAAACTGGCAACAAGATACCACACTTTTACAGTTAGATCAACAAAATGCAGGCGAAAAATTCCACTACAACAGCTTCGTTTCTCGCGTTTCTCGCCTGTGGAACTCTCTTCCATATACTTGCTTTCCTGGCAGCTACAACCTTCAGGAATTTAAATGCAATGTCAATTTCCATCTCTTATCTACTTGACTCCAGTCATTTCTATATCACCTCGTGTATCTTTTACTTTTCCTTTCTCACTACCTTCGCAAATGTCTTCACTCTCGTGTTCACATCCTTTTCTTGCCCGTTCTCTGACACCCCGTGTAACTGGTTCGTCTTTCTCTTCACTCTCCTCCTGCCTAAACTTATACTCTCTTATGTAGCCCCCTGTAAATCAGTGGTAGTACTGCCTTGCTTGGGGTGAAATGATTAAAAAAAAGATCCGCCTTTGGATTTTGTCGAGAACTCAGAGCTGAACAGTAGGAGCAGCTGACCAGATATGGTAACAGAATTCAATGCACAGACAAATAATAGATTTATATGAATATTGTTTGAAGTAAGAAATTTTTGTTCGTTTTCTGCCTAATTATTGGTTAACTTAAAACATTAATTGAAGGATTGGCTTTGTTTCTTAACAGAAATTCCTTTAAGTGGACTTTAACTAAGTTAAAACTTACCAGGTCACCAACACTTTTTTCTCCCTCCCTTCAATTGGAGTACATAGACTAAACTATCGCCCGGTTCGAACTCCACCCACGTTTATTGAACGGGTGAAGAGGCTCATCCCTTGTTTCCTGTTTAGGATGTGGTTTCCAGCTTTCACTTTTCCAATCTTTTACTCATTTCCATTCTTTTCCTCTTTTTGTTTTCTTTTTTCAATTGGAGTAGATAGACTAAAATATCGCCCGGTTTACACTCCACCCACGTCTATTGAACGGGTGAAGAGGCTCATCCCTTTTTTCCTGTTTAGGATGTGGTTTCCGGCTTTCTCTTTTCCAATCTTTTACTCATTTCCATTCTTTTCCTCTTTTTGTTTTCTTTTTTCAATTGGAGTAGATAGACTAAACTATCGCCCGGTTCACACTCCACCCACGTTTATTGAACGGTTGAAGAGACTCATCCCTTGTTTCCTGTTTAGGATGTGGTTTCCGGCTTTCCCTTTTCCAATCTTTTACTTATTTCCATTCTTTTCCTCTTTTTTTTTCAATTGGAGTAGATAGACTAAACTATCGCCCGGTTCACTCTCCACCCACGTTTATTGAACGGGTGAAGAGGCTCATCCCTTGTTTCCTGTTTAGGATGTGGTTTCCGGCTTTCTCTTTTCCAATTTTTTTCACTCTTACGTAGCCCCCTGCACATCAGTGGCGTTACCGCTTTGCTCGGGGTGATATGATTTTTAAAAAAAGTGTGCCTGATGATTTTTGACAAAAGAAAATTTCTTGCACAGTATAGCGATTCAATTTTTAGCAGCAGATGTAGCTATTGATTCAATGTATTCATACCACTTATGATCGGCTGGGTGAGTGAGGCCGAGAAGGTACAGTGTATTGCTTTCAGGGAAACTAGTGTGATTCATCTTAACAAAATAAAGGAAAGCTTTCGCATAATGTTATATATATAAGCAATTTAAAATTTATTTTCGTTTCATATTTTAGAAACAAATTAAAGTACTAAACGAAAACATTAAAATTCAGTGACAAGGGCTGCATCAAAAAAGCAAAGTTACAAACAACTTTATTAAAATGGAACAGGTCCATATATAGGAGGTGGCAAAAGGAAAGGCCTTTTTTATCAACTGCGAGTGTACCTCTGCCAGCAAGAATCTAATCTTGACAAAAATGCTTCTACAGCTACTTCTAAATCAATAAAAAACTTCATCCATCCCCCGACAAAAAAAACAGAAAATTAAAGAAGGAATTTATTGTATCACTGATAGTAATTGCCACGAGTAATATATAGAAGAAACCTCAAGGAAACTAAATAAAGTTTTATATGGACATAAAACAAGACAATCGATGTATTAGTGGCTCACCTGAACGATTTTGACAATAGGTTTGCTTTTAAAATGCTATTTTAGAATGCAAATCACTGAGACGAAAGTTTATAGAAAGTGCTTTAATCGCTAGATCATTTACGGTAAATTTACTCACTAATTTCTAATATTTTACTTTTATTGGTAGAACTTCTTTTCTCACAATCTCGGATATTTTAAATGATAAGAAACAAATAAAAACTAAAACAGACTACATGAAATTCGATTAACTTCTTGTTTATGTACTCTTCACAAACCACTGTCGCTTGCAGCTTTAAGTAAATGTTTTTTTTTTTTTTTTTGTTATTCTAAAAGGCTCTTATCCCATCCATTTTCTCAAACTCGTCAAATATGTTATGGGTTATTTCTCTCTTGCTTTCTATCTGTCCTGCGAGTAAAAGATTTTCCAAGCCTTCCTTTCTCATTATGTACCACAGAAATTTCATCTATCTTTTCCTGATTTGGAGTATAATTTCCATATTAATCTGATGCTCTTAAGGATGAAAATCAATGCATTAAAATGAAAGAAATATCCATAATAATTTTCTAAACATGACCTTGTTGGGCACTAAGTTGTAGCGTAGAGGCTTACATTATTTTCCTGCAAACTTTCGATAGTGCAGTGAATAGTCTTCATAGATGACCTACACATTTTACGTTCTAATTTATCTCTGTTATCTTAGTCAACTTGTGTACAAAGGTTGTAGCTTCGGTATAAGTAACTAGTTACTAACTACTATAATTATATAAGTATTTGAATTATTATCACTCGGAGAGGCGCTTGAATCAGTATTCTCTTTATATATGTGTTGCTTTTGCTACCACGTTCATAATTCATATCTAAACTAATTTATATATGGAACTTTGTCTGTGTGTGTATGTGTCTGTGTGTATGTGTGTGTCGCTTACCTATAGACTCCGAAACAGCTGAACCGATTTTCTTGAAAATTTACACAGTTTTACTATAAGCATCTACGAATGTTCTTAGCTAGGTTTTGTGTCGAGGTACCCACGATAAATATCGAAAATCGATAATCGAAAAAATCGGGTTATAGAAGGAGTAGTCAATTTTAATCAAATTTGATACACTCATAGACAAAGACATAAGAAACGATATTCAGAAGTTTCAAGGTTGCAGTTCTTACAATAGTGCAGAAAATCAATAATATACATATATTAAAGGCAATATGTTTGTGTGTCTGTTTATTTGTCTGTATGTCCTTTATACAAATCCACAATTTTTATCCGATACTCACCAAACTTCACACAAATATTCTTTAGGCTGAGTCTGAGCTCTAGGACCATGGATTAGTTTTAAAGCTTTCATTACACCCGAGCAACGCCGGGCTATACTGCTAGTTAGGAAATAAGAAAGGTACTTGGAGGAAACGGAAAAGAAAAGAAAAAGATAGGTGAGAGTTTAATCTAAATATTTTAACAGTGGAGAGTATAAGTAACTTTATAACGATAAGAATATGAAGGTTTTCGATATTCATTATGTAGGACTAGTTAATTGAATATCGATTATTACAATAGATAAGTTTGTAACAGAAAGTTTCAGAGATAACAACAGGCAATAAGACCTCTGATCGGGAGATTGGAGGTTTAAAACACGTGTATTCACTTATTAATTGATGTTGTTCCCAGATCTACACCAATTCTCAGTGGTAGCACAATCAGGGTACAAGTTATAGGAAAATAGGGAACCCAGCAAACTAAAACTAAAGTAATTTTAAAATTACATTTGATATTAAAAGTACCAGCAATATATGTTTATATAAAAATTATCAACAATATCTATTTTTTACGATCATTTCACCCCAGAAAAGGTAAGAAGACCACTGATGCTCAGGGTGTTACAGTGAGAGAAAAGTACAAGAGATATTAAAGAAAGGATAAGAGATAGATGGGAATCAAGTAGGTAGAAGATGGCAATTGATGTTACATTTAAAAGTTTGGAGATTGCAGTTATCAGAGAGGCAAACAAATTAACTAATTCGACTATAAATGGGCAAGATCTTCATACCAATTTGTAGCACGCGTAAATTTATGTGGGCAGGGAACCAGGGAAAGAAGCTCATTAGTGCTGTTTCCATGAAAATACTTGTAGAAAAGACAGAGGGAAGCAACATCACCTCGGTGAGAAAGTGACTGAAGGCAGGCAACCAAATCAGGATCGTTTATATTGCAAATCCTTCTTTGGATTTTGTTGAGATCCTCAAAATGATTACCAGTAGTGCCCGAAAAGATACAGCAACATTTTTCGATATACGGACGAATGGCACATTTATTTATAAAAATGCAAAATGGATTCTGACGAGAAAAAACTTCCTGAGCCTATTTTTTTAAATAAGCATATCGCCCCAAGTAAGGCAATTGACTGCCACTGGTGCTCAGTGGGTTACATAGAAGGAAAGTTACGAGAAAGAGGGACAGGTTATAGGGGAAGTCATGAAGTGGGTAACAGAAGAATGAAAAACTGACGAGAACGGAGTGGACGGAGAAAGAAGGAGAAGAGAGGAGATCGAAGTCAGTGAAACAGAAGAATTCTACTGACTTTACATTTAAATTCTTGAAGAGTGTAGCTGTCGAGGAAGCAAGTAAACGGAAGGAAATTCCCTAGTCGGGAAGTGCGAGAAAAGAATTTGATGGATTAGAATTTGCGTTTACATTTTATTAGTTTCACAGTAAAAGGGTGGGACCTAGTTACTAATCATGTGCCTCTAGTAAATTCATACATAGGGGACTCCTGTGAGCTACGTTCATCGGAGCAGAAGCCGTGAAAGTGTTTGTAGAAGAGATACAAGGCAGCTACATTAGGCCGGTGTGAAAGTGACTGTATCCAATCTGCCAAGTGAGGATCGATCACATTACATATTCTCCGTTGAATTTTGTCAAGGACCCCTAGATGGATAGCAGCAGCACCCGACCAGATATGGTAGCAGTATTAAATGCACGGGCATAGGGTAGATTTATATATGTACAGGATGGTTTCAGCCGAGAATAACTTCCTGGCGCTACACAGAAACGATCTCATAGAAACGGATTTTATATTAGAATTACCAACAGTACATTTTATTGCAAAATGAAACAAAAATATATTTATTTATGGTTGAAGACATACAGTTGTATTCAAATTATTTAGACTTCGGAATTAACTAACCCATAGAGGATGATATACTGCGAAACAAAAGAGTTTGGGAAAATATACTTATAGGTGTAATTCAATCTTATCATTTATCATTAGGTTTGGTTGAATCTACCCACAGTCAGTCAGTCAGTTAAGTGCCATACGTGATATACATGAGAAACTGAGCCGAAGGGCTTACGGCCATATCACGTTGAATACACCGGTTCTCGCTCGATCACCGAAGTTAATCAACATTGACCGCTTGGGAATACCAGGTGCTGTAAGCGTATAGTAATGGATGTGCGTTGTGGTGCAGTGGATATCGGCTCGCAAAGAGAAATCGGTGAGCCGAGTACGAATTCCAGTTGAATACCCTGCATTCACTTAAGCACTGGTACCCTTGGGAAAGTTATTAATCCGTCCCTTCCCTACAGTTATGGGTTAAATAACAGGGTAGAACTTGGGGACCCTGCCCTTAAAAACAAATCCCAATGAATCTTGATACTTGAAAAGAAAAAAGTATTACTAGACACAAAAACTAGGTGGATAGCACGGGCACCCGATTAGTTTGGCAACAGTATTATATGCACGGGTGGATGGTAAATTTATATAAGTGCGGGAAATGTCAGACGGGAAAAACTTGCTCGCCCTACACAGAGAACCAACCTTCTTTGCAGTGGATTCGATATAGTCATTCCACTAATGGTCTGTTATGGCAGTTAACCCCAGTACGCACAGTGTTGTTTTCAATGAGGCTTGTCTGATCCATGTTAATAGGTGGGGAGAGTAGAAGCGATTGTCTGTGATTGTTAATATGATTCTAAAAAAATAACGTTAACAAGTCCTCAAATTCATTTATCTATTTACTCTTTACAACTATTTTACCAGCCATGCCATGTACAGAAGGTCAAAAAATTTTTTTATTCAATTTATTAGGAAAAAGTTCCACTCAGACAGCTTTTTCTCAAGAACCGCTGCTATTTTGAAGCAGGGTACAGATTGGATGCTTCCCTGATGACAATAATCATAACCAGTTCATGTCTTGTGTAAACCGTTATATATCTTACATATCCTCATAATCTTCACTTGCGCTCTCCTCTTAGATGCATACAATCTCAAGGTTATTAATTATAATTATATTATCACAATATTCACAGTCATGGTTGAATCTGGTTGAATCTGGATGCGACAAAAATTTTAGTGAATATACAGGGTGCCCATAATGTCCGTGTGCAATCTAAAAATTTATAACTTTATTTGTATTTGCGATAGAAATAATCCGTAAAAAAAGGTTATAAAGTTTAATGCACCTAGTTTTAAGTATAATTATTGAATAATTCTTCACCACAAAATTTGCAACAATTTTTAGATAAGTAAAAAAATATGAACTACAAAATCGTATTACCCTTTGTATTGCTAATGATGGAGGACATGTGGACACTTAAATACAATTTCAATAAAACTTTAAAAAAAACAGATTTACTTCTTTCGAATCCTTTTCACGAATTATACTACATCCCACCCTTTTACAGTGAAGCCGATAAAATGTAACCGCAATTTCCACTCCAACAGTTTCTTTTCTCGCACTTCCCGATTGTGGAATTCCTTTCCAAGTGATTGCTTCCCTGACGGCTACAATCACCAAGAGTTTAAATGTAAGGTCAATAGACACCTTATAACACACTAACTCGTATCCATTCTTTCAAACACTCTTCCCATCTACCCAGCCCTCAGCCTGGGTATCCTTACCCATCTATCACCCTTCTTCTGATATGTCCTATATCTAACCACTCTTTCTCTTTACTTTCACAATGCGCAATAGTGGCAGTGGAATGCCTTGCTTGGGGTGAAATAATAATAATAAAAGAAATTTCTATCGCAAATACAAATACGGTTATAAATTTTTAAGTGCACACGAACTTTATTGACACAAGAAAGGAGGACATTTACATTACCTATCGTAAGTAAAAGAGACAGCCGTTTGTTAAAGAGATAAAAATTTCCAAACGTTACAAGTCAAAGGACGATGTGGAGTGCAACAATCACACATGTCCTAGTAGATTATAGAACAATGCTAAGCTATTGGGAAGCCGGTAATAAACAAAATCACGATAATAGATTCAACCCATCAGAAATACTTGTCCCGATCAAAACCTCCACGGACTTAACAACAACCTGCATTTACATCTCCAGTTGTGGTATTGAATATAAACACGAGACGACCAAAATTAGCTTTAGTGTAAAGTTAACTCAAATTTACTGAACGGTGAGACAATCTTCGGAAAATTTTAATCAATCGATAAGCTCGGAAATATGCTTATCATGCCTAATACTTAACTTTATGGTGACTCAAAGTACTATTGTTTAAGTCGCTGCAAAGGAATCGTTCAACAAAGAGGCGTACTTAGTCTAACGACGAAATTCTGTACTCCGGGAAATGATTGGTTTTCTGTCGGAGTGTTCCTCTTTTAAACAATCAATTGTTCTCACACTTATGATTTTCATAAACCTGGTTGCCGGAATTTAGATTCCATGAGACTAGGTTACCTACATAAATAGAATTGTATAGTGTGCTGTTATATTTAATCCATATATTATTAGTGGATTTAAAAAACATGAATAATTTTTATAATGCTAATACTTAAGTATATGTCTCGAAACACATAAGGTCTCAAAAATTTGTACTCTGGGGGAAGGATTGGTTTTCTGTTGAAGTTTTCCTTTTTTCTACGCTAACAAATTTCATCGACCCGGGTGTCGGAATTCTGATGCATCTTCTCCTTGATTAGTTACCTACCAAGGTTGATGAGCCTTACTTAGCATGCCTAGTCTTTAATAAATTTAGTCAATTTTTAGATAATAAAATCTTGTTAGTTTTTTTTTTCTGATGTTTCGTTTGAACAAATATTTTATTTGTTCGAAGCAAATAGCACGGCAAACGGACCCCCGCCTTTAAATCCTCTTTAGCTAAATCAGGCCTCGAATGAAGGAAACATGTTAGTGAGGCTGGCGAGAAAAGGTGATATTTGCAAGTTGTTTTCCTTTCCAAAATGACTTCCTATTAGAACTTGAACGGACAAATGTCAGTTACGTTATTTGTTTACTTATTTTCCTAATATTCTCTGCCATTTATCGATCGTGTCGCTAAAGAGATCACTGGAGTCGAAATAAAGAACTGAATGTCAACTTGTCGCAAGCAATTGGTTTTTTTTTTTACTGAAGTGATTTTTTTATTCTTGTCTAATATCTGATCAGTGAAAGTTCGAAAATGATTTTGACTTTTCCGCAATCGCCTCATTTTTTTAATGCAAGGAAGAATAAACAACGATTCCAGTTAAAACCGAATAGAAAAGTATTGGTGAAACAGGGAAAAACCTACCTTCAAAAGAAAGACGTTGCAGAATTCCTCGAATGTAGCTATTTTTTTATCAACTCGCAGAAGAATTCGTTGACCAATTTAGAAATATTAAATCATAAGAGAGTATTACAAATAAAAAAAATAAATACGAATTAACGCAGTTGCGTTTTATGGTGTAAATGGATATCGGCTCAGAATGAGAAATTTGACATTCGAGTTCGAATTCCAGCCGAGTTTGTTACGTTCACTTAATCACGAATACCATTAAAAAAGATAGGAATCCATCTATTCTCTCTCCAGCTATGGTTTGAAGAGCAGGAAATACTCCATTGGCAACAAGCCTATCGCAAAAAGAAATCAAAAATTGAAAGAGACAGGATCACCCAAACGTGTAACATGTAACGTACATAACTGACTGACTGAAGACAGTTTAAGTGTAGACTTCATCGTCTCATAAGCGAAAAAAAGGTATTTGGCCTAGTGGCAAACAATGCTTTTTTTCACGGCTTCTGCTCCGATGAAATTAGCTCACTGGTGCCCTCTATGTATAAATTTACTCGAGCTACGAGGTTAGCAACTAGGTCCGGCACTTTTATAGTAAAACCAATAAAATGTAACCGCAACTTCTACCCTTCAGCTTCTTTTCTTGCACTTCCCCACCTGTAGAATTCCTTTCCGTATACTTGCTTTCTAGACAGCTACAATCTTCAAGAATTTAAATGTAAGTTCACTAGTCATCTCCTACCACACTGACTCGCATCCTTTTTCCTCATGCTATTTTTTCCTTCCACTCCACTCTCATCACATCAGTATTCTCATCCTTCTTCTACCCACTTCCTGGCATCACCTATAACCTGTCCCTCTGAAGTAGAGTTGGTATGGACACTTAAAATGATTGGCTAGCCTAGCAAAGACAGTGCTTCAAGGAAACCGTGCTGGGACGTTGCATGAGGTAAATACGGAAGAAATAGTGAAATGAAAATATTGAGGAATGGATGGAGAAACCATTTGCGGTGACGCAGGTTCTGGCATACCAGCGCGACAGATGGAGTTGACTAATAGACAGATCAGCTTGTCGTAACTACAGAGACGTTATCAGGTGTTAAGGAAAAAAGAACAAAAAGAAATATTCGTCAACAAATTTCTACAAACAATCACTAAAATCATAACCGGCTTGATACATTTTGATATATTTTCTTAAAGTCTTCATTGGTATTCATTATAGTTTAATTTTATGTTTTATAAACTTATACTTATCTTAATTTCATTCCCAGATGGCAATCTCAGAAGACAGTAGATATCATTTGGGAGGAAGTTGTGCTTATTACCCAACACCCTGGACGTCATAAAAGCAGGATGTTCCGAAGACTGAGTGATCTTTGAACTACTTCCCGCAGTAAATCCTGAATCATTTTTACATTCTGTAACGACGTAGACGTACGAGTAAATACCTTGTTAGCTTAACTTCAAAACCTTGGGTGGTAATGTCAGAAGGCAGTACCTTTCCTTCGGGAGAGGTTTGAGGTCAAAGGTTTTTTTTATCGTTTCACCCAATGCAAGGCAGTAATAAGAGTAAAAGATTAGATAGGAGGTGAGTCAAGAGAAAGACGAACCAATTACAGCGGATGTCAGAGAAAGGAGCAAGAGAAGGATGGGAATACATATGTGGCGGCAGTTGCAAAGGTAGAGAGAAAGGAAAAGATATACAGGGTGATGTAGAAAGAGCTAGTGATTAAGAGATGGGTATCAACATTGTATTTAAATTTTTGGAGGTTGTAGCCGTCAGGAAAGCAAGAATATGGAAGAGCGTTCCACAGGTGGGAAGTCCGAGAAAAGAGGCTACTGGAGTAGAATTGTAGTCTGCATTTGGTTGATCTAACAGTGAATGGGTGCGACCCAGTTTCCGTCTGGTTGCATGAGTAAACTCTTGTGGCAGGGGCACCAGTGACTTAAGTTCATCGACCGAGTAGGGTTGAGTAAACTTCCAACGACTTTCCACAGTAAACTATGACACTGTATAACATTATGTAATGGCGTTGGCTTGCAGATAAATAACCCCTCAGGTGGTCTTCCTCGCAAGCAGTACCTATCCTGCAAGTGAAAGGCTTGGCTTATTACCCTACACCTCAGACGTTCTAAACAGAATCTACCGAGTAGCTTTGATCAAGTTTTGAACGGCTTCCCACATTAAACCCTGACTCTGCATTACATTCTGCAACGATGTGGGTGTGTGGAAATGTACCTACTTAGCTTAACTTAAAACCTAAGGCGGTAATCTCTACAGTAACTTTCTTAAAGGTGTGTGAGTGTGTGGTCTTAACAAACGCTTGAGGTGACCATAAAAGTGGAAGTGCTGAGGATATTTAAGACATATTTGAATGTCTGTCAGCATTAAACATCTGCCCTATGTAACAGTCTATAACGACGTTGGCGTGTAGATAAACATCCCCTTAGCTTAATTTCAAAACCCATGTAGTAATCTCCAAAGACAGTGCCTCTCCTACAAAAGTGGGCTTGGGTTATTATCTGATGCCTGAGGCGTCCCAAAAACCTAATGTACTAAGTGGCTTCGGTAGGTGACTGGTGTAATTACCAGACGCATGTTGTATTCCTAAAAAAAATAAAGTGCGGAGGAATTCCTCTATTTATGGTGATCGTCTAAGCGCAGCTTAGATGTGGAACAAGACAGAAAGTATGGGATACCCAGTGAGGATCGAACTTACTACTCATGTATAATATGTTCTAGCAAAATAAGCTGGCTAGTCATTACACCACGTCGGGGGAGTTGGCCATTTATGAACGTCGTCATCCATTGAACCTCAAATCTTTGTAACATTCTGTAACGACGTAGTTTTTAGAATAAACATACCATTAACTTTATTTAAAGTCCCGGGTCGTCATCCCGTAGTCAATACCACAGTTTCACGAAGGAGACTGGGGTTCATTAAGCGGCGCCCTCAAAATTAGAAATTCCGAAGCAGTGTGGATTCTAAACATTTTTAATGTCATTCTATAATCCTGTATTAAATCCTGCTTTTGTGTGTCGAATGCTGTTACGACATGAGCGTACAGATAAATACCTACTTAGCTCCATTTAAAATCGTTTTTTCCTTCAGTTTAATTTAAATTCTTCGTAATCAAATTCTATTGGAAAATCGTTTTTCCTCACTTTTATTCAGATCTCTATATGCCTGTTTTTACATAAGAATCCCTTTAATTCAGTTTCATTTAAAAATTGTTGTACATGTTTCATTCAATTTTTTTATTAAAGAATCTTTTGAAATCAATTTTCTTTTACTTCCGTTTTATTTAAATATCGCTTTACATCAGATTTATTTGAAAATGTGCATATTTCGCTTTATTTAAAAACCAACAAACTCATGTAAAAATTGTTACCTTTCAACTTTAATTTAAATTTGTTTTCCCTCAGTTTTATTTATCTTCAGAAGAGAAAATAGAAATCATAGTAGCAGAAATACACACTTTTATACAAACATTTAAATTATCATTAAATGATAGATCGGATGTATTTAAAGCCAACGAGCGTATTTTTAATTTATTATCGTTTTTTTGTGGGGGGAGCTGTCTAGTAAACGTTGATGTAATTTTTACAAATCTATTTTCTTAGTTTTCTCTGTATCCCATCATTTTCTAACACTAAAAAGAAAGAACAAAAACATTTTATATTTTTGATCTGACTTAAAAGGACCTTTCAGTGTAATCATACTATTTTTATTTCGATTCAGAATGCATTTTATTCAAATGTTTTATAAAACTCATACGTTTTTTTTAATCATCTCACCCCAAGCAAGGCATTCCACTGCCACTATTGCGCATGGGGCTACATAGGGGAAGGTAAAGAGAAGGAGTGGTTAGACATAGGGAATGCCAGGAGGAATGAATGTTAGACATAGGGAATGTCAGGAGGAATGGGAGCAATGAAAGCTTCTCGGGTGCAATGAAAGCTTTAAAACTAATCCATGGTTTTGGAGCTCAGACTCTTCGGACGTTGGCACGAAAGACTAAAAGCAATAGTTGTTTCCAGTTAAAGCGAAACCGTAGACTGAAAGAAAAATGAATGGGTGTAAGTCAAATTTTGATTTCCTGATATCGATATCAAATTTTCTGCACTATTGTAAGAAGTGCAACCTTGAAACTTCTGAATATCGTTTCTTATGTCTTTGTCTATGAGTGTATCAAATTTGATCAAAATCGACCACTCCTTCTATAACCCGATTTTTTCGATTATCGATTTTCGATATTTATCGGGGGTACCTCGATACAAACCTAGCTAAGAACATTCACAGACGCTTATAGTACCACTGTGTAAATTTTCAAAAAAATCGGTTCAGCCATTGCGGAGTCTATAGGTAACGGATACACACACAGACACATACACACACAGACAAAGTTTCATTTTTAAATAAGTTTAGATAATTACGTGTGTTGATAAAATCGTTTTTTCCGAGAGTTCTTAGTACTACGCACATAAATCTTTACATCACGATGGTTTTCCATAGAAGAAATACTACATTGATAAACAATAGATTTTGTAAGGTACCTATTTTCCAAAGGACACTCTATAGAGTTTCTACAATTACATTTATTATTGTCGAAATTATTGATTTCAGTTATTGGATAACTCTTATTTTCAGTTAGGTTTAGATTTTTATTTAAAATATTATTATGCTGATTTTTTATAATTTTTCCATATTATTCATAAAGCTATAATTAAATTTTAGAGTAATTTTATTGAAAATCATACTTAAGGGATTATTGTTCGCAAATTCTTTCTTAATCAAAGCGATGATTTTTTTCTAATTAACTGCAAACGATTCGGTTGAAAGTGGGTGTATACCAAATAATATTCTTCTGTTTCTATTGTTCTTCTGAAGTAGATCATTTTTTACATATTTAATATTTGGTCTCTTATGTTCACTATATTTAAGGCAGTATTATAAAAATTACTATGCTTATCAAACAGTTCTTCATTTGCTGAATTCCTACTAATTCTATATTCTATGGATGAGGATACATGTTTAATAATGGCTGGAGGATGGTTTGATTTTGAGTGGATATATAAAGGATTTGTATTAGGTTTTTTATATGGTTGGCAGATATACTTTTCTAAAGATAAAGTCACATCGAAGAAATCTACTTGTTTATATTTATATTAATAGTCACTTTTGAATTAAGGTTTTTCAATTCTTGGTATATTAATCTTCTAAATTTATCTATTTAAAATTTATGGAATTCATCACTACCATAAAACCAACATCTTTGTGGAATCAAATATCTTCAGTATTTATATCTTTATTGGCTGTAAGATTGTATAGCACAAATAATTCAACCAAATTTGAAGACTCAGAAAAATCTAAAGATCCCATTTTTATATCAAAGTTATTTTCATTGGAATTATTTTTTTCCATTGTTCTTTTTTTTTTTAATGAGAACGTTTTTTGGCATTCATTATTATGCTTTTTTCATCCTGCGATGATTCCGATTCCTCAATATCAAATTGGATGAAATAACATTTGTTTTTTTTTAATTTTATATTACAAAACCATTTTGTTTTATTGATGAAATCGTTCCATATATATATATATATATATATATATATATATATATATATATATGGGTGTGTGTGTGTATCTGTGTAGCAGCCCGAATATTCGAAAAATCTTGTTAAAGAAAAATGTGCGTTTATTAGGGAAGAGGAGGCCACCATTTCGCCCGGTGTTCTTTACTGCTTGATCTACCAGCGAAAAAAGTATTTTTTTGCGTATAGTCAAAAGGGCTGAGACTAACCAATGTCGTGTAAAGTAGAAATTTTGAAATATTGTCTGCGTGTAAATGCAATAAATACGAAATTTCAATCAATTGCAGCCTCAATATAGACATACATATAGTATTTTTTAAATAAATCTAACATGTTTGTATACTTTAAAACGTTATTTTAGTGAATACTCATATTTGAGTATACGCTGTGTTAATTTATTATCTCAGCTGAAGCCTTCTTCCTGTTGTTAGCCTTCCAGTCAAATTTGATCTTCAACAATTTAAATGTAATATAAATTATCTTTTGTCTCCTGAGTCCCTGTTTTTATTTTTTTTTCCCAGTTCGTAATTAT
This sequence comes from Ascarosepion bandense, assembly GCA_037127315.1. Lineage (NCBI taxonomy): Eukaryota > Metazoa > Mollusca > Cephalopoda > Sepiida > Sepiidae > Ascarosepion > Ascarosepion bandense. The sequence goes on from JBBBDQ010001498.1 coordinate 42,465, forward strand.
TTTTAGCTTAAACGTTTTCCCTCTTAGCCATGTATTACGTCCTGGATGTTTTATCGACTTGCTTTGAGGAAATTGATTAAAAAATGTATTAGCATTGAAGAACGTCGTCACTATTATCTCATTCGATAAATAAAGAAAAAAACATAAACTGTCAGAAACTTTATTTTCGCGTCAGATGATTTCTCCTTATTTCCATATGTCAGTATTAGGATATTATTTTGATGATCAAATGTACATCTGTGAAAAAAAAGGTTTTCCTTGTAGGAGCGACATGATGCAATCCTGTAAGCTTTAATTGCTTCAAATAACATCAAAATGGCTAACTGATTCCGTTTCTCTAATTGTAGGAGTTTATACTTCAAGGTTGCTGATTCTCTTCACACTAAATGCATTTTACATTTGAAACAATTCTAATTTGAAAGCATTATTTTTCATTTTTATTTTGTGAAAACTGCTTTTCTTTTCATTCTAGCAGGTAATCGACGAAGAAAAGCACAAACAAAGGAATGAAAAATGATAAGAAAAAAAACATGGTGGACGAATTAAGGGAAAATAGTAGCATCGCTTCCGGTTAAGAAATTAAAACTTATTTTATATAAAGCGGGCTTGTAAATATATATGTGATTGTGAAACATTCAGTTTTAACGCATTTTGCAAAGATGTCAGTGGCTTTTTACATGTATGAATCGTAGAAAAAAGTTTCCAAGGACAGTGAGTTAACTGTTATATTATTCAAAAGAAAAATATTTTAAAATAACGGTTTTAAAAAAAGTATTTGAATACATACAGGCTTCTCTTGATTTATTTCTTCCGCCCGTCACACACTCACACAAGAAACACATGGATTAATATATATATATATATATATATATATATATATATATATATATATACTATAGTCTTCCGCAGACAGATCTGTTTCGCTGTATTACAGCTCATCAGTACGGCTTAGACTCCGTTCGCTTCCTAACCCAGCATCGCAACCCGACCGAATTGATTAAAACCTCGTTTCAACTGAAGGTCATTCGTGGTCGAGAGGTCTAAGACGTGCTTGATCACATGGCAGCTTCCCTTATGTAGATAGGGGTCGCTGGTTCGAATCCTGCCGAATGACACACATTTTCATAATAATAACTTATCGTAAATAATAAGGCCAGTAGATATAAATATATAATACTGTTTAATTAAAAACAGAATATCTACTTAAATATGAGTATAGATCGAAAATAATGTTCAAACAAATAATTTCAAATTGTCGGTTGTTTATAACTAAGTTTCGTTAATCTTTGTTAATTTTCGATAATATATATATATATATATATATATAGTAGAACTTCAATAGGCAAGGATCTATGCTATCGCACAACTCGGTTATCATTTACCTGTTTTCTTCGAAAGTATGTCTCGGAATTGTACACATCTTTGGTGATCGATGAACTCCATTATCGCACGATTTTGTTATCGTTCACCCTTTTTCTTCGGATATATGTCTCGAAAATTGAACATCTCTTCGGCTATCGATGATTTCTGTTATTGAACTATTCGTTTATTGTTCATTTTTCTACTTCGGAGATATGTCTTGGAAATTGTCCATCTCTTCGTTTATCGAGCAAGGAGATCAGTCCGTTACGCACCTGTCTATTTTTGTTACTTTGCTGCCACGTGACCTCCCTACACCAGAGTCGCCTCCAAAGCCTCACGTTAGTTTCTCCTCTCGTATCAATCCGAAATGTTTCGTTTTAATCAGTGGTTTTGTGATTTATTATTCATTAATGCTTTGCTTTTAAATTAGCTGCTTGAGGCAGAAGAAATATGGTTTTACAGAAGGATGTTGAGGATAGCATGGACAGAGCAAGTGTGCAACGATGAGATGTTGGAAAGAACGCAAACGAAGAAAAAACTAATAATATATATAAGGAAGAGACAAATAAGCTTCCTGGCACACGTAATGAGGAAGGAAGAGCTGGAGAACTTGATACTCACAGGTCTGATAAATGACAGAAGATACAGGGGAAATCAGCCCGAGGCGTATTTGTTATGTCTGAGCAAATGGTTGACGGAGCGGGGCTTAAAAAAGATACGAAGAGAAAAATTATTGAGAGCGACAAGAGACAGAGCCATCTGGAAGTCAATGATCGCCTACGTCCTGAATGATCACGGCATAAAGAAGAAGAAGTAAACAAAGAAAGTTGCCTTTGGGGAAGTCTCTGGGCATAGATGCTTTCGGACAGGAAATTGAAGAGTTTGTAGAAAACCACAAATAAAAGCTGCCTACTAAAGAGCTTTAATACCTTCAGATGGAGCAGAAACAAACAGAAGATATGGAAATAGCTTCAGAGGAGAAGGCTGAGAGACTGTGACTTCGTCAGTGATTAAGAACATTTTTTCGAAATGGAGTGAAGTGCAAAGTTTTGTTGAATATTATCACCTCAAAATATCTGTTGCAAGCCGTGAACTAAACATGTTTAATGACAATTCCTTGTCACATTTCTGAACAGGGTTTTACTGAGAGAAGGATCTACTTATCATCAAGTAG
>JBBBDQ010001498.1:50000-210000 GCA_037127315.1 Ascarosepion bandense
TAAATAGACAGATAGATAGATAATAAAGATGAATAGAGATATATTGAGGATAGCTAGGTACATAGATCGTGAAAGATATATATATATATATATATATATATATATATAGATAGATAGATAGATAGATAGATAGATAGATATCCCTAACACGCATATATATATATATATATATATATATATATATATGCGTGTGTGTGTGTGTGTGTGTCTTTGTGTGTGTGTGCATGTGTATGTGTGTGTGTGATCGAGTGGTTAGAACGTTCAATTTCTGACCATGAATTTCGTGTTCGAATCTCACCATGGTCGATTAGCATGAAAGGTAACTTCTTGATATTATCGATGTGGAGGAGTGGATTCCAGATTGTGGCAAATTTGAAAAGTTCCCGAAAACTATACCACATGTTGACCCGAGCCTTGTGAATGACCTTAGATAGACGACTCTCATTGAGGAGCCGTCGATAATTGTGCTAGCTCGAAGTCCCAAGTCATCGTCACCGAGGATTTGGGTGTCATGGCCTTGTTCAGAATGTTCTTAATGTCTAGATAACGAGCAGAAACTATAACTAAGATCCGCTTAGGATAATTGCAGTATAAACCACAGGGAGGGGGGCTCTTTAAGTGTTGAACAATTGCAATTGTGCCCGAGCAAACGTCAGCAACGGGGATTAGATGGCTGCCATAGTTAATAGGTAACCTCGATAAGCCATCATGTATGTATGTGCAATATCTTTTTCCCATTAATAATTCATATTCACGAATGAACCAGATAATATTTTAAAAAAATAATCCAATAAAAATGGTCTTATATAAGTTATGATGTATTCTTGCTTATTCCTGCAAATGGAAACTAATTTCTCGATGTAAAACCCAAAAAAAAAAGTACATCTCGTCAGTCAGGAGAGTGCAGTTTGCTAATGTAATCAATTTAGAACATATTTCTTTCACTAACATTTTACTGACTGGGAAACCTCAATTACCTCCTGCTGGAAGAACATCTTTCAACTTGATTATTCTGCTCGATTCTCTACTGTGACGATACATATTTCAAAGTGTTCTTGCTAAGTGTGATAGATAGATAGATAGATAGATAGATAGATAGATAGATAGATAGATAGATAGATATCTCTATTTGTCTTTATTTGTTTCTGTTTATCTATATATCTATTATCTATAAATAGATAGATGTCTCTATTTATCTTTATCTATCTATTTCTATCTATCTATCTATCTATCTATCTATCTATCTATCTATAGATCGATAAATAAATAGATAGATAGGTAGATAGAAAGATAAATAGATAAATAGATAGATATCTCTATTTATCTTTATCTATTTCTGTTTATCTATATATCTATTATCTATAGATAGATAGATTGATGTCTCTATTTATCTGTATCTATTTCTATCTATCTATCTATAAATAGATAAATAGATAGATAGATAGAGATAGATAGAGATAGATAGATAGATAGATATCTCTATTTATCTTTATCTATTTCTTATTATCTATATATCTATTATCTATAGATAGATAGATGTCTCTATTTATCTTTATCTATCTATTTCTGTCTATCTATCTATCTATCTATCTATCTATCTATCTATAGATCGATAAATAAATAGATAGATAGATACATATCTCTATTCATCTTTATCCATCTATCGCAATCTATCTATCTATCTATCTATCTATAGATAGATAGATCTATCTATCTATAGATAGATAGATAGATAGATATGAATGAGCTGACAAATTTTCCTTAAATAAAATCAGATACAAAACTAAAACCAAACCCTGCTGTGCAACAATATCTCGCCTAAAGAGAAAGAATCGAAAACTTTGTCCTGTTTAATGTTTCCTATTTGTGTAAAATGAATAAAAATAAGTCTACATTTTCTTTCTGCTATAAGCATGATAAAGACATTACCTGACCATATCAGACAAGCAGTCCCTTGATAGTCACTGCTACTACTAACCTAGTGCAGATCAGTTCAATTATAAACATTTTATAGCCTTTCGTTACCTCTATCACGCTACTCTTGTGCAATACTGTGCAGTTATAAAAAAATTAGACACTGCATTTGCCTTTAAAACATAAATAACCACTTGCTATATCTCTCGTACAGTTTAGACCATTTATAAACATATTTGACGCTATGAAAGACCTGCTAATAGTTGCTTCGATAAACTTTACAATAGGATTGCTTCGGAATTCATTTTAATTAACGAATGAATTGGACATTAGAATTCATTAGAAATCATTTTACTGCAGTAATTCATTGGAAATCATTTTACTAAATTTATGCACTGAAAATGATTTAACTAGAAGAATGAATAAAAAAATCATTTGATTATAGTTAAATATACTTGCCATTATATCCCGACAATTTCTTTTTTTCACTTCCGCCTGTTGCACTCTCTTCTGGTCATGCTTCCCTGATTGCTGCCACCTCCCAAAATTAAAATTAAACATCAATTGCCACCTCCTATCTTCTTAAATCCCGTTCATCTTTTAGGCTTTATTCAATTCACCAAGGACTCATTCTGTTCTCTCATTATGATCCCCTAATCAATAGATAGATAGATAGATAGATGTGTGTGTGTGTGTGTGTGTGTGTGTGTGTGTAAATTCAGACAAAACTTAATGGAGAATTGACCATTTTCAACATGTCAATTTAAGGGATGCATTATTCGACCTCTTATAAACAGATAATAAGGAAAACTTCTAAGCCCAGTGATTAGCTTAGGTAAAGGTAGGGGTTAGGATGTATTGGTTTTATTTGGATGAAGCTGATGGAAAGCATTTAGTAGTAATTTTCTCTTTGGTACTGGAAGGTACGTGGCTTGAAATTTGAATTATGTGGTAGTAGGTGGTGGAGAAGTATCTGCTTGGCCAAATTTGAAAAAAAGATTTATTGGGCCCAATTGAGGGAATAGGATAATTATTGTAATTTATACTTTTTTCTATGGTGAAACAATTATGAACTCCCTTCGTTTGTTCAGGCGTATATTTTCGTCTTGAAATTTTAAAATTGTAATTTTTGCACACACACACACACACACACACACACACACACACACACACACACATATATATATATATATATATATATATATATATATATATAGTCATCCGCAGACAGATCTGTTTCGCTGTATCACAGCTCATCACTACGGTTAGACATCCGATTGCTTTTTACCCAGGATTGAAACACGACCGAATTGGCGTCAGTTGGCGATATATATATATATATATATATATATATATATATATATATATATATATATATACACGCAAGGATAGGGTAGAAATGGATGCAAAACATTTTGTATCCAAAAAACACTATACTTAAAAAGTCCTCACTTCAAAGTAGAGCTTATAATATTTATTTAGAATTTATAACATAAATATGTTATAACGTCACTTCATAAGTAGCTATTTTGTTTCGACACTACCTGTGTTTTATCAAATAATTATGGTGATTTAGAGATGAAGTGTTTTAAAAGATTCAAAACTAACCAACCTCCTTCAATCAATCAAGGAAACATTGTTACATAGTCTGCGGTTATCAATCAAAATACAAGTAATTTACAATTTTAGGAACATAAAAACAGAGTCTAAAACAATTTATTGAGTTATTAACGTTAATGCTTGAATAAAAAAGAGACCAGTATAAATAATTGACTATTAAATTCATTTTTAAAAAATACATTTATTTAAAAAATTATTTATTACGAATTAATGTTAGAGTCTTCGAATTTGAAATTCTAAGTTTAACAAAGTATTATATTGAGATATTTGTAATCTGATTGATGTTATAACATTTATATATATATATACATATATATATATATATAATGAATTGCATTGAAAAAAACTAGATATAGAGGATATTGAAGAAAGGATAAAAATGAAGGGGATTCAAGAAGATAGAAGATGGCAATTGACATTGCATTTGCATTTTTAGAGATTGTATCTATCAGCTAAGTAAACGTAAGGTAGTTCCACACTCAAGATAGTGCGAGAAAGGAAACTGTTGTAGTAGAAGTGAGGTTTACATTTAGCTATTTCATCGGTACAAGTGTGGAACCTATATACGAATCTAGTTGGACATTTAAATTCATGTGGTCGGTGCCCCAGTGAAAACTCTTTTCAGAGCAGTTGCCATAAACATATTCGTAACAAAGACAGAGGGAAGCCACATCACGGTGGTGAGACAGTGACTGAAAACGAGATGCCAAGTCAGGATCGATCATATTGCAGATCCCTCTTTTGATCATCCGATCATCTATGGCAATACACGGATTATTGGTAAATTTATAATTGTGCAACTTGTGCGAAAAAACTTAAATAATTGAGGCCAAGGTAGTGCAGGGTGTTGCTCTCTAGGAAACTAGTATCTGCTAAGCTGATGGTAGCCAGTAAAGTTTCTCTGTGGGGGTTAAGAGAGAGCAGTTTTGTTTTAAAGGCATTAAATTTCCCAAGTACGTTTTCTGCCCCAGTAGACCACTAATTGGAAATTTATTTCAAGAACAGAAGCCGAGTTTAGTTAGTCAGCCATTCCATATTTCTTACTGAGATTGAAACAACTGCTTTAGATTTCTTTCTTTCAATATACTACCAGAGGTTGTAAACGATTTCTAATTTTTTCTCAGGTTAGGTAATTTGCAGTTATATGAATTTGTTTTTAAGGTGCATGATAACATTTGTTTTGTCTTGAAAAATATTGCGTCATCTGTGATTGCATCAGATTCCTATCGCATCTAAACACTATTGACTATCGTGTCGATTATTTGCCCTACGGACATTTTCTGCGATGGACATTACGCTAAAGAATCGTACGAAAATTGTAACGCTGCAGGTACACACTCGTCAGTCAGAGAGATCACAGACATTGAGGGTTACAGCCTTTGAATTGTCAGTCGTGTCATCAAGGCGAAGAAACAAATTGGATCCATCAATCTAAAACATAAAAGAAAATGCTTTCGGAAGAGAAAAACAACGTCAAGAGTATGGGATACATATTTTTTTCTATTAAAATAAGCAACAGGAAATCACAATAGAACATTCTAGAAAAATAGGATCGGAAGTAAATTAACACAAAAATATTTAGGCCCCAAAACAATATAGTAAAATAATAAATCTGATTGGTCAGTAAATGTTTTCACACCCTAATGTTAGGAAGATTAGTTGATCCCCTATTAATGTATATAATACACACAGTTAGAAAAAAAGGTCAGTCACCAAGCAGGCCATTAAGTCCGCATGCCACCGTATACTTTGCCGGCCATGTCATTTCTTCCATGCCAAAAGTTCGTGACCTCGCTCCAAGGACCTTAAAAAGAATAAACCGACGAACTTTCTTTCAGCAACTGTAACGCACCAAATGTAAGTAGGAAAGGCTTATTTACAGACTCTGCTAATGTACACTTATACACGTTTTTGGACAAAAATTAACTTCTTACCAAGTTTATATTTCTCAAAAAGGCAATTTTCGGATCATGTATTTTGTTGGTTTCTACATAACATTTTATTTGTCACATAATAAATTGTTTGTTGTTGAATGTCCGTTGTAATTTATTCCTTCACTTTGCGCGATTGCAAAATAGAGTGTTGTATTTGTGGGAGAAATAATCAACATACAACCCAGCAAATACCAAATCCCCCACAAGAGACAATGATTAGGGAAAGTATATTCATTTTGTTTTCAATTAATATAATCTATCTATCTATCTATCTATCTATCTATCTATCTATCTATCTATCTATCTATCTATCTATCTCAGTCAAAAATGTAAAAGAAAATGCGACCTGGAGAGGAAAACAATCCCATGAGACAACGTACAGCTGATCAGAGAAAGTGTGAAAGATCCTAGAAAGGCATTATTCGTTTTGTTTCAATTAATTTACGCAAGGATGCATAAATTCCTTCTTTTTCGACAACAACAGCTCAGCTCTTGGAACGCGCACATATAACTGTAGTGACTTGCGTAGAACCATCCACAATTTCTGCAACAATGTGTCTGAAAAATTCTTCACATGTACCTTCTCAGGTTTTTGATTCAGGCTGCCCTTGCAAAATAGAGTGTTGTATTTGTGGGGGAAATAATCAACATACACCCCAACAAATACCAAATCCCCCACAAAATTGGTGAACTTCCGACTGGTGAAAGCACGTAACACAAAAAAGCTCTCATATTAGAAAACAACACAAAAATTACCACAACGCGTAAAAGATGGAAAACAACGACATTGAACCCACAACAACAACAAATGACACAACACAAAGGAATACACCAACACCAAGAAACACAACATCACAATCAACCACGCCAGACAGGTATACTGAACTGCTGCAGGACATGGCAAATCTAACTCTGCAGGTTCAAAGTTTGGTGAAGTTTCAAACATCCGAACGTTCCCGTCCTTACAGAACCTCCTCACGACGCAGAAGTCGAAGTAGATCGAGCTCATTCTCTAGAGAGCGACGCAACTATGATACCTGTTGGTATCATTTCAAATTTGGATGTGAAGCAAGGAAGTGCATAAAACCATGCAACTTCAATTCGACCGCACACACTTCAACACAAAACCAGGGAAACGGTTACACCGGCAGCAAGTAAAGACGACATTAGCTGCTGGTATAAAACAAGGAAGTCGTCTATTTTACATCCGAGACAAAAATACCGGATATTTATTTTTAGTCGACACCGGCGCACAAATCAGCGTTATTCCACCGGATCCCAGAAAAAAACACCAACTATCTTCATTCACACTGCAAGCAGCAAATGGATCAAGAATTGACACCTACGGAGAGATAGCACTGACGCTCAATTTGGGTTTACGCCGACCTTTTCCGTGGATCTTCACAATAGCCCAAGTAAAAACACCGATTCTTGGAGCTGATTTTTTGTCCCATTTCAACGTTTCAGTGAACATGGCTAGGCAATCTCTCGTCGATTGCAACACAGACCTAACAGCAAAAGGAATCACCTCAATCTACAAGTCAACAGGAATCTGTGCGGCACTACCAGATGCGAATGGACTACAAGAGTTGATTACAAAATTTCCAACTCTTACTACGCCCTTTAAACATTCTGATGAAGTTCGTCACACAGCCAAACATTATATCACAACCTCTGGACCACCCACACATGCATCACCACGCAGATTGCACCCAGAGAAATATAAAGTAGCAAAAGACGAATTTCAGCACATGTTACAATTAGGCATTATACGTCCTTCTAGTAGTCCATACTCCTCACCGCTACATATGGTCCAGAAGCCAGAAACAGGTGCATGGCGACCTTGTGGGGATTTCAGGAACCTCAACGCAAAAACAGTTCCTGATAGGTATCCAATCCCACATCTACGCGATTTCGCCATGGGCTTGCAGAACCAGAATCTTCACAAAACTAGATTTGGTTAAAGCTTACTACCAAATTCCAGTAGCCGAAGAAGACATAGAAAAAACAGCAATTACAACTCCTTTTGGACTTTCCGAATTCACCAGAATGCCATTTGGACTACGTAATGCTGCCCAAACTTTCCAGAGACTCATTGACGAGGTATTGAGAGGGTTACCATTTGCTTTTGCTTATATCGACGATGTCCTCATTGCTAGCAAGGACATCAATGAACATAAAGACCATTTATTACAAGTTTTCGAGAGACTAGCACATTTCGGCTTGAAAATCAACATAAGCAAATGTGATTTTGCTGTCTCAAAATTAAACTTTTTAGGCCACATGATAGACGAACAGGGAATAACACCTATCCCAGAAAAAGTCACAGCCATACAAAATTTCCCACAACCAACATCACTGCGACAACTTCGAAGATTTCTCGGTTTGATAAATTACTACCGTAGATTTATTCCACGTTGTTCCAGAATATTAACCCCGCTAACAAACATGTTGCAACAACAAAAAATAAAAATGCAAAAATTCAAATTGAAGGAGAAGCTTTAACTGCTTTTCACAATGCTAAAAAAGCATTAGCAGATTTTACCAAGCTCTCCTACATCTCTAATGACAACACTACAACACTTTCACTAACAACAGACGCGTCAGGAGACTCAATTGGAGCAGTCCTACAACAAAAACAAAATGGCTTGGAAAAACCAATATCCTTTTTCTCAGTGAAATTGAACACTGCACAACGAAAATACAGCACCTTCTCAAGGGAGTTACTGGCAATTTACTTGTCCATAAGGCACTTTCGTCACTTACTCGAAGGACGAGATTTCACCGTTTTCACTGACCACAAACCACTTACTAACGCCTTACATGTAAATACCGAGAAATATACGCCCAGAGATACTCGACAACTGGACTATATATCACAATTTACCTCGGATATCCGATACATAAAAGGTTCAGACAATATTGTGGCAGATACACTTTCACGCTCTACAATACAATCTATTGAGTCGGTAGATCTCACCTTCGAGCTCATTGCAGATGAACAAAAAAAAAGATGCCCCATTAGACAAACTAAACGACACTTCCCTACAGCTGAAGGAACAGCCTGTTCCATTTGAAACAAAAACAATACTTTGCGATGTCAAAACTGGTCACTCTAGACCGTATATACCACCATCACTAAGAAAAAGGTTATTTACACATTTCCACAACCTTTCACACCCTGGACGCCGAGCAACCGCAAAATTAATCAGCAACCGTTTTGTTTGGCCTAATATGCACACTGACATAAAAAAACTGGACTCACACATGCTTGAATTGTCAGAAGAGCAAAACAAACAGACACACAAAGTCTCCTCCAGGACAATTAAAAAAACCAGACGGTAGGTTCACAACCCTACACATCGATATTGTCGGACCATTGCCAATAGCAAATGACTGTCAATATATACTTACTATCATTGACAGATTTACAAGATGGCCTGTGGCCGTCCCACTTAGAGATATATCAGCAGAGACTATCTCTAAAACCATATTACGAGAGTGGATCGCAGTCTTTGGTTGTCCTTCAGTAATAACAACAGACAGAGGCTCCCAATTTCAATCAACGCTTTTCGATGAATTTACAAAGTTATTGGGAGTCAAACATAAAAACAACAGCATATCACCCCTGCGCAAATGGATTAATCGAAAGATTCCATAGACAACTTAAAACAGCTTTAACAGCTAACAACTCCAGAACATGGTTTGAAAATTTGCCTCTTGTTTTATTGTCAATAAGGAATGTTATCAAAGAAGACTTGGGATGTACAGCTTCCGAAATGGTTTTTGGAACATCTTTAACACTTCCAGGTCAATTTTGTGAAAAAAACACTTCCTTACAACCAACTACAACTTTTGTAAAAGATTTTAAACACAAAATGAACGATTTAGTTTACACACCCACAAGAACACAAACTAAAGAACTTTACACACCAAAAGACCTTCACGACTGCAAATACGTTTTTATTCGAAATGATGCAGTCAAAAAACCTTTCTGTCCTACCTACTCCGGACCTTTCCAGGTAGTTGAAAGACACCACAAATATTTTAAACTCGCCATAAAAAGCAAATTTGATACTGTCTCCATAGACAGACTAAAACCAGCGTACTTAGACTTACAAATAAAGGAAAGTACGACTGAACACTCTACAAGTACACAAAATAACACATTTTCAAAACCAACCTCCACGCCGACAAATACACCGACAAAAACCACCACAAAAGCTGGAAGAAAGGTACATTGGCCGAAACATCTTAAAACTTATATTACATATTAATAAATACTTCCATATTTATCAATCTGCGGTGGGGTATATGGGATACATATTTTTTTCTATTAAAATAAGCAACAGGAAATCACAATAGAACATTCTAGAAAAATAGGATCGGAAGTAAATTAACACAAAAATATTTAGGCCCCAAAACAAAATAGTAAAATAATAAATCTGATTGGTCAGTAAATGTTTTCACACCCTAATGTTAGGAAGATTAGTTGATCCCCTATTAATGTATATAATACACACAGTTAGAAAAAAAGGTCAGTCACCAAGCAGGCCATTAAGTCCGCATGCCACCGTATACTTTGCCGGCCATGTCATTTCTTCCATGCCAAAAGTTCGTGACCTCGCTCCAAGGACCTTAAAAAGAATAAACCGACGAATTTTCTTTCAGCAACTGAAACGCACCAAATGTAAGTAGGAAAGGCTTATTTACAGACTCTGCTAATGTACACTTGTACACGTTTTTGGACAAAAATTAACTTCTTACCAAGTTTATATTTCTAAAAAAGGCAATTTTCGGATCATGTATTTTGTTGGTTTCTACATACCATTTTATTTGTCACATAATAAATTGTTTGTTGTTGAATGTCCGTTTTAATTTATTCCTTCACTTTGCGCGATTGCAAAATAGAGTGTTGTATTTGTGGGGGAAATAATCAACATACAACCCAGCAAATACCAAATCCCCCACAAGAGACAATGATTAGGGAAAGTATATTCATTTTGTTTTCAATTAATATAATCTATCTATCTATCTATCTATCTATCTATCTATCTATCTATCTATCTATTTCAGTCAAAAATGTAAAAGAAAATGCAATCGAGAGAGGAAAACAACCCCATGAGACAAGGTACATGTGATCAACGAAAAGTGTGAAAGATCCTAATTGTTTTTGTTTATTTTTTCAATTAATTAGTGTGTCTCTGTTTCTATCTATCTATCTATCTATCTATCTATCTATCTATCTATCTATCTCAGTCAAAAACGTAAACGAAAATGCGACCTGGAGAGGAAAACAATCCCATGAGACAACGTACAGCTGATCAGAGAAAGTGTGAAAGATCCTAGAAAGGCATTATTCGTTTTGTTTCAATTAATTTACGCAAGGATGCATAAATTCCTTCTTTTTCGACAACAACAGCTCAGCTCTTGGAACGCGCACATATAACTGTAGTGACTTGCGTAGAACCATCCACAATTTCTGCAACAATGTGTCTGAAAAATTCTTCACATGTACCTTCTCAGGTTTTTGATTCAGGCTGCCCGCCTTTGAATTCAGCCCATACTAAGTATGACGATAGACTACCTCCCACAGCAAGGACTTTGAGCGGGAGGTTTTAATGAGTGTGGAACAACTTTTTAATGACTGTCGTTCTCAGGTCTATTTTAACCCAGGTTTGTAGCTATGGGGATCCGAGCTATGGACAAATAGTTAAACCTAAACTGGTGTCCAAACACTATGAAAGTATAAAAATACATTTTCATAGTAAAAAAAAACAAAACAAAAAAAACAATTCACTTTTAGAAGAAAAATATTAACAGTAATACATAAATAAAATTATTAATGCTTCCCCAAAATTTAAATTTTGGCACTAAATGACCCATAAATAGTTAATATGCTACTAAACGAACTCTTATCTTTGAATTCACAATTGTTTCTCTCCTTGTTGCTGAAGAATCTTACCCATAAATGCGGTTGCGGAGAAAATATGGAAACGAAAAGGAAGTTAATACTGAGCATCAGGAAGAGACAGTTGAAGTTTCTTGAGACATTCAATGAGGAAGGAGGGCTTAGAGAACCTGATACTAACAAACCAGATATAGGGAAGAAGAGAGAGGAAAACAGCGTGTAACTTACTTGACTGGCCTGAGCAGGAGGATGACAGAACGGGGGTTGCGTGGTGTAACAGGAGAAAGTGTGCTAAGAGCCACCAAGGGATAGGGAGACGTGAAAAGCCATGATAGCCTACGTCCTGAAAGGACAAAACACAATAAAAGAAGAAGAAGAAGAAGATCTTTCCCAGATCGAGAACAATACATCACAGTGTTAGAAATAAAGGGTTCGGTTTCAAATTCCAATCATCTGAAAAAGACTGAAGCTTACAACGCTCAAAACGTTGTGCATATGAATTCGTAAATAAAGATAAAGACAACAGTCCGAATAATGAAAATAATTATACAACAGCATCATATTGTGCTTTCGTCAAGAAAACCACCACCTACCTTAATTTCTGCTGTACAAACTCTTGACATTGTTTCAAAATATTTTTTTTTAATTTAGATAGTAGTTCTTCCCAAGTATTCTTTCGACACTGGAAACACTCCCTCTCAATCTTTGTACATCCTCTTCGAACTTTTCTATCTACTTCATCACATTCACTGTCTCACCGTTGTGACGTAGCATTTCTGGTATTTCTGCATTTCTGGTATTTCTGGCAGTTCATCTGATGAGCTCGTTTTTCATTTCTGCTACTAGATTGGTAACTAGTGAACTAGGTAGATTCAACCGCCACTTCTACGATAAAAGTTTGTTTTCTAGCACTTCTCACTTGTAGAGTTCCTCTCCAATTTCTTGCTTTTATGTAAACTACACATTTCCAAAATATAAACGTAGTCCTTATCGTTGTCTTCTGTTTTCCGAAATACTTTTTTCTCACTTCTGATCGAATAAACATTCTTTTTCAATTGTTGTAACTCTCTTGAACTTAGTGGCATTGTCGCCTGGTTTGGAGTAAAATAATTAAAAGAAATAATTAACAATACGTGACTGATCAGTTAGAACGTACGCTTTATAATCATGAGATACGGTTTCAAATTTCACCGGGTTCACTAGGTATAATTATTTATTAGCTTTTAATGATTTAAAACGCAGTTGAAGATTTTAGCCAGGATTTTACTCAGCCGTTCACAGGCTGGCCTCCTTAGTCCAATTGCCTCCGAGCAGACTTGTGATGCGAATTATTCAGGATAATCTTTGTTTGGTATGTTTCATCATCGAGCAAGTCGATAGTGAAACCGCTCTGGACATTTACCGTGGTTACGACCTGGGGAAACCGAGTCCAATGTGCGGCATTTTTGACAAATGCCTTAAAACACATACGATGATTTCATCTAAGCCTTGTGAATGAAATTTGGTGAATGGAATTATGTGGGAGCCGTTGATGGTTGAGTTAGCACGAAATAACAAATTATTGTGACCGAGGGTTTGAGGGTACTTGTCTTACTCAGACTGTTTATCAAGCCAGATAATGCACTCCCTCAGAAATTTTAACTAACGTCATCTCAGAGTAGTCAGTTAAGTGTCATATGGGATACACGCTTTAGGCAATCATGTCTTGAAAGAGACATGACTGACTGGGTAGAAGACTATCCCGCAGTAGGTTGCCATTGCATTCTGCGGTAGACTGGTTGCCAGCAAAGGTTATAGAACCAAAGATATCCTATTATTTAATCTATAACTGGAGGGACGAGACGGATTAATACCTTTACCAATGGTATTTGTGCGTAAGTGAATGCTAGGAATTCAACTGGAATTCGAACTCGGCTTTCCGTTTTTGTCAATCCTAGTCGATATCCACTGCACCACAACGCACATATAGTAGTAGCATAAAAATACAGGTAGGCTCTGTGTTATTTCAATGACACAAATATGTCGAAGGTGTTTGCTACAGGGATTTGCTAGAGGCCTTATGAATATAAACGTAAACAAATACGCGCGGTAAGTTATTTGTGTATAATTTGAAAGAGGGAAAAATACGAATGAAAAAGTAATTATCGTTGACTCGGCTTCCTCTTATAACACCGGTTGATATGTTTTCGGCCCAAATGTTGTTAGGCAATTGCTACATGTTTCTGTGCTTTTTTGTTCACACTGAATCTTAAAATCAAGCTGATTTTTTCTGATTGCACTATGTTTTCTCATCACATATAATTTCTATTTTGTTCAAATTATGTCAAAATAGCTAATTCACTTAGATATGCCACGGCTTAAATATACGAGTGACAAAACGGAAACATTTCGTTTCATATTAAGCTTATTTATCATTCAAGAAAATAATATCCCAATAACTTCCAAAATGAATTCTAAGCTATTTCACTTCAGATAAGCTGGCCTGAGAATGTTTGATTTCATGAGAGATATCTCCCTGGAAAATGTTCTTGTACCCTCCATATACTTAGCTTGGAATTATTTTGTGATTTCTGTTTCTTTTTCATAGAAGAATAACTTTAGAAGAAATTCAAGGATTTGTTAATTATTTTCACTTATAGCCTGAACGGTCATAGGATTCTATATCACTTTGACTTACGGAGGTATGGTATTTTCATGTAGTCTCTGTTTAAAATGCATAGAAACATTGATAAATATGGGTTAACGTGCTTGGCAAGTACATTTGAGACTAGCAAGAATTTTCTTTATCAGTGCTTAAAATAGCCTCCAAACAGTTAGACATAGCCAACTAGGCACTTTTGCCACCCATCCCCGGTACTAACCAATATTTACACAGGGCTGTTTGAAAAACGATTTGTCTGCTTTTTGGCATGCCCTTATGCGCTTCTAAATTCATCAAAATTATTACTCGATGGGGATAAAATTTAGCAGGTAGGTTATTCATTTTCTGCCGATGAAACCTTTTTAAATCTTAAAATAAACCAAAATGCTTAATTCACAGACATATTTCACGGCTTAAGTATCCGAGTAATATAAAGGAAACATTTAATCTTTAAAAAATGTATCGAAATAATTTTCAAAATGAATTCTAAGCTACTTCAGTTAACTAACCTGAAAATGCTTGAATTGAGATATCTCACTATAAAATGTTCTTGTGCCCGCAATATTCTTAGCTTGTTAATTGTTTGTGATTTCTGTTTCTTCTCTACTTTTCAGAGAAGAATAACTTTAAAATTGATTCAAGAACAGCGATTTTAGTCATTATTAGTTTTTAACTTTAAGCCTGAAACATTCATAAGATTTTATCATATAACTTGAATTTTAGAAGGCCTGGTATTGTCATGCAGTCTATTTATAACATGAATATGACAATTGATAAATGAGGTTTGTTTTGTTGCTTGGGGAGTGTATTTGAGACTAGCAAGTTTAGAATTTTCTTCATCAGCGCTTAAAATAGCCGCCAAACAAGATCGAACTACGCACTTTTCCTACTCATACCTAAGAATATCAGCATCTTGTCTGATCAAAAATTCACGCAGGGCAGTTTGACATTCTGGTGCTTATTAAAACAAATAAAAAATGATTTGTTCACTATTTCGCATGCTCTTGTGTACTTCGGTAGTCATCAAAAATATTACCCCCATTAGCATGGATCAGGCTAGTCTCTCTGAAAGCAAAACACTGAGCCTACTCGGGTTAACTTTCACAACAAGTAAGAATGACTGTATAGAATCCATAGCTAAATCCGCTGCTAAGAAAATCCTTGCCCTGTGTAGGGCCAGGACGTTTTTCCCGTCTGAAACAATCCTGCACATATACAAATCTACCATCCTCCCGTGCATTGAATACTGCTGCCATATCTGGTTGGGTGCTCCTGCTATCCACCTAGGGGTCCTTGATAAAATCCACCAGAGAATCTGTAATGTGATCGATCATGAATCGGCAGCTCAGATACAGTCACTTTCTCACCGGCACAATTTTGCTTGTCTGTGTCTCTTCTACAAATACTTTCACGGCTTCTACTACAATGAACTTAGCTCACTGGTGCCCCCTATATATGAATTTATTCGGGTAAGTAGATTAGCAACTAGGTTCCACCTTTTTACTGCGAAAGCAATAAAGTGTTAATTCAAATTCTACTCCATCAGCTTTTTTCTCGCACTTCCCGCCTATGATATTCCCTTCCGTTTACTTTGTTCCCCGACAGCTACAATCTAGAAGAATTTATCTCACTATCCTGCATCCTTTTTCACATGCAATTTTCTTCGTCCACTCTCACCAGTATTCTCATCCTTCTCTTACTCACTTCCTGATACCCCCTATAACCTGTCACTCAGACCTTTCCTCCTATTTAACCCCCTGCAAAACAGTGGCAGTAAATGCCTTGCTTAGGGTGATATGATTAAAAAAGAATTATTTATGAAAATAAAATTTAACAGGTAGGATGAAGTTAATATAATAGATAGAAAAACATCTCTGGAAATTACGAAAATTTAAGGAATCGGCACCTATGCTAGGCTACAAATAATCACCTTAGCCGGCCAAGCATAGAAATGAATACAATATGGGAACCAATGATAGGGCGTGCAAAAGAAAATCATTAGATTACAATATGAGTTCTGGTTAAAAAGAAAATTAGGTTTATAAGTTCCAAATATTCTCACACTGATGTCATCAAGGACACATGGCCCAGTGGATAAAAGCGTTGGTCAGTGAATTGACCCAAATAGTTTTGAGTTCAATGCCCGGCTACAGCAGTGATGATCTAATAACTTGGAGAGATGATTCATTGAGAGGTAATTAATCAATCTAGAAATGGCATGCTACATTGATCGAGAACAATATATCAAAGTGTTAGAAATAAAGGGTTCGGTTTCAAATTCCAATCATCTGAAAAAGACTGAAGCTTACAACGCTCGAAACGTTGTGAATATGAATTCGTAAATAAAGATAAAGACAACATTCCGAATAATGAAAATAATTATAATACAACAGCATCATATTGTGCTTTCGTCAAGAAAACCACCACCTACCTTAATTTCTGCTGTGCAAACTCTTGACATTGTTTCAAAATATTTTTTTTTTAATTTAGATAGTAGTTCTTCCCAAGTATTCTTTCGACACTGGAAACACTCCCTCTCAATCTTTGGATATCCTCTTCGAACTTTTCTATCTACTTCATCACATTCACTGTCTCAACGTTGTGACGTAGCATTTCTGGTATTTCTGCATTTCTGGTATTTCTGGCAGTTCATTTGATGAGCTCGTTTTTCATTTCTGCTACTTGATTGGTAACTAGTGAACTAGGTAGATTCAACCGCAACTTCTACGATAAAAGTTTGTTTTCTAGCACTTCTCACTTGTAGAGTTCCTTTCCAATTTCTTGCTTTCATGTAAACTACACACTTCTAAATTATAAACGTAGTCCTTATCGATGTCTTCGGTTTGGTTTGAAATGCCAATCATCTGAAAAAGACTGAAGCTTACAACGCTCGAAACGTTGTGAATATGAATTCGTAAATAAAGATAAAGACAACAGTCCGAATAATGAAAATAATTATCATACAACATTTTCGCTCGGCAGCCAATCAAAGAAAAGTGGAGAGAAACACTACACTATTTTCAAAGAAATAATGTAAATTCGCAGTTAATAAGGAATAATGAAGCTGTGGAGGACCAATATCTTAATCGAACATGGTGCTTTGAAATAATGTTGCACTGTCTAGCGTACATCTAACATACATGTCTCGTTCTTCGTGCACCAAAATATAAATTATCCCTTGTTCTATTCTTACAACAAACGACAATAAATCGCTTCACAAAATAGCGTTGTTCAGATCGCTTATCTGGAGAAAGTATTTAACAGTCGAGATATACAGATAAAGCTAATTTCTTTTGATGGTGCCTATTGATGGAGAGGTACTTGTTCACCATTCGAGAATATACCCATTTACACAAGGCAAAGAAAGCTATATCATTTACAAGTAAATGCTGAGAGATACTTGGTTTAACCCACTCTATAAAAACTGACAGAATAATCAGAGTTTCTGAACGAAGAAATGGCTTCTTGGTCATGTCTATAACATTCCAACAACCAGACGTTGTCGTTCGCGTGATATAATGTAAATAAACTTCTTAAGAATAACATTAACACTTTTATTAATTGATTTAGAGAGCGATCTCTGAGAGTAAATAGGAAAGAAAACAATTTCATAATTTTATTTTAGCACCGAGATCGCAGACCTGCTTAAAAAGGATGTCTTCTAAAAGCTAAAAGAACTATTATTGTTTTAAATATTTCAACTAAATCAAGGTGACAATGCCACTAAGACGCAAGGAATTACTGTACATGGATAAAAATGATAAGAAATTACTGAGGAGAAAGATCAATAAACGAACCGTTTTCAAGATAACAGAAACTGGCGATGGAACTTACACTTAAATTTTGGAGGATTGTAGATAGTACGAAAGTTAAGTGAGTGGGCTAAAATTTTCATAATCTGGCTAGGAATTATTATTCTATAGCGTTGAAATCTTGCCTGAATTAATTTATGTTCTATTTATGAACTGCATTGTTTCTTTCTAGCTACAAGGCGGAAAGAAAAAATATAGGTGGACTATGATGGAGTAATGTTAAAAACATGGTATCTTGCAAGCATTAATACCAACTTCCTATTAATAACTGCATTGTTTCTTCCTAGTAACGAGAGCGGACTGAAAACTCTATAAGCTGACGAAGTTTAAGTGATACTAGAGCCATGAAATCCTGCATGCATTAATACCAATTTAATTTTAATAACTGCATTGTTTCATTCTAGGTAGGAGTGTGGACTGAAAACTTCAAAGGCTGACTATCATGGAGTGAAACTATAACCGTAGATTCTTAATTGCGGTAATGCCATGTTCCTATTAATAATTGAATTAATTCTTTCTGGGAACGATAATGTGTTGAAAACTTCATAGGCTGACTATGACAGAGGGAAGCTATAGCCGTAGAGTCTTGAATGCATTAATGTCATGTTCCTATTAATAATCGAATTGGATCTTTCTAGGAACGAGAGTGGGCTGAAACTTCATAGGCTGACTAGGTAGGAGTGTGGACTGAAAAACTTCAAAGGCTGACTATCATGTAGTGAAACTATAATCCTAGATTCTTAATTGCGGTAATGCCATGTTCCTAATAATAATGGAATTAATTCTTTCTGGGAACGATAATGTGTTGAAAACTTCATAGGCTGACTAGGTAGGAGTGTGGACTTCGGAAACTTCAAAGGCTGACTATCATGGAGTGAAACTATAACCGTAGATTCTTAATTGTGGTAATGCCATGTTCCTATTAATAATTGAATTAATTCTTTCTGGGGAACAATAACTGTGTTGAAAACTTCATAGGCTGACTAGGTAGGAGTGTGGACTGGAAACTTCAAAGGCTGACTATCATGCAGTGAAACTATAACCGTAGATTCTTAATTGCGGTAATGCCATGTTCCTATTAATAATTGAATTAATCTTTCTGGGAACAATAATGTGTTGAAAACTTCATAGGCTGACTAGGTAGGGAGTGTGGACTGAAAACTTCAAAGGTTGACTATCATGGAGTGAAACTATAACCGTAGATTCTTAATTGTGTAATGCCATGTTCCTATTAATAATTGAATTAATTCTTTCTGGGAATAATAATGTTGAAAACTTCATAGGCTGACTAGGTAGGAGTGTGGACTGAAAACTTCAAAGGCTGACTATCATGTAGTGAAACTATAACCGTGATTCTTAATTGTGGTAATGCCATGTTCCTATTAATAATTGAATTAATTCTTTCTGGGAACAATAATGTGTTGAAAACTTCATAGGCTGACTAGGTAGGAGTGTGGACTGAAAAACTTCAAAGGCTGACTATCATGGAGTGAAACTATAACCGTAGATTCTTAATTGCGGTAATGCCATGTTCCTATTAATAATTGAATTAATTCTTTCTGGGAACAATAATGTGTTGAAAACTTCATAGGTTGACTTAGGTAGGAGTGTGGACTGAAAACTTCAAAGGCTGACTATCATGGAGTGAAACTATAACCGTAGATTCTTAATTGCGGTAATGCCATGTTCCTATTAATAATTGAATTAATTCTTTCTGGGAACAATAATGTTGAAACTTCATAGGCTGACTAGGTAGGAGTGTGGACTGAAAACTTCAAAGGTTGACTATCATGGAGTGAAATTAAAATCAGAAGACTTAATTGCGGTAATGCCATGTTCCTATTAATAATTGAATTAATTCTTTCGGGAACAATAATGTGTTGAAAAACTTCATAGGCTGACTAGGTAGGAGTGTGGACTGAAAACTTCAAAGGCTGACTATCATGGAGCAACCATAACCGTAGATTCTTAATTGCGGTAATGCCATGTTCCTATTAATAATTGAATTAATTCTTTCTGGGAACAATAATGTGTTGAAAAAACTTCACAGCTGGACTAGGTAGGAGTGTGGACTGAAAACTTCAAAGGTTGACTATCATGGAGGAAACTATAACCGTAGATTCTTAATTGGTGGTAATGCCATGTTCCTATTAATAATTGAATTAATTCTTTCTGGGAACGATAATGTGTTGAAAACTTCATAGGCTGACTATGACAGAGGGAAGCTATAGCCGTAGAGTCTTGAATGCATTAATGTCATGTTCCTATTAATAATCGAATTGGATCTTTCTAGGAATGAGAGTGGGCTGAAACTTCATAGGCTGACTATGATGAAGTGAAGCTATAGCTACAGAGTCTTGATTGCATTAATGCCATGTTCCTATTTAGTAGCTACCTTGTTTCTAACTAGGTACGGGTTTGACTGCAAACTTCATTGGAATGACTATGGTAGAATTATGCTAGAGTAGTGGAATATTGAATTGCTATTCCTATTAATATCTGCATTATTTCATTTTATGAACGAGGGTGGACTAAATACGTCATATGCTTACTATGTTGGTGTGATATTTGAGCCATGGCATCCTGTATGAAGTATTACAAACTTCTTATTAACAACTGCATTGTTTCTTTCTAGCAAGGAGTATGGACTTCAAACGTTATAAGCTGACTACAACTGAGTGCAATTGAAGTTGTGGAACGATGAATACTAACTTCTGATTGGTAACTTCATTGTTACTTTCTGGATACGAGTGTAGACTGACGATGATGGAGGGATACTAAAGCCTTGGAATCTTGCATGCATTAGTGCTAACTTCCTATTAATATCTACATTGTTTCTTTCTAAATACAAAGGTAGATTGAAAAATTCACAGTCCGCCTGTGATCCAGTTATGTTTATACCACCTTCCTATTAATAACGGCATTGTTTCTTTCTAATTACGAGAGTGGACTGAACACCTCATAGGCTGACTTTGATGGACTGAAGCTAGAGACGTGGAATCTTGCATTGGTTAATACCAACTTCCTTATAATAACTACATTGTTTCTTTCTATTTTTGAGAATGGGTTGAAAGGTTAATAGGCTAACTATGAAGGAGTGAACTTAGCGTTTTGAAATCTTGCAGGAATCAAATCCATGTCTACCTATTAACTACTGATTTTTTCTTTCTCTGTGAGAGAATTTTTAAAAATCATTTCACCCCAAGCACGGCAGTTTTACTTCCACTGGTATACAGGGGTTACATAGGAGGTGAGTAATGAGAAAAAGGAACAAGTTATAGGGGGTGTCAGAGAATGGGTAAGGGAAGGATGAGAATACTGGAGTGATGAGAGTAGAGTGGACGGAGAAAAGAACACGAGGAAAAGGGTGCGAGTCAGAGGTAGAGGAAATGACAATTGACCTTACATTTAAATTCTTGGATTAATTTTACTGCATTTTTATTTTGTAGGCCCCTAAGTTCTGCTCAAAATTTTTTTTCTATTTTTCGTATTTTTATTTTCACAATTTCACAACAAACAAGTCTTAAGACCCAAGGAGTTACTGAGTGTGGAAGAGTTAGAAGAAGAGTAATCAAGAGTAATCAAGAGTAATCAAGAGGACAATAAATAACGATTGACATTTGGAAGATTAAAGTTCGCCAGAAGGCATGGAGCCGGAGGGGTGTTTCACAAGCCAGAAGTGCGAGAAAAGAAACTCTTAGCATAAAATTTACGATCACATCTAGTCACCTCATTTGTAAATTGATGAATATTACCCAATGTAAGAAAAACCATTAAGACGCAAGCGGTTACAATGTGTGGAAGAATTAGAAACAAAAACATTAATAAGGAGTGGGTAATCAGAAGGACAGTAGATAGCAATTAACATTGCATTTATATTTCAAAAAATTAAAGTTGGGTGGAAAGTCACCTCTAAATTGATGAATATTACCCAATGCAAGAAAAACCATTAAGACCCCAGCGGTTACAAAGTGTGGAGGAATTAGATACAAAAATCTTGATAGGAAGCGGGAAATCAGGAGGACAGTAGATAACGATTGACATTGCATTTAGATATTTAAAAATTAAAGTTTGGGGGAATAGCATGGATTCAGAAGGGAGTTCCACAAGTGAGAAGTGCGAGAAAAGCAACTGTTAGCATAGAACTTACGATTGCATCTAGACATCTGAAAATTGATGAATTCTTGACGCCAGTGAAGTCCTGCACTTGTGAAAAGCTCATCCGAGCAGTTAACATGAAATTATTCATAGAAATGACAAAGGGAGACAACATTACGGCGTTGGGAAGGTGACTGAAGCCGAGATACCAAAACAGGACCAATCATACAGCTGATTCTTCTCCGCATTTTATCAAGGAGCTCAAAGGAAATAGCAGAAGCACCAGACCATATATGACAGAAATATTCTCAGCATGGACGAATGGTAAGCTTACAGATATGTATGAGAGATTTTGGGGAGAAATATAAGTAATCTGTTATAGATAAAATCCAGTGACTTCTGCTAGTCTGTCCATCTGTTGCATCATCTAGAATAGTCATACATTACTGATCGAAAACTAATTTTAGGAAGAAGTGCAGACAGTTAAAGCGATAAAAATTACATTTAGTTTTAATAGTACAGCTGCTTTATTACAATAAATTTTCATTAGTTTTTATTATAAAGATTAAATGCTATATTATTTAACATACAAAATACTCCCTACAATTTTAAAATAATTTAATGATTAAAATAGCAAATATCTAATAAACAAATGCAGTATTTTCTTTTTCTTTTCTTTTTTTGCATATCCTTTGCATATCTTTTTTGCATATCGTTTTATATATATAATATATATTCTAAATTATATTTTAGAACATGTACAAATTTTTTATGTTATTTTAATATATTATTTTTATATATAAAAAAATTGTACATGTTCTAAAATATAATTTATAATAAATATTCACAGCTCTATATTTTTTTATATATCGAGCACTCTTAAATTAGTGTTTTGGAGGTTGTAAAATTTTTTTTCTTCCTTTCTTATTCAGTCGGGTATATATATACAGCTTCTACTACGACGAACTTAGCATAGTCGTACCCCCTATATAAGAATTTACTCGAGCCCCAAGATTAGAAACTAGGTTGCACTCTTTTACTGTGAAAACAATAAAATTTAAACGCAAATTCTACTCCATCAGCTTCTTTTCTCGAACTTCCGCCTGTGAAATTCCTTTCCATTTACTTGCTTCCCAGACAGCTACAATCTCTAAGAATTTAAATGTAAAGTTAATAGTCATCTCCTATCTTACTAACCTGCATCCTCTCTTTCATGCTACTTTTCCAGTCCACTCCACTCTCATCAGTATTCTCATCCTTCTCTTACCCACTTCCTGAAACCATCTATAAGCTGTCAGTCTTTCTCATAACTTTCCTCCTATGTAACACCCTGCAATATTATTATAAACAATATGCATATATATATATATCATTTTAGTAAAACATAATACACAGTTGATACAGAGTAAATTTAAACCCAGTAGTGAGAGTTTCAAATTGGAAGATGATACACACTAGTCAATGTATGAATAGTTGCAAAAAAAATTCAATAAAGTTCAAGAGTGCAGATAGCCCTTGCTAATGTAAATAATATCGCGCATTTCAATGTTGAGCATTTGAATACATTATCGCGAAACAGATTTCCAAGACACCAACTACTGTTGAAACCAATACTACCATTAATGTTATTACGCAATATAAATCCTCTGGGAGGTCTATGTAATGAAGCAACTCTTGCGTTCGACAAATTATTGACAACTGGATATTACAATGTACCGTGTTTGGAACTGGACGGGTTGTATTAATCTCAAGAATTTATTGCTAAACCACTCGAATATTTTCTGGAATATCCAAGAATCCAGTTTCCAGTTCACCCTGCGTTTGCAAAAACTATAAATGGATCAAAAGGCCAAATGTTTAAAAAGTTGGAATTTGGTTCCAGAAATAAATATTTATATATGGTCCCTTGGATGTTGCATGCTCAAGAGTAAGAAACCCTAAGAATTAATTTTTGCTGTTAGAAAGAAACAAAACTCTTAAAAATAATGTTTGTCCTGAAGTTTTATAAAATTAAATTAAATTAAAGAGATTAAGTAGGATGTAGGTTTTTTGTCAAATTATTCTTCCAAACAAATCTGCTTATTCAAATTTCATCGATTGGTTTGCGAAACTGAACGAAACGTAGAGTTTGTAAATCTCTACAAAATATTTTAGCGATAACTTCAACAACACTAAATATTGTGGGAATTTTATCACGCGTCAGCGTGTTGCAAAAATCTGGTTACTAAATAAAAGCGTGTCAAGTTTAACTGTCTGCCACTGAAAACATTAAGATTTGAATGTTTCACCAGCAAAAACAGGCAAAATAAAGTGACTACCCGAAACTGATCTTCTAAACATAAACGATTCAACATGTTGGAGTGTGGATTAACTTGATTACCGGTCATAACATTACAGACCTTTGAAGTTATAAAAAAGTTAGGTCAATTCTGAAATTCAGTGAGTGTATCTTCTGCTTTTAGAGTTGATAGAACATTATATCATGTAAAATGTCGCTAGATGAATTATGAATGAATAGCGATTTTGGTATTCCCTGGGTTTGCTGTACATTCGATCTAATGCCACGTCTAAGCTACTTCTAGAAAATAATCATATCACTTAAAATATTTCAAGCATGTCAAATTGCATGCATACTGTTTTATACTAAGTATCACAAACAGATAGATTTTATGAGATATAATGAAGAAAGACGGCTTGTAATATTTGATCCTCACCGAGCGTACTGATTATGAGATGGGACATAAGGAAACAATCTTTTATAACATCTACTTGTGCAAGCAAACAGACGTCATAAAAGGGATTACGCTGTGATGAATTGTAAATGAACAAACATTAAGTTGATCTAGAAAGAATAGACGTTATTGGAAAATAGTGATCGTCCATGTCTTATGTGGGGGAACTGTCAAATAAAAATATACATATATTAAGGCAGGTTTTCACGAAATTCTCGTCATGGAGATTAGTCATGTCACAAGGACAGGTTTAACACGCGGACCCGTGCGGGTACATTAGGACCGAGGGTAAAAATTTACCCAGACCCCGCATACACAAGATTGGTCATTACACTTGTCTATTTATTTCAACCGACTGTCTGTCCGAAGACCGGGTTCCAACTGAGATCTTGTATATTTTGTCAGCCGTATCTCCCTCTCTTTCACTCTCTCTCTCTCATATTCTGTCTGAAATCAGAGTGTCTGACTGACAATTCTGAGTTCTCGCTGAACTATGAGTATTTACCCATGTCCTCACCACTAACGTAGAACGTGACACAAAACCAGTTGTTGTTTCTGAGCAAGTACCTTCTTCTACTATGTACCTTGTCCTCTCAGGACATAGGTGATCATGGCCTTCCACATCTCGCTATCCCTGGTGGCTCTTAGCACGCTTACCCCTGTAACGTCTCTCAGCCCCACTTCTGTCATCCACCTGCTTAGGCCTTTCAAATATGTTATCCGCTGCTTTCCTCTGTCTGTTTTTCCTTCTATCTGGCCTGTTAGTATCAGGTTCTCCAAGCTCTCCTTCCTCATTGCATGTCCCAGGAATTTTAGTTGTCTCTTCCTGATGCTCACTATTAATTTCCTTTTCGTTTCCATTCTCTCCAACATGCTCGGTCCATGTTATCCGCAGCATCCTTCTGTAGAACCACATTTCAGCTGCTTCAAGTTTTCCCTTCATCTTTGTTGATACTGTCCAACATTCACTGCCATATTGAAGAACTGACATCCCATAGCAATCCAGTACTCTCTTCTTTGTTTCTAGTGAAGGTTTCCTGTGTATTAATACTTTACTCAGCTTCTGGAACGCGTTTCCGCCATACCAATTTACCTTTAGATCTCTGTGTCGCACTTTCCGTCTTCAGTTAGAACACTTCCCAGATATTTTCGTACCTGCTTGATTTTAACATCCCCCACCTGTATTTGGCACTTTGGACTGCCCTTTTTGCTGATGACCATGCATTCAGTATACTCGGCTGTAAATTCCCGAGCTCCTGCATAGCCGTGATCGGGTTTGTCTATATTTTCCAGCAGAGTCTCTGCCTGTAGGCATAGTCCCGACTGAGTCACTCTCTGCCCGAAGACTTAAAGCTTGACATGTACGATATCTAGCAAAACTCTAGATATTTACCCAAACCCTCCCCACAGTGGTAGGATTTGAGGACAATGTCTGGTTTAATGTGTAAACATGACAAAACATTTTATCTCATTTCCCTCAGCCGAGCCTCTTCCCGGAAACATAGCCTTGTCTGAATCCTTCTCCGTCTGAAGTCAAAGAGTTTGACAAGTACGAGTTCTAGCGGAAAGTCCTCTCTACTGAGGCAGCATGGTTATATATGAGATGGGGATTACGAGAACCGAGTTTCTGACAGTAAGCAGAGCTCTGAATGTATCGTTTGCAGCTCTAATACAGAGGGGTTTACTCGAAAGACAGACAATTGGATTGATACTCAAACACTCCAAAATATTAGTATTGGAGCTACCGGCGGGAATTCCAAGCAGCAAAGCATGCCATTTACAAATTTCTAGCAGAGTGAATTCCGTCAATTCGCTCTTTTATTTGTACAGATGGTGTCCAACTTGCACTAATATAGTGGGAAGTTGCTAAACTAAAAAAAATAAAAAAACACGCATGTGCGAAATTAAAAAATTATAAAACAGCTATAATTTACCTGTTGCACGCTTTATGTGACGCCCCTCCTTCAGTAATTTAGCTGTCATAGCTCTATGAAATCTCCTATCTTTTTCTTATTTCTCCTAAACCCTCTTTCACAATTCGTTTAATCAATCTCTCTATTTTATTTGTTGTTTTCCCCTTTCACTTTTCCATTCAGTCTGTCCTGTAAGTATTATATTTTCCAATGTTTCTTTCCTTATTATACACCCTCGAAATTTCATCGACCTGACGAAAACAAATGATGGAAAGATTAAGAATAGATGCTGCTAAGTCAGTTAAGTGCCATACGTAATACACCCTTTGGCCGATTATGTCTCGAAAGAGACTTGACTGACTGGACAGAAGATTATCCCGCAGTAGGTTACCATTGCTTTCTGCGATAGACTGGTTGCAAGCCAAGGCTACAAAACCTAATCTGTCCTGTTATTTAACCCATAACTAGAGGGAAGAGACAGATTAATATCTTTCCCAAGGCTTATTTTGCGTAAGTGAATGCCATGAATTCAACTGGAATTAGAACTCGTCTCCCCGATTTACCGTTCTGAGTCGATATCCACTGACTTACAACACTGATCCCAAAAGCAAACATAATGACTTTTCTTATTAGCTAAGCGTAGTTTAAATTTGACACAAGACTACAAGTGTTGAGCGCCCAGTGAGTATCGAAATCACTAATAATTGATTTCGCGAGTTGGGCTTGCTAAGAATGGTGGAGTACACAAGATACTAAAGATAGTTTACATATGCCACGAGACATAATGAAGCTCTAAATTCAATCGTAATTGAACTAGTGACACAATCTTGTCAACCATAACACCACAAAGAAGTGTTCAAGGAATTGTGATTCACCAAACGCAGATTACATGCCGCATTAAGTATGGAGCACTTAGTGTGGAATACACAGAAAGTATCAAACCCACTAATCGTTGCACCACGATTAAATACCCTCATTTACTAAGTACATCTTTGGGGTAGACCAAGGCCGAAAGTAGGGAACACTCAATAGGGATCGAACATGCAACTCAGTTTTAATTAGTACTGACCAGTTTTCCTTAATCTTTTAAAATAAAGGCACACCCCAGAGCGAATGAAAAGATCACCACAAACTTAGCAAAAGTTTTAAAGTGTATACGTTTAAATATTTTGAAATAAAACCATTGTTTCAAAGTAATAAGCACACGAATAGGAACTTACTTTAAATCAATATCCTGCCCAACAATTTGTGCAGCTTATTTAGTGTTAAAACTGTTCCCGGTGTTTTTTCGCGAATTCTTCAATGTTTGGTTGAATGTGCAATAAGCAAACTCACATTTCTTTCCATTGAGCGTAGTCTTTCTCGCCTCTTATTTTTGGAATTATTTAGGGTTGAGAAGCCGAATTCAAATAAAGAAAAAGTAGAAAATACTAACGCTGTACTATTACTACTTCCACTCACGCATAACGATGTATGCTGTGAACATATTTCACTGGACATTTAAGAAGAACACGCGGTACTTTGGTTTGCCGTGGCACAGTGGTTAGGAATCACTGATACATTTTGACAATCATTTCACCCCAAGCAAGGTAGAACCGTCACTGTAACGCAGGGTGTGACAGTGAGCGATAAAACAAGGTACAGTAGGTGTCGAAGAAAAGATAAAAGAAGGATGGGAATCAACGAGATAAAAGATAGCAATTGACGTTGCAAACTTTTGGAGATTGCAGCTATCAGGGAAGCAAGTAAACGGAAATAAGTTCTACAAACTGGAAGTGTTTAAATAGAAGCGGCGGTCAAATCGTCAGAACAGTTGCCATACTTGTAGAAAAGACAGAGATATAAAGAGACAATTTTGAAGCATTGCACCAAAATTGCTTTCAAGCTCACCAAGAAAATTAAATGAAAATTGATTTAATTTTCTGTTCTAAAATTTAAGCAAACATGGTTTAAATTTCTTTTTAACATCACACAAACACGCCTTGCAAAATTACTTTATAGTAATTCATAAGATTTTCTTTTTCAAATATCCTTTTTAATAATTCAAAAAATTCCATATTTTTTAATCGTTTCACCCCAAGCTAGGAGGTACCACCACTGATGCGCAGGAGACTACATAAGAGAGTAAAAGTTTAGACAGAAGGAGAGTGAAGAGAAAGACAAACCAGTTACAGGGGGTGTCAGGGAAAGGGCAAGCTTCCTAATAACTCAAATGTTTCTATTTTTTATAATCATTTCGCCCAAAGCAAGGCAGAAATGCCAGTGGTGCGCAGGATGTTACAGTGAGAGAATAAAGAGGTACAGGAGATGTTGAAAAGATAATAAGAGATGGATGGGAATTAAGATGACAATAAACGTCGCATTTAGGCTTCTCGAGATTGTAGCTATCACGGAAGCAAGCAAATGGAAGTGAGTTTCAAAACGCGAAGATCGAGAAAGAAACTAGTAGAGGTTACTTTTAACATTTTCGACTATAAAAGGGTGGGACCATGGTGCCAATCTAGCAGCACGCGAAACTAAATACATGTGGTCGGGGATGCAGGGGAAAAAGCTCGCCAGAGAGGTTGCCATACTTGTAGAAAAGCTAGAGATATGAAGAGACAATTTTGAATCATTGCACCAAATTGCTTTCACGCTCACCAAGAAAATTAAATGAAAACTGATTTAATTATATGTATTAAATTTAAAAACTTGTTTTAAATTTCTTTTTTTAATATTACAAAATGCATGCCTTGCAAAATACTTCATAATAAAGCAAATGGTCTGCCCTCGTTTTTCTTTTTTTTAACCATTTCACCCCAAGCAAGGCGGTACCGCCACTGATGCGCAGGGGGCTACATAAGAGAGTAAAAGTTTAGGCTAGAGGAGAGTGAAGAGAAAGAAGAACCAGTTACAGGGAGTGTCAGGAAAAGGGAAAGCTTCCTAATAACTTAAAAGTTTCTATTTTTTTATACTAATTTCACCCAAAGCAAGGCGGTACCGCCACTGATGCGCAGGGGGCTACATAAGAGAGTAAAAGTTTAGGATGGAGGAGAGTGATGAGAAAGAGGAACCAGTTAACCAGTTGGGAGTGTCAGGAAAAAGGAAAGCTTCCTAATAACTTAAAAGTTTCTATTTTTTTATACTAATTTCACCCAAAGCAAGCGGTACCGCCACTGATGCGCAGGGGGCTACATAAGAGAGTAAAAGTTTAGGCTAGAGGAGAGTGAAGAGAAAGAGGAACCAGTTACAGGGAGTGTCAGGAAAAGGGAAAGCTTCCTAATAACTTAAAAGTTTCTATTTTTTTATACTAATTTCACCCAAAGCAAGCGGTACCGCCACTGATGCGCAGGGGGCTACATAAGAGAGTAAAAGTTTAGGCTAGAGGAGAGTGAAGAGAAAGAGGAACCAGTTACAGGGAGTGTCAGGAAAAGGGAAAGCTTCCTAATAACTTAAAAGTTTCTATTTTTTTTATACTAATTTCACCCAAAGCAAGCGGTACCGCCACTGATGCGCAGGGGGCTACATAAGAGAGTAAAAGTTTAGGCTAGAGGAGAGTGAAGAGAAAGAGGAACCAGTTACAGGGAGTGTCAGGAAAAGGGAAAGCTTCCTAATAACTTAAAAGTTTCTATTTTTTTATACTAATTTCACCCAAAGCAAAGCGGTACCACCACTGATGCGCAGGGGGCTACATAAGAGCGTAAAAGTTTAGGATGGAGGAGAGTGAAGAGAAAGAGGAACCAGTTACAGGGGGTGTCAGGAAAAGGGAAAGCTTCCTAATAACTTAAAAGTTTCTATTTTTTTATACTAATTTCACCCAAAGCAAAGCGGTACCACCACTGATGCGCAGGGGGCTACATAAGAGCGTAAAAGTTTAGGATGGAGGAGAGTGAAGAGAAAGAGGAACCAGTTACAGGGGGTGTCAGGAAAAGAGAAAGCTTCCTAATAACTTAAAAGTTTCTATTTTTTTATAATAATTTCACCCAAAGCAAGGCAGAAATGCCATTGGTGCGCAATGTGTTACAGTGAAAGAAAAAAACAAGGTACAGGTAATGTCGAAGAAAGTGTTAGAGAAAAGATGGAGAATCAAGGAGATAAAAGATGGCAAATGACGTTGCATTTAAACTTTTGGAGATTGTAAATATCAGGGAAGCAAGTAGAACGGTTAGAGTATAAGCGGCGGTTACATTTAATTTTTTTGCAGTAAAAAGGGTGCGACATTGAAGCCAATCTAGACAGTCTGTCAGTTAAGTGCCATACATGATACACGCTTGGGCGATCATCTCTCGAAAGAGACATGACTGACTGGGCAGAAGATTATCCCGCAGTAGTTTGCCATTGCTTTCTGCGGTACACTGGTTGCCGACCAAGGCTATAGAACACAATCTGTCCTGCTATTTAACCTATAACTGGAAGGAATAGACAGATTAATACATTTCCCAAGGGTATTTGCGTAAGTGAATACCATGGATTCGTCATTGAAATTCGAACTCGGCTCCCCGGTTTCTCGTTCCGAGCCAATATCCACTGTACCACAACGCACATCCAATCGAGTAGTACGCGTAAATAAGTACAGGTAGTCGGGGAATCATAGAAAAAATCACGTCTAAGTAGTTTCAATACTTGTAGAAAAGCTAGAGATATAGGGAAACAATTTTGAATCGTTGCACCAAATTGCTTTCACGCTCACTGATTTAATGATCTGTTCTAAATGTTAGGAGAACTCGTTTTAAATTTCTTTTTTAATAGCACAAAACGCACACTTTGCAAATTAATTTATAATAACGCAAAATGTCTGCCTTTTCAAATTTTCTTCCTAATGACTCAAAAATTTGACTTTAGAATTTTTTTAATAACTCGAAAAGTCCGGTCTTTGAAAAGTTTTTCTGATATCTAAAAAATTTGATGTTTTTTTATTTATTTTTTTTCTAATAACTGAAAAAGTCTGGCTTCTCACTGCCCTCCGACCTTATGGTTTCCTCGAATATAAACATCTTTTGTATAAACTATTTTTAGCTGAGTATGACATTTTGGTTCCAGTTGATTTTATCGATTAATCAATTATCCTTATTCACTGTTTGTCTAAAAAATAGCAAAAACAATTGCTCCATTCCCAATCAAATGTTTTGCCTTTGCATTTCAGCCACGAATCAATCATTTTGAATGATTTAACTGTAACGAGAACACAAAAAGTCGCATGACACAATTTGTATGTAGCCGTAGTTAGACAGAATAATGTAAAATAAAATATATTTCAGTTTATTCGCTATTTGTCTTTACTTCTGAGATGAGGTAGTATTTACATAATTTACATTATTCAGGCTGTTTATTGCCATGTTTACGACGTTTCGGCCGTTGTATGCTCCGGTTGTCTTCAGGTGCTTGAAATTTGGAACCGGACCCTTTATTTTGATTACTGGATTACACCATTCTCGCTCCATGTGTGATGTATTTCCTGTAGCCATGTAATTATCTCCCTTTAACTCAACGCTTTAAGTTATTTATTAATCACTGCTGTAGTTTGGTATTGAACTTTTGGCTTATGTCACAGGAACTAACCAACTTCTATGCCAACTAAATCATTTATCCTTTAGAACATCAGTGTATGAATTCCATTAAACATTTTTAACCAGAATTCATATTGCAATCTTTGACGCTAATCAATTTTTCTAACACTCCTTATTACTGGTTTCCATATTGTATTACTTTCTATGCTCAACCGTCTTAAGAGATTGTTGTAGCCTAACCTCTCCTAAGCAATTAGTTCACGTAGAAACGTATAGAAAATTAAGTGTGATTACAGTCAATAATAACATAACTCCATATTCAGATCTGGAAGTGTCAAATTTTCAAAATAAAAAAATAATCACGGAATTTTTATCTTATATAAGTAAAACGGATATATGTGATACAAGGAGATTGTTAATTGGCATTTAAAGATTATTAAGAAAAATATTATTCACAAAATTCTATAAAGAATATGATTTTGTTGCAAAACAAAGCCTTTTCCTCGGATTTGGTTATTTTAAAGGACCATGGGTTTAATAAATTAAATTTTAAATTCAAGACAATTATTGTTTAATTTTTGTTTCTGTAGTCTGTCTCCTTAGTGAAAAGTCACTGCGAGGTCAGTCAGTTAAGTGCCATACGTGATACACGTTTGGGCGATCATGTCACGAAAGAGATATAACTGACCTGGTAGATTATCCCGCAGTGGGTTGCCATAAATTTCTGGTTGCCAGCCAAGTCTATGGAATCCAATCTGTCCTGTATTTTAATGCATAACTGGAGGAAAGAAACGGATTAATACCTTTCCCAAGGATATTTGCGTGTAAATGAATGCAATGAATTCAACTAGAAATTCGAACTCGACTCCCTGATTGCTCGTTCCGAGTCGATATCCACTGCACCACAACGCACATAACTGCAATGTAATAAGTTCCAAAGCTTTCAAACTTCACAGTTCTGTTGCATTTGATCGATTTTCTAGCTGTTTTCATACTTAAAGGTAAAAAAGAATATAATAAATAAAAGCAATGCCGAATCAAGGATTTAGAAGGGGTTTTCAACCGCTTCGATAAAATATGACCCGAACTATAGTTAGAGAACCAATGAGAATATGAATCGAAATAGTTCGTAATTAGATCAGCAGTCAGAATGCTCTTTGGGCAGAGAATTTTGTCCCTGAAACCTTGGACACATATCTATAAGTAAACCGCAGTCGAAATTTCAGAAAGCGTATTTTCTCATATGACAGCAGCCTCTTCTCATTAAGAGCAAGGCATTGTAAAGACACGGTACATTGAAGCGTTTCCTAGACACTTAATCAACTATTCAAGTTGAGATAATCATATGCTTATTAGTATAAGTCAGTAGTATCGATAAAACTTCTCGCCGTGCGGTTTTTTCTCTCCCACTTTGTTACATTTTACAGATTTGGCAAAAATTAAAATCTTATATGTTTTATGTATTATTTCACCGTCATGTTACAATAAATATTTTCTAACGGTCAGTTACTTGGCTCTTTAGCTTTCTGACTCTTCCAACAACTCTTCCCGACTATTCTGACAGAG
This sequence comes from Ascarosepion bandense, assembly GCA_037127315.1. Classification (NCBI taxonomy): domain Eukaryota; kingdom Metazoa; phylum Mollusca; class Cephalopoda; order Sepiida; family Sepiidae; genus Ascarosepion; species Ascarosepion bandense. The sequence continues at coordinate 83,628 of JBBBDQ010001498.1, forward strand.
AATTGTCAGTCAGACTCTCTGATTTCGGACAGAATATGAGAGAGAGAGAGAGAGAGAGAGAGAGAGGGAGGGAGATACGGCTGACAAAATATACAAGATCTCAGTTTGGACCCGGTCTTCGGACAGACAGTCGGTTGAAATAAATAGACAAGTGTAATGACCAATCTTGTGTATGCGGGGTCTGGGTAAATTTTTACCCTCGGTCCTAATGTACCGTTAATTAAGTTAATCCACACTCCAACATGTTGAATCGTTTATGTTTAGAAGATCAGTTTCGGGTAGTCACCTTACTTTGCCTGTTTTTGCTGGTGAAACATTCAAATCTTAATGTTTTCAGTGGCAGACAGTTAAACTTGACACGCTTTTATTTAGTAACCAGATTTTTGCAACAAGCTGACGCGTGATAAAATTCCCACAATATTTAGTATTGTTGAAGTTATCGCTAAAATATTTTGTAAAGATTTACAAACTCTACGTTTCGTTCAGTTTCGCAAACCAATCGATGAAATTTGAATAAGCAGATTTGTTTGGAAGAATAATTTGACAAAAAACCTACATCCTACTTAATCTCTTTAATTTAATTTAATTTTATAAAACTTCAGGACAAACATTATTTTTAAGAGTTTTGTTTCTTTCTAACAGCAAAAATTAATTCTTAGGGTTTCTTACTCTTGAGCATGCAGCATCCAAGGGACCATATATAAATATTTATTTCTGGAACCAAATTCCAACTTTTTAAACGTTTGGCCTTTTGATCCGTTTATAGTTTTTGCAAACGCAGGGTGAACAGGAAACTGGATTCTTGGATATTCCAAAATGTGTGATCCTCCTTCTTTAAAACATAGCCAAGACGCAGAAGGAGTTGACAGAACAACTAGTCGGAAACGCATATAGATTTCACGGACCTAAGATGCCCCCAAGTCTTATGACTACCATACAACCACATATAGAGTCTTGTGTATGTTAAGTTCTATATGCATAAAGGTTCCACAGGTTTAGTTATAAGTAAAACAAAATTAATTCTTGATATTGGTTAAAAGTATAGCCGAAAGCGCTCGAGAGTAAAAATGCTTTGGACAATTTTTATATAATCTGAGTTCCGAACAGAAAAATAAATTCTATGAACACATAAAAAATTATATAAAAAAGTTAATGATAATGACTTGTCTGTTATTTTCAATAAAACCTGTATAGAAGAGAGATTGTTGCCCAAATACATGATAGATAGATAGATAGATAGATAGGTAGATAGATAGATAGATAGATTAAATTGGAAGTTGGTTTGAAGTCAAAACTGCCAACTTTCAGTGGTTTACTGGTAGAAAGGCATTGAAATCAAGCGGACTTTGCAATAAAGGGCTTGGTATCGGAAAGAGAGATAAAGCATTTTCAGAATTTAACAAAATTGTCACTTAACTGATCGGCGTCAATTCCGTCATGCTGAATTCTAATTTTCAGATATGTGTGCGCAGACACACGACCACGCACGCGCGTGCGCGCACACACACACACATGCTGTTTGAGTGAAGCTTACTTCTTAGGCGTATGGTTTGCTACAATATAAATGATATGTTGGATCTAAGCTGTGACGGAACCAAGAAGACGGTTGGTTCAAGCACTTTCCATGGGAGCAAAGACCGAGCAGTGAGTCTCGCAACATCTCGCTTGTGAGAGAGACGTTGGAGGTTGGGAGATGATTCTAGAAACAATTTTGAACTCTAGAGTTGCTGTAACATCTGATAAAGGATTGTTTTCCTTAAGAAATACAGTATTTTACAAGAAATAGATTAATTTGATATCTCGTAATTTAATAGTAGACTGTAATAAGGTTGTTTCACATCGTCTAGTGTGATAAATTACTTTGAATTTCTTTCTATCTCTTATTTGAGGATACAATCAAACTTAAGTACAATAATAGTTTTACTGCAGTTAACTACTGGGCATTTTTGATGAGAATATAACAGCTCTGACAGAGAAATTAGAAAACTAATTGCCCGCCAGAAACTAAACTGTTGTGTCGTGAGTAAAAATAAATAACTTAACAACAGGAATAGGTTGATTGTTGTATTCCGTGAAAATAGTATTTACAAAGGTTATTAGTATCCAATACAAGAATTAAAGTTAATCGTCCCAACCGTCGTAAGACGTAGTATGAGCAATGGGTACTTCCGGATTGTCACCGGAAGTCTACGACTGACTTGCCGATCGGCTGCTAGGCCAATCTCTTACGTAGATGCCACCATTACTTTACAGAGTAATGGAATAGTCCATTATAGTCGAATAGGCGCGGGCGTCCCAACATAAACAAACTATTAAGAGATAGAAATTTCAGGAAAAAAAATTACGGACCGCTAAGTCTATGTAATATGGATGTTCTACTCCGATCACCAAAGATAAGCATCGTTAAACTTGGCTAGTACCTAGATTGGTATCCACTTAGTATAACCAGTAACTGTAAGAATGAATACGTGGCTGATGTGATGGATAACGGTTTCGGATTATTAATCGGAGTGCCGTGTTATAATTCCAGTCGGTTTCGTTATATTCACTTAAGCGCAAATGGCCGAGTAAAAAGGTATGAATCCATCTCCTCTCCCCTTCAGCAATGAGCTACATAGTAGGATTTGTATCAATAAATCTTTATTTTCTCAAAAAGAAATTCTTACAATCTAAATATATGTTCTGGTTTTAAATAACCTGCAACAGATTGATAAGCCATAAAAAACGAATCTTGAAGAAACAATTATTAGCGTTTACAATCGAGTTCTTTATTTTCAGTTGCGAGGAATTATCTTCAGAAAATGGCACGAATCCAACTCTTATACCCCCAAACTACAGGTTTATTAGTAGAACTATTATAAGAAAATCATTTACACTATTTACATTATTCAGACTATTGTCCTCATATTTGTTGCTGTTTGTCAGTGTCTAACATGCAATATGAGCTCTGGTAAAAAAAAATACTGGAGAAAACCATTAGCATCAAAAAATTGCAGTATGAACTCTGATAAAAAATGGTTACAGAACATTAGGTTTATAAGTCCCAGAAATTCAGTTGTTCTTGTCGTTATGGACACATGGATATAGTCGATAGAGACGTTGGTTAGTTCCATGACTTGATCCAAAGAGTTCTGAGATCAATAGCAGGCTACAACAGTGGTGAACAAATAACATGCAGAGATATCTCATGACTGCCAAAGAGGCTTCACACAAAGGCATGAGAGTGATATTTCCCAATAATTATGGGTTCAGTTACAAATTGAAGCTGAAGTAGTTCGGAGCGTACAACAGCCGAAACAAAAGGGCAAAAAAGAGGAGGTCAATAGTCGGACTAATGTAAATAGTGTAAGTACTGCCTCATCTCAGAAATATACACAAATACTGAGGTAAATCATTATTATCTAAATAAAAATATACATATGCATATATATATATATATATATATATATATATATATATATATATATATATATATATATTGGGGTGAAACGCTTAATTTTTTTTTTTAATCATTTCACCCCAAGCAAGGCATTTCACTGCCACTATTGTGCTTGGGGCTACATAAGGGGAGGTAAATAGGAAGAGTGGTTAGATATAGGAAATGTCAGAAGGTGGGTGATAGATAGATGGGTGGGTAAGAGTGTTTGAAAGAATGGAAGTTAGTTTGTTAGGAGGTGTCTATTGACCTTACATTTAAACTCCTGGAGATTGTAGCCGTCGGGGAAGCAGTCATGTGGAAGAGAATTCCACAGTCGGGAAGTGCGAGAAAAGAAATTGTTGGAGTAGAAGTTGCGGTTGCATTTTATCGGTTTCACTGTAAAAGGGTGGGATCTAGTTGCCAATCTAGTATCTCGTGCAAATTCGAACCTAGGGGGCACCAGTGATCTAAGTTCATCGGAGCAGAAGCCGTGAAAGTATTTATAGAAGAGACACAGGGAAGCCACGTCGCGCCGGTGAGAGAGAGAGAGACTGCAGGCGGTCTGCTAAGTCGGTATCGATCACATTACAGACCCTCCGCTGTACCTTGTCTAGAAGCCCAAGGAGAATAGCAGGGGCAACCGACCAGATATGGCAACAGTATTCAATGCACGGGCGGATGGTAGATTTATAAATGTACAGGATAGATTCAGACGGAAAAAACCTACGGGCCCTGCACAGAGAACCGACTTTCATAACAGCGGATTTAGCAATGGATTCGATATAGTCATTCCACTTGAGGTCCGCTGAAAGTGTGAGACCAAGGAGACGTAGTGTTTTACTCTCTGGGAGGCAAGCCTGGTCCATGCTAATAGGAGGTAGGTGCGATTGTCTATGATGATTAATTCATAGTAGCTTCGTTTTAGAAGCATTAAAATTTGCGAGCCATTTCTTACCTCAGTCCACTACGGATTGGAGGTCCTTTCCAAGCTGAGCTGCAAGGTTAGCTTTGTCGACCGCACCAGATTTTTGGTCGAGGCGAGAATAAACTGTGGTGTCATCGGCGTACATACCTACTTGGGATCTTATGGTATCAGGGAGATCATTAATGTATATCAGAAAGAGCGTAGGACCTAGGATAGAGCCTTGAGGAACACCCGCGTTCGTATGGTAGTTCTGGGAGCCATGTCCGTTTAATACCACCTTCAATGTGCAGTTAGAGAGGAAAGACTGGATTAGTTCAAACAAATGTGCAGTTATACCATAGCTCCGCAGTTTGCATAGAAGGCCAGCATGCCAAACTCTGTCGAACGCTTTAGCGATATTCAAGGCAACGTGTCGAGTGCCTTGTATATATACTCGGTGATGGTCGTTAGAATATCAGCAGTAGACCTGGTGAAGCGGAAACCATAGTGCTTGTCCGAGAGGAGCATGTGTGCTGTGAGATGCTGAACCACCTTGGCGTTGATAATGGCTTTGAATACTTTGCCAAAGATCGGAAGAAGGCTGATAGGGCGGTAATTTGCGGGGTCCGAGAGTTCTCCAGTGTTTTTAAATATAGAAACTACAGATGAAGATTTCCAACAGGCAGGAAAGCAGGAAGCAGATAGGCAGGAATTGTAGAGCTTAGAAAGTACAGAGGAAAGTTCAGGGGCACATTTCTTTAAGACTATGATTGGGATTTCGTCTCCTCCGCTCGCTTTGTGAGGGTCAAGTTTTGAGATTATCTTAGAGACAAGCCAGGGTGTAATATGGACGTCATTCAGTTGAGCATCAGTTGTAGGGGGAAGTCGGGTGTAGAAACTACAGACGAGTCCAATCTCGAATTATTCGAGAATCTGCGGACAAAGCATTCAGCCTTGTCCGCTGGGGAGGTGAGGACCTCAAATTTGTTTATTAGTGGGGGTATTGTGGACTTGCTCTTGTTAAGTACTCTTTTACAGAGTCGCCAGTAATCCTTGGTGCCGAACTTAGAGGATGCTATGCGTTGCTTCATTCTGGCAGCAAATAACATCTTAGCTTCGTTTAGTATCTTTTTACACTTATTACGAGCTGAAGCGAAAAGGCGTCTGTTTTGGTCCGACGCGTAGCTACGATAGAGTCGGAAGAGATGATTCCGGTGGGCAATGGCGACCGAGCAAGCGGGCGAGAACCATGGAGACGAATGAGATTTAAGCTGAAATTTCCTGGCAGGGATGAAAGCATCGATGCCAGCCTTAACCCAGGAGGAGACCTCGGATGCACATTCTTCGATGGGAAGACTAAAAACGTTGTTCCATGGGACGTCACAGAGGAAGTCTCGGAACGAATCCCAGTCTGCTCTTTGGTAACAGTCGCATATTCTACTTGTCTGGTTTCTTGGGTTGGGTGGGAGCAGAATGAAATGTTGACGGAAACTACGGTGTGGTCAGAGTTATCAAGTGGGCAGAGTTGTCTGGTAGTGCAAAAGTCTGGGATGGAAGTGAAGCAGAGGTCTAGCAGTGAGTCCCTTCCGTTAGGTTTGTCGGAGAAACGCGTGGGGAAGTTAACCACTTGCGTAAGGGATTGGGTTATTGAAAAATTCATGGTGTGGACACCAGCAGGGTCGGTGACAGAGTTCTCCAGCCGCTTGGTGTGGTGGGCGTTAAAGTCACCAAACACGAATATATGGGCGGAGGGATGGGAAGAAATGGCTTTGTCAATATTGTCAGAGACACTGTCAAGTAACGAACAGTCAGGGGAGGAAGGGGAGCGGTAGAGAAAGAAGAGATAGCTAATCGAGCTTAGAAGTGAGAGGCGGAAGCACATGAAAGAATGATCCGGGGATTCAAGGGATGTCACCCTAGCTAGGGGAAGATGTTCACTGACATACACACCAAGCCCATGCATATGAACATTGGACTTCTTCCTGAAAAGGGGAATGTAGCCAGGAACGTCAAACTCAGAAGTGGGGATAGAAGGGTTAAGGTTAGTTTCACATAGGGCCAAGATATCAGGTGAGTTATTGTGAAGGAATGAATCAACGCTGAGGAAGTTAGTGCGGATACCACGTATGTTAGTGTAAGAAATAAATAAAATATATTAATTAATATTTGCTTTCCTTAGTGTTACAAGACACAGAAAGTTGTTGGGAGTCCATGACAAACATGATGTCTATATGCGACACTCGTGAGTAATCTTTGGCTTTTTATATGTTAAGCATACGGAAGATTTTACAACCTGATAAATATTTGATTTTTAATGTTTCACGAAGATTGTCATAGCAGAATGTGATAATGGCAATATGTCTCTATATTCCTTAATGCGTTTTAAATAGCCTCTAACAAGTAAATCATTCCCCAAGTCGGAGAATGGACAAAGACAGATAACCGGTGCCTCATAACCGGTTGCTTCGAATAAATGGAACTCAGCAGCCCAGAAAGGCATTCCATCTAGCGGAAGAAAAATCCTGATTTTAAAACTGCATCCTCAGGTGGTCATATCCAAAACGCATAAATCCAGCCAAAAAAGCCTGAGTGGCGCCACGAAGGTGCCTGCAGTCAAGTCGCTTACAAATTTAAAACCCTGTAATTTATATACATCTTGTCGGTACAGCCAAGAAGGGCACGCATGTTGTCTGGAGAACACACATCTTCCGTGTACTATTGCTACGCTAAGAGAAGTGGTCCTAGGTATGACGGTCAACTACATCCGGCAGTAAGCCCTTTAGTTGAGAGTTTGTGAGAAGCTTGGAAATCCCTCCTAACTGCCGTTGATCTCAGATCCACCCAAACTCGGAGTGGTAGCACCTGTTAGGGTCCCAGCTATGAGCAAATAGTTAATCCCCAAACTAGGGTCAAAACACTATGAAAATATAAAAATATACTTTGTAAAAATAGATACGTAAAAATAGACTTTTATATAAAAATATGCAGTTTTTGAAGGAAAAATGTTACCAACAATACATCATTGAAGGAAAAATAATATGGCCATATTAAATTTTTGAAGAAAAAAATTATTGCCATGATAAATTTTTAAAGAATAAAAATAATACCAACAATACTTTTTTTGAATATAAGACTTGAAGATATCTTCAGTTTTATAAAATATAAAAAAATAACTAATTTTTTTTATAGGAATTTGACTAAATCAACCTCCTCAAACTAACCGAACATTAAAAAATACCTTAAAACAATACACTTTTGGCATTAAATAACCTTGAGAGGTTGATATGCCGTTAAACAAAACTCCAAATCAAAAGCTAGGAGAAAAATAATCTGAATCCTGCTGCCTTGTATGTCTTGCCTCTACTGAGAGAAAGGACGAGATAAACTGAACAAAACATTCTAATATTCTGATTTAAAAGTCGCCATGATGGACAATTTCAAGATGGAGGGACTGGGGACCTCATCGATGAAAACTGTTCTAATTGAATAAATAAATTAATTGATGATAAATCTCTAAAATTTGGAAAATAGAGACAAAGCTAAAACTGAGTACTAACAAAGATTTGACATGGTGTTACGTATAAATCTATGTGAAATATTTTAAAAAATATATAATATCTTAGAAAACTACTCTTCACTATAAAATGTCTAAATATATGATTTATTGAGAAAAATCATTTTCGAGCCAAGCGTAGTAAATAATTGAACAATATTTTTAATAAAACCTGTGCAACAATTAAGTTTTATGAAAACTAGAAATTACAAAAGTTTGATACTTACAATGAGAAAAAGACCGCGAAATTTCTTGCAAACATAATGAAGACAGGGGCAATAGATCTCTTAACACTTACAGTTGCTACTGGAAGCAATAAAAACAAAAGAAACAATGTGTAACCCACTTAAAGATGTGATATCAGCTTGGGGCAATAGTTAGTGAAGCTAGTTTTAACGAATACTATTAGGTTGTCCCAAAAGTTCGTAAACACTTACAAAATTTGAAATCCAAAGTTCCACCAAACGCACGACATGACTTTCTTGACGAATCGATCTTGTTTTGGAACCGATGGTGTCTCTTGCCCTTTCTGAACCCGTCGCTTGTCTCGATTGTTCTGGACCAGATAGACCCATTCCTCGTCGTATGTCACAATGCGCTTACAAAAACGCTCGTCCAATGGATTGATGAGCAATTGACGGCAAATTTCAACTCTTCTGTTTGCTGGTGCGTTCGGTGAGTGAATTGTCGATTTGCCAACTCCAAGCTCACCAGCCAATTCTCCAATGCTCGATGAGGGCGCAATGTCCAACCCGGTTTGCAAGTTTCCATCATCCAACTTTAACGGTCGTCCCGAACGAGGCTTTCTTCAAGTCTCATGTCGCTAGAATCCAAACGCTTGTACCACTTTGAGATCGCCGCATATGCAATTGTTCCTTCATCTCTAGCAGAACAAATCTCTTCTGCAGCTTTTCTGGTTGAAAGACCTCGCTTCCAGCAGTAACGAATCAAAACTCGCAGCTCAATTTTATCAATTGCTATATGGAATACAACGATGAAGATCACTATAACAAATTAAACTCAAAATTGCATAAAAATACAATTTTTCGCAAGTGTTTACGAACTTTTGGGACAAACTAAATGGTTTGAAGTGAGTTCGTTACTGTGTGTCCCATAGAAAAACTCGACATTAAATAACTCTGTAAGTCTTGGCATAAATTTAAGTCAATGAGATTAATATATCTGAGTAAATGGCGATTTTCTATGCGCAGCTTAGTTGTAGCGAAAGGCCAAACGTATGGTACATCCTGTTAGAATTGAACTCAATTGTAATGATTCGAGCGAGACAAGCTTGCTAACCTTTACATCACGTCGAGGTGGCTGATGTATTTGAGTGAATCGATCGAAACAATAGCACAAAGAGCGATGATAAACGAGACAGATTAAATTAATGCAATAAAAGCAAAACAGTAAGTTGTACAGAGACATCATCGCTTCCGTCCGGAAAAAGTCATTGTATAGGAAACAGATAAGGAATTTGCAAATGCTTTCTCGTACTCAAATTTGCCAGCGCTTCATAGCGTGTCCTGAAACTCAACAGTTTTCTTTTCATTTTTAAAGAAAATACGTCAATATTAAAAAGAGAAACCCTTTTTGCTCGGCACTGGAAAAGATAAAGTATTTTCTGACAGGATAAGTGCTGGCAATGAAAAATGGATTTTTTACGTGGATACAGTACGAAAGAAACCTGCCTTCTCATTAGAATCTACGAGAGACAGGAAAAGAAAAGTAAGAGATAAAAAGTAGCCGATAGTCAAATAAGAAAGGAAAATATCCGGACGACATTCTAGAAAATATTTGATTCGTGTTTGAACTGAACGCGGCCCATATATTGCAGGGTAGACGGCAGCTGTTATAAATTCTTTTTTAATGTGTCATCACATTTCAGGATCGATGTTTAAAGTGGGTTTTCCACGCATCGAACCAAGGAGGAAAAATTGCTTAATCTTCTGATATATTTCCTCTTTTTTATGGACACCACGGATGTCATATTAGTTCTCTTCTGAAAGATTGATTGACTTGTTTTTTTAAGCTTATATACACTTCGTTGGTTATTTAAAAAGTAGAAAATATTATTTATTATATGATTCTTTTTAATCTGGTTTTCGAAATAATAATGATTTTGCGAACCTTTACACTACTTACATTGTTCGAACTGTCGTCCTTACATTGCTATATTCATGACAATTTGGCGGTTATACGCTCCAGCCTTCTTCCATGAATTGGAATTTTTAACTTAATTATTTTGTCCACCTGTATAGATTGTTCTAGTTCCATAGGCTATGCTCTTCCCGGTGTAAATATTGTAAATAATTACAATATCTCATCTTAGAAATATAAACAAATGATTTAATGATGTAAGTCAAATCAGGGGGAGAAAAAGGTAGATCCATAACATTCTTAATGGTATTTCAGCGTATGTAACTATACCAAACCTAAATGGAATAGGAAGTTAGATATCTGATTAACAATTCTGAGTCATTAACCATTATACCACAAGGACATCCTATATAACGGTACCTGGTATTTCAAGACTGATTTTAGCTCATGAAACTTTTTTTAGATAATAATGATTTAGTAATACAATTCTTACTGTTTAATCCATAGGCACGATGTTTGTGTGTGTGTCTGTTTATCTGTTTGTATGTCCTTTATACAAATCCACAATTTTCATCCGATTCTCACCAAACTTCACACAAATATTCTTAGGCTGCGTCTGAGCTCCAGGACCATGTATTAGTTTTAAAGTTTTTATTACACCCGAGCAACGTCGGGCTATACTGCTAGTATATTCATATTTTAAGATTACTGGGTAGTTAAAATGAATGAAGTTCACGTAATTTTCACGGATATTTGACCGGAATGAAAAACAAGTTGAATTTCCGACTCTCAATCTGTAAATAGAGCCGTCAATTGCAAATAAAAACACTTCCCTCTGTGTGAAAAAAATGCATTTCTGCGATAATTCAATCTGAAAGTAAATAATATTTGTTTCTGTTGGAACACCCGAGCCTATTCGGCTATAATGGACTATTCCATTACTATGTAAAGTAATGGTGGCATATACGTAGGAGAGTTTGCCGAGCAGCCGATCGACAAGTCAGTCGTAGACTTCCAGTGACGATCCGGAAGTACCCATTGCTCATACTACGTCTTACGACGGTTGAGACGATTAACCTTTATTCTTGTATTGGATACTAATAACCTTTGTAAATACTATTTTCACGGAATACAACAATTAACCTATTCCTGTTGTTGAGTTATTTATTCTTACTCACGACATAACAGTTTCAAATCAGATTAAACTTGAAATCAGCTAATATTCCTTAAATAAAGTCTCAACAAAGTATAATTTACTTTTGAAATATTTTAGCGATTCAAAAACAAAACTCCTACCAGTCAATTTAAATTAATTTTTAAATAAAGAAATATATGTTACTTAATGGAAATATATTCGATTTGGTCAAAATTAAAACTAAAGCAAAAGGTCATAGAAAGATTTTTAATTATTTTAAAATCCATTTTTAATTTTAGGTATCATGTTTCTTTTTCAATTTTTGATTAGTAAATATAACTTCCACTTAATTACCTACTGATATATCCCGGAAAGGAATATCAATATAAAGATTAGTGGCAGAATTGTACTCGACACAGGAATACGAAATAACGGATTTATTGTACTAAGGTACAATTAACAACAAGATACAGAACAGCAATCAACGTGTAGGAGTGGAATAAACTATCAAATAGAGAATACCTTTGCCTAAGACGTTTGCTTCGGTATTTACCAGCCTTCCCACGCAAGGCTAGATGTGACACATGGTCATTTTATAGTGGGTATTCCCGGCCATATAGCCGGGCCAAAAAATGTCTGTCTATTTTTACCGAGTCGTGGTTCTACCCTTCGGCGGAACAACGACTGTGTATGTGCTCTCTGCTTCCGAGCAGAGAGCGCCATCTACCCGAAGGCAGAGAGCTGACAGTTTTATGGAGCGGTCATCCTAAGACGTTTGCTTTGGTATTTCGGTATTTACCAGCCTTCCCACGCAAGGCTAGATGTGACACATGGTCATTTTATAGTGGGTATTCCCGGCCATATAGCCGGGCTAAAACATGTCTGTCTATCATTACCGAGTTGTGACTCTACCCTTCGGCGGAGCCACGACTGGGTTTGTGTTGTCTGCTCGGAAGCAGAGGGCGCCCTCTACCCGAAGGCAGCGAGCTGACAGTGTTATAGAGCAGTCATCCTAAGACGGCTACTTTTGTATTTACTAGACATTATCAATTGCACCACCCGCATATCCAAGCTCATAGAAACTGATATAACCAAGTAGTTACCCATCTAGGCATTAACCAACAAAGGTCAACGTTAAGTAACATCGGTGATTATACGGGAACTGGTATTTCCACGTGATACAGCAATAATATCTTTCTGAATGATAAGTACTACATAATGTGAATACCCCGGTAGGCTCGAGGACAGAGTAATACATTTTAGTCTTAAGGATGTTCTAATATGCTTATAAGGTTATCTTTTAAATGCTGACAGTGGGCGTTAATGACTCTTCACTACATCTTTTCTATTGTAGATTCTAATACTATTTTCTCTTCTACCATACCTCCTAAACCCCGTACTGCCATCCATTGAGAAAAGCCGCTCAGGTACGTAGCCAACTGCCTTTCGCTGTCCCATTTGTTCTTGAGTTATTCTGTGGGTATCAAATTTTTCAAGCCCTCCTTTATCATTGTATTTCAAATAATTTCTACGCTAAAGGTTTGTTTTCTTGAATCTCTTGCTTGTGGAACTCTCTTCTAGATTTTTGGTTTCATTCAAATTTAATCTTGAAAAATTTGAATATAATATCAATCGTTATTTTTTGTTTTCTCTTATTTTATTCTTCTCCCTTGTTTAATAATATTTTTTCTTTTTTCTTGCATTGCTTCTCAATCAGGAATATGTTTGAAAACTTTGAGTTGATATATCTTTAAAGGTATGCTTTTCACTGGCGCGATACAGCGCGTGATAATGGTCAGCGATCCACTATTGAAGTTTTAGATTAATGCGTTTAATTCCAACTGCCCGCAACTTTTTTTTGGCTGCTCGCCAAACGAAAGATGGGCGATTTTTTCTTCCTGCGAAACATGTAATTAAAATGTTCAGCATTTGTTGTTTTTTGTGTACTTATTTGAAAGAATGAAATCTTTGACATTTATTTTATAAATTATTTCCATGATGTCACAGATTCATACAACAGCTTGCCTGAAAATATTTACGAGCCTGGATCAATAATCAGTCATAGAAGTGAACATTGTTATTTCTTTTCGACTTCTGTAACAGTTTTGTGTCTTCAGAATTCTATTTCTCGATGAATACTTTCAGGGGAGAAAAAAAGGGCCGTGTCTAAAATAATAGTAATCCTAAGTTTAATCGTTTCCATATTGAAAAACGTAGCGTCATAGAACGAAAATCAGCGTGAACGTTGGTTGAAAAATTATTAAATCTGTGGCTTAAAATGTTTTATTAACAAGAAAAAAGATTTTTAAAGTCGGCTAGGATTGTAATGACCAGCGTTCTATTCAAAACATTTATTGCATATCCAAAGGAATGTTTTGTTTTGTGTTTCTTATTTCGTAAAATTCTTTGACGTTCTGTAACGACAGTCTATTAAGATCCGATGAATCATTGTCTTTCTTAAGACCTAGAGAATTACTGAAATTGAAGGGTTTCTAAATCAAGTAAAGTGTGTTATTCGTGATTCTATAGCGACTGTCTATAAGATATGATGAGGTATTGTCTTCTACAAGAAATTGATCATTTCTCAGCATGAAGCGTTTATCGATACTCTTCAAGTGGTGTGTTTCTTTTCTAATTTGATAAAGTTCTATATTTGTGATTCTATAGCGATAGTCAATAAGATCTGATGAAGCATTGTCTTTGGGAAGAACTCGAGAATTCTTCACCTTTAAGACTTCGTAAATCAAGTCCTCAATTATGAGTTTTGCCTTATTTGGAAAATTTCAGTGTTAGTGATTCTATAGTGACGGTCTATAAGATCGGATGAGGTATTGTCTTTTGCAAGACGTCGATAATTCCTAAGATTTCAGCCTTTTTTAATTAACTCTTCAAGTGACGTGGTTTTCTAATTTGGTAAAGTTATTTCTAATTATCTAGCAACGGTCTATATGATCCGATTAGGTATTTTCTTCTGTATGTCCTCTAGAATTCAGCAGCTTGAAGGTTTCAAGTGATGTATTTTCTGATTTGGTAAAGTTCTCTGTTTACGATTATGTAGCGACAGTCTGTAAAAACCACGATATTTCATCAGCTTCAAGTCTTTTTAATGAAGTCTTCAAGTGATGCATTTTTTTTTCTTATTTGGTTAAGTTCTCTGTGATTCTGTAGCAAAAGTTTATAAAATCTGATGAAGTATTGTCTTCTGTAAGACATATGGGGATTCCTGAACTTGAATCCCTTTTAATCTAGTCTTCAAGTGATGTGTCTTTCTTATTTGATAAACTTCTTCGTTTGTAATTATGTAGCAATAGTCTATAAGATCTAATGAGGTATTGTCTTCTGTAAGACATATGAGAACTTTTGAACTTGAACACCTTTTAATCAAGTCTTCAAGTGATATGTCTTTCTCATTTGGTGAAGTTCTATGTTTATTTTGTAGCAAATAGTCTTTAAGGTCTGATTAGGTATTGTCTTATGTAAGGCATATGGGAATTCCTGAACTTGAACCACTTTTCATCAAGTCTTCAAATGGTGTGTCTTTCTTATTTGGTAAAGTTCTTCGCTTGTAATTCTGTAGCAATAAGCTATACGATTAGGTATTGTCTTCTGTAAGATATTAAGAATTCCTGAGCTGGAATTCCTTATTTTTCAAGTCTTCATAAAATTTTTTTTGTAAATATCTCTCTGATTCTATATCAATACTCTATAAATAATATATGTGGTATTTCAAAATTCCATAGTATCTTGCTGAAAGTTGTTTCTTTTCAATTGCGTTGTATAACCTCTAAATTATGTTATGTTCCACCATTAGATGTCTTTGTGTTATTAGGTACCTTCTCACCAGTTGAACATTGCAAAATTTCTTCAGTATTATTTTAGTGTGAAAACAATATCCAGCACATAGTTGATGCTACAAATCAACTCATATAAAAATAATTGTCTACCTCGGCTATCATGAAAATACAGTTGAATTAGATTTCAGATATTTCTGTTTCGCAAACTTCCTCTTCTTCAAAAACTTCTTCACAAATATATATATATATATATATATATATATATATATATATATATATGTGTGTGTGTGTGTGTGTGTGTGTGTGTGTGTGTGTGTGTGAGGGTGTATATATATATATATAACTAGTTTGATTTTGATATTCTGTATTTTTATATTGTGCTGATCCTTTCCAAAAAGCATGGATTGTGTCTTGTTTATTCTGATTTTAGTCTTTTCGTCTCGCTTTTCTTTTTACCGTTTGTAGAAACTTTTGTAGTTTTCTTTCTGTGTCTGCTATCAACACTAGGTCATTTGCATATCTTATTTGTCCATATTTCTGAGATGAGGTAGAATTTACACTATTTACATTATTCAGATTATTGTCTTTATCTTTGTTGCCATTTTTACGACGTTTTGGCCATTGTACGATCTAGCCTTTTCAGTTGCTAGGAATTTCGAACCGAACCATTTATTACAATCACTGGGGTATATCATTCTCATACCTTACATAGAGCCTCTTTTAGAAGTTATGAGCTATCTACCTCTAAATATATGTTACTTGTTCAACACTGCTGTAGCCTCACAACTCTTTTGGTCATGTCAAGCGAAGTCATAATATATTCCAGTGATTATAATAAAGACTTCGGTTCTAAATTTCTAGTACCGGAGGAAGACCGAAGCGTACAATGGCCGAAACCTCGGACAAATGGCAACAAAGATGAGGACAATAGTCCGAATAATGTAAATAGTGCATATCTTATGTTGTGAAGATTGTGGCAACCAATAATTAAGTCTGTAAGGACTTATAATTCTCTCAGAATCACCTCGCTGGATAGCTGGAAGAAGTTCGATGAGAAAACACATCCTTGACTTATAAAAAATTTTATTTTTGTATATATACTGCACTCATTTCGATCCGTTATGAAGGCGGTTTGCAACCAGTATAAGTTCCGGATTATTTCTAATATTCTTCCAAAATAAGTCAAGGTTTCTGAGCAGCTCCCTCGGAACTTTCTAGTACTCTTTATGGAAGAACTTCGCGTAATCTTTTTTTTAATCGTTTCACCCCAGGCAAGGCGGTGCTGCCACTGATGCGCAGGAGAGAGTAGAAGTTTAATCAGGGGGAGAACAAAATAAATAACGAAAAAGTTATAGGGGTTGTCCGAGAAAGGGCAAGAGAACAAGATACACGGGGTGATGTAGAAAGGAAAAAAGAAAAACGGGAGTGAATAAGAGATTGGGAATTGACATTGCCTTTAAATTCCTAGAGGCTGTAGATGTCAAGTATACTGAAAGGAGTTCCACAGGTGGAAAGTGCGAAAAAAGAAGCTGAGGGAGTAGAATTGTCGGCTGCATTTGGGAGGTTTAACTATAAATGGGTGGGATCTGATTACCAGTCTGGTTGCACGAGTAAATTTTTGTTGAGGGGGCACCAGTGAGCTAAGCTCGTAGGAGCAGAAGCCAAGAAAATATTTGTAGAAGTGACAGAGGGAAGCTAAATCCAGCCAGTGAGAAAGTGGCTGGAGTCAAGCTCCTAGGTCTAGACCGATCACATTAGAGATTAGAGTCTGTCAGCCTTTGAGATATACAAAAGAAATCACTTGACCGGCGGTCGAGAGCGAGGGAAAATTTACTCCCACTAAAATCATTTTACTCGACCAACTCCATTTTGTTAATAGTACCCTTACGTAAACATAGCGTGAATCGCTGACGGGAAACAAAAATGAAATTTTAATTAACATTTCGGACGTGTTTGAAAGGATTTAATTAAAAAAAAATAATAACAAACTTTGATCTTTACTCTTAATAATAGCATAAACACTTTGATGATAAAACAGTGTTTTTATTAAGTTTGCGCCCTTTTAAATTCATGATGTGCTTTTTTTTTGTTTTTTTTTTGTTTTTTGTTTTTTTTTGGTAAATGCGTGGATGTACCTAAATTATTCATAGTTTCTTTCTTATGTTTGACTACAACCCCTATCTCATAGATGATAAAAAATAACAAATCTGATTTTTTCAACGATTTTCTATAAAAATATATTTACTTGTATGATTTGTTTTTCGGTGCTTGGTTGAAAGAAGTATGTGTATTTTTTGCTTTCTTTCAAATGTTGGTTTTTACTTTTCGAAAATATAGATGTTGAGGCAAGGATAATATTTTTCTAAATGAGTTTCTAAAAATCTGTGAACGGTTTTAATCTGGGTGACAGAGACATTTTAACTCCACACGAGAAGCGTTAATTAAACAATTGTTTACACTGACCGGAACGATAAAAGCTAGATAAAAGAGTTCAATAATATCATTGTAGGTTATTCTAATGAACTTGTGAATCTTCAATGGCATATTTTTGGGTTGTAAAAGAAATCAGATTTCTATCTATATTTGAAGAGACACGTTTCATTGCGAGATTTTTGATCGACAGCGGCGAGTAAAGCAATAAACTTTAATCGCCTAATTATGTTATTAATCGAAAGAGTCGATCGGATGAGTGAAATCTCAAAGGCTGGAGTCTGTCGATAAAACACAGTTATGTGTTCTCCATTTGCATTGCTCTTTCTAATAACATTTCGAGCATCAATATCGGGTTTTTGTTCCAGTGTCTTTGTTAAAACTTCATTATACTTGTCTCCGTTTTGATTCTGCTGCATGCTTTATTCATCTGAATTTGCAAGACAAGCGTTCTGATATGGCTCATTAGGCTCATTGTCCGATGAGTTTCACATACGTTTTCACCTGGCTTCTTAGGCAGTAAGATGAAACTAGTTCTACGTATGTCTTTCAATATATCACCATCTTTGTAAACTTCATTTATTATTTCAATAATCTTTTCTATGCTAAAATAATCTATGCTTGTCAGTATCTTTATTACAATTTCGTTCTCTTTCTGTTCATTTTATCCAGTGCAGATTCCACTATTTATCTTATTTCTGTTCCTTCGATATTTTTGTATATTACCCGTTTATCACTTTTCTTTGTG
The DNA here is from genome assembly GCA_037127315.1 of Ascarosepion bandense. Classification (NCBI taxonomy): domain Eukaryota; kingdom Metazoa; phylum Mollusca; class Cephalopoda; order Sepiida; family Sepiidae; genus Ascarosepion; species Ascarosepion bandense. Next base: position 101,710 of record JBBBDQ010001498.1, read on the forward strand.
AAAGAGTTCTCAAATATATTAGTTTCATATCAGAAGTATTTTTTACTTTCTCCAATATCAGCCTTTCGTTCTTGGATTTTATGCTTCATAAACATCTCGTTTGTTTGTTATATTTTTTTAAACATATCTGTTTTACCTGTGATATTCTTTCTTTCTATTTTTGCACATTTTTGCTGACCCATTTGTCCTTAGATTGCCTGCATTTTTTCCTTATTTCTTTGTATAGTGTACTATATTCTGTGTCGTAGTAATATGTTTTTCTCTTTTTAATCATATGAAGATTTTAACCTGTCATCCATTCCTTTTTTTTCTTTTCTGATTTTCTTTGGAACGATTGAGTCTGCCGATGTTACTTAAGCTTCTTTTAATGTGTCCCACTTTAAGTTTCCATTTTCATCTTGTCACTTGTATCTGCTTTTTTACACTGTCCTATATTTCTCCTTCAGACTCGGAGTCGTTCAAGATTCTGTCCAATTGTAATTCCGGTGCTGTTATATGTCTCTTAAATTTCTTGAAGATGGTCGCTTTCCCAGTCGGACTTTCGATATGGTATTCAGTGTAAAATTGCATTTCTGAATCTCTTTTCAATAGTTATGCGATCGATTTTAATTCTTCACCTTGGCATTACCATGTTCACATTTGTCATGTGTGTTCTTAAAAACTACTGTTGAAAATCTGCTCATTCGTTCGGTTTATTACGATTTCTTTGTCCGAATTTGCCAACTATTTCACCACCTCTTTCTCTTCGCTTACTTAAGTATTCAGGTCACCCAGTATAACTGTAATTTCGTGCCATTTAAACTGAGACCTGGCATTGTCTGTAGTAGATTAGATATGTTCAATTTCTTCTTCTGCAGTATTCGTCTATACTTCTGAGATGAGATAGTATTTATCCTATTCTGAGATGAGGAAGTATATACACTGTTCGGACTATTGTCCTCATCTTTATTGTCATTATTATGACGTTCTGGCCATTGTATGCAAGTTTTCTTCATGTGCTAGGAATCGTAATAACGGGCTTTGTTTAAAATTTCTAGCACCTGAAGAAGGCTGAAACGTCGTTATAATGTCATTGAGAGATTAAGACAATATAAATAGTGTTCATCTCCTGCAGTTTGTCTTGTTTGCTCGATAAACGATGATGACATGTGTTGAAAGGATTTCATATAAGTTTAACGACATTATTTTTAGGAGAGGATATTTTCTAATAACCCATTTCTTCATCTCTTGATCTAATATCAATCCTACTCCACTTTCATTTTTCTCTCCGCTTACATATATGATACTGAGCTGGTCATCACTGAAATCTCCATTGTTCACCCATTTTCTTTCACATACGCCTATTTCCTGGTTTATGTAACAGGCCACAATGGTTTAATTCCGCAATATTTCATGTCCCGAGAATATTTTCGTATTTTGCGATCAGTCGCTTGATGACTGCCATGTGACACCCTTTATTCACTTTCTTCACTTGTCAAATTCACTACTCAATAAGAGTAGATATATCCAGAATCGGATGAGATAAGTTTGTTTGTAGTACGGTTCACACTCTTGCTCGCTCTTTTGAATATCTGTAGAGGTTTCTCCCCTTTTATTTTCTTGTTTAAGATTGAGATTCTAATTTCTTTTCCGTCTCTTTCACTTCCAGTTGCCAACTACCCTGTTTGGTGTTAAGTGATTAAAAAAAAACACAGTAATGATACTCAACGAAAATCTTTCCTAGTTGTTAAATACGTTTCGATTATCTTCATCACAAGACCTCCAGTATTGAGAATCATGCAATATTCGAATTCGCAAATGCATTACAAATATAAGCCCGTCTTTTATATTTACGAAGGGTAGCTTAGTTTTGGTACAAGTTAATAGATATTGGACACTCAGTAAGACAAACATATCAACAATGATCTGAAACTTGCAAGCTTACCTTAGTAATGGCGCAAACCAATAAGTATATGACACTTAATGAGGTTCGAACTCACGACCATCGTGCCTAATGTTATGCCTTGCTTAAGCCTTTTTTAATTTGATATATGCAGCTGAATTTTGAAGCATTTATTGAATGTTCGATCAACATTATTTCTTAAATAGGGTAAATGAATCATGCTTTGATGTAATTTCTTCTCGTAGCTTAGTGAATAATCTGACTAACTTGAAGGTTGTGCTCTCTCTCTCTCTATATATGTATTTTCTAAAAATATACTGTTATATATTAGAGACAATGAATGTTTATTATGTTTAATCATGAGCCGTTCTAAACATCGTATTTTGGCTTTAATTTCAAGTGAAAATAAAAACAAAAATTCTCCAACATTTGGATAATTTTTTATTAAGTTGGTTCTAAGCTTTTGGCTCACATGAGCCATCTTCAGAAAGGTTACAAAACCCACTACATATATTGGTTTTGCTACAACCACGCTCTCCCGTAGACTTACATGTCACCTTTCTGATCAGAGTACAATAAAACAACATTTCTGAGAAAAAATATCAATGTAGGTAATATCAGACAGATTTAGTCAGCAACACTCAGCAACACGATAATCCTCACTCATACACACAGTAAAAAGAACTTTCGGATATTGGAGGCCATCTACATTAAATCCAAACAACCCACACTTAATAAAATCACGTTTAAATCTGGTCATAACACATTACATTGCATTTAAATGTATGTTTCTGTTATCATTTCGAGCTGTGACGTCATAGAACCACGTTACAAATTTACGAACTGCTTTTGCTATTTTTGGTAACTGTTATCGTAGCCTAGCAATGTTTTATGCCAACACAAAATAAAATCGTCGCTAATGGTGGATGTTTTTATGTTAACGTCCTTGTAACCTCTCTAAAGATGGCTCATGTGAGCCGAAAGCTTAGAACCAGCTTAATAAAAAAATTATACAAATGTTGGAGAATTTTTGTATTTATTTTCACCTGAAATTAAAGCGAAAATACGATGTTTAGAACGGCTCATGATTAAATATAATAGACATTGTCTCTTATATTTAACAGTATATGTTTAGAAAATTATCTGCTGCCTTGATACATTATATATATATATATATATATATAAATTAAAAAAGGATTAATTCAATGATGTTGAATGATCATTTCGATATGAAAATTCCCACGGGGGATATCAAATCACCTCAACAACAGAAAAATCCTTTCAGAAACTGACTGATTTTTCTCCAGTTTCTGAAAGGATTTTTCTGTTGCTGAGGTGATGTGTTATCCACGTGGGGATTTTCACATCGAAATGGTCATTCAACATCATTGAATTAATCCTTTTTTAATTTATATTTGCTCTGTAATATTTTATTACATGGAGCTCTCTTCCTGTATCATTTTTTAATATTAAAATAAAATTTTTAATATTAATTAGGATCGGGTTTTTGGAATTTACCTTCCTGCTTTTTTCACTTGGATTAAAGTATCTGAATTAAAATATATTTATATATATGTGTGTGTGTGTGTCCATATGTGTATGATGTACCAGTAAATCTTGTTCGAGCTAAGGGAGTTAAGAAAAAGTTCGGTTTTTAAAAAGAAGTAGCCAGATAATCTGCTTTCATTATAATAGCCAAAGCTTGTTAATCACCAACCGCGGTTGGTGATTCACAAGCTTTGGCTATTATAATGAATGACAGAGAACTGATGCAAATATAAGATCAAAAGTTCGTCAAACGACCATCTTTAGATATTTGCTTAAAACATTTTATTGTTCTAGATTTTTGCAAATCAAGGCTTAACCTAGTTCACCCTAATATTTAACCCACAGTGAGCGGTAGACGGAGGAAATCACACATTTTAAGAATATTTAATGTAACGAGCTCAACTGTAATTCGAACTCGGCTCTTCAATTTTATTTCGAAAAAGACGCAAATCGGTGTTGAAATATATGTTAAATATAAAACAACACGTAGAGGAAATAAACAGGAATTTGTATTTACTCAATATAATTTCTACAGAGAGACCTGTAAGCAACAACAAAAGCAACTCGGAAGAGTAGGTCCTACTTCCTTGTTTATTTCTGTTTCTCGCTGAAAGAAAGTTCATTGATTTGATTAATTAATGGTGAATCAAATTAACTTCCAATTCAACCTTGGTATTTATTTAGTCAAAGGAATGTGTTGAACATTGAAGCGTGGTTTTTAAGTTCACAGATATATCCCTCTTACAAACTAGGGGGCTTACATGAGCTTCGTACTCAGATCTCACGTGCAAAGAGAAGTATTCTAAAAAGCTATCAGTAAATCACCAGGGATGGAGCCAGTGAACAGGGTTCAAATTCCCTCTGGTGCAATTTGCGTTCTATTCACGCTAATAACCCTGGGCAAGTCATTAACCTTGTTCTCTCCTAACCTATGAGTAATCAGCGGTCGACTTAAACAGCTGATCTCTTTAACCTTGTAAATTCAACGGCATTTGACAATAGGTCAATATTGCTTGAATACGGCACTACGCATCCGAGTATAGTATTCTGAATATTACCTTTTCTACTGTGTTTTAACCCAAGGCCCACGAGCCACTCAAGGTAGGCGGTTTTATAAATATAATTATTATATAGGATATATAGGATAGACACTAGACTTGAAAAAATTAAGATTGTTTTGGTCTAGGAGTCAGTTGCACGAAGTAGTAATCATGGAGAATAAACTGCCCGAACGTGATTTCGTTCTTACCTGTGATATAATGAAAGAAACGAGAGTGAATCATCCTAGTGTATTCGCACTAATACCCTTGGAAAAGTCATTAACCATATTCTGTTCTAACATATGAGTAATCATCGTTAGACTTAAACAGCTGATCTCTTTAAACTTGTAAATTCAACTCAAATGCATTCGGCCAATATTATTTGAATACGATTTTACAAATATTATGCATATTACCCTACTGTTTGTACTGTATTTTTAATCCAAGTCTTAAGAGACACTCAAGGTAGGAGATAATGAGATAATTTGTTTTATGAATATAAATAATATAGATTATTAGATATACAGTAGAGAGTGTAGTTGTTGTCGGGGAAACACCCTCTCGGAAGTCACTTTCATGAAGTAGCGACCCTTAAAAAGAAACTGTCTAAATGAAATTTCGTTTGTACGAATGATATAATGAAAGGGACGAGGTGAATTGTCCCAGCGTACATGACGTTGAGGGTTTTTGGCTGGAAATGTATGAACTGGTGGAACTAAGGAATATTGCCATAGAAATAACGATAGGCTTTCGACGTAATAAGTAATCTGCAGTCAGCTTAAGCAGTTGACCTCTTTAGCCCATTATATTCGTCTCATCACGTGCATTCGACAATAGGCTAATATCGCTGGGATACGGTACTGCACAACTCATTATAGCATTCTGCATATTACGTTTTCTACTGTAAATATGAGGCATATTATAGGCGGATATCTGGGGAAGATAACGGTTAAAACTAGATTTGAACATGTTAAGATTGTAGTGATCAGGGAAGTATCATCTTGGGAGTTGATTCCACGAAGCAGCGGTTCATGGGAAGAAATTGCTCGTGTGGAACTTACATCTCACAGATAGGAATACGAAGGGTGTGAATTCAATTTTCGTAGCATGACACATCCCAGCCATGAAAGTTAGAACTAGTCGAACTAAGCAATGTCTTTTGTGTGAGCAGTTTTCACATAAATAGCGACAGAGCAGTGAGATGCTTGTATTTTTCCATCTGTGAGAAAGAGGTTGCAGGATGGACAATAATTTATCACTCACAAGAACGCGGAGGCGCTTTGGAAACTATCGAAACTGGAAAGTTAGGACTTATACTGAAACAGTGTTCCATTTTCGACCTGATGTAGCGTTTGTAAAGGTAGAAATTTTGTCTGATTTTTTTAAAATCATATAAACCTGTTTGACCCTGGAACACCAAACATCAATTAAAGCTTCACCACTGCTTACCATGAGTATATCATACCCGATTTTGAAAATATCAAAAAATATTAAAAATAAAACTCTTTTTGAAATATTTTACATGCAGGCACTTCAAACTTTTATATTTTGAGTTAACATTAACAGGGACTGAAAAATATTATTTAGGTAAAAAAATCAGGTAATAAAAATTGTAATTAAAATTTAATCAAAATGGCATCATTTTCCCTGGGTACTATGCGTTGTGGTACAGTGGATATCGGCTCGGAACGAGAAACCGGGGAGCCGTGTTCGAATTCCAGTTGAATCCATTGTATTCATTTACGCGCAAATACCCTTGGGAAATGTATTAATCTGTCTATTCCTTCCAGTTATGGGTTAAATAACAGAACAGATTGGGTTCTATAGCCTTCGCTGGCAACCAATCTCCCGCAGAAACCAATGGCAACCTACTGCGGGATAATCTTCTGCCCAGTCAGTCATGTCTCTTTCGAGACATGATCGCCCAAGCGTGTATCAAGTATGGCACTTAACTGACTGACTATATACTCATGGTTAGTGTTCTCGAGTTAATACCGAAAAACAATTGTATACATGATGAATGATACTGAGCTGGATATACATATTCGAGCGGACACAATTTCTAGAGACCCTGATGTGTTTTATGTTGTGGTTCTATTGAAATTATATCTTGCAATACAGTTCGATTTAAGACGCTTGAGGTTAGTATATGGCTTAATGTGATGAAAGTTATTTCATATTGTTTTTGGTAGCATTTTAAACAGATTTCAGTGAATCAGCTATATCTTGTTAGTATATGCGTATTATTTATCGCTGGTATTTTTGCTATTAAAATGGATTTTTATGCATAGTGTTTTTTTGGTGGGGCTAGACTTTACATATAGCTGCGACCCGAACAGCTATACCATCAAGAGTTAGAGTGGACCTGGTGACAACAGCAATTAATTTGTTTTCACTCACTAAAGTGCCATACATGATACGCGCTTTGGGCGATCAGGTTTCGAAAGAGACATGACTGACTGGACATAAGATTATCCCGCTCAAGGTTGGCATTGCTTTCTGCGGTAGACTGATTGCCAAGAAAGGCTATAGAACCTAATCTATCTTATTATTTAACCCATAACTGGAGAGAATAAACGGATTAATACATTTCCCAAAGGTATTTGTGCGTAAGTAAATGCAAGAAATTCAAAGGAAATTCGATCCCGACTCCCCGATTGTCATTGGGAAATCCACTGCAACACAAGGCACTTCCGATCAGCGGCATTTCTGTCGTCATGCCTAGGACTACGTAAAGTTTGTCGTCATATTCAGGACAATTTTTCGAACATTTTTAGCAATGGATTCTACTAATGCATCCGTATGTAGTCTACGATGAACTTGGTAAAACCTTGGGAAATGTATTAATCCGTTCTTACCTCCAGTTATGGGTTAAATAACAGGACAGATCTAATTAGATCTAATTAGATTGGTTCTGTAGGCTTGGCTGGCAACCATTCTAACTAATGGAAACATACTACGAGATAATCTTCTGCCCAGTCAGTCATGTCTCGAAAGAGACATAATTGACCAAGCGTGTATCACGTATGGTACTTAACTGATTGGCTGAGGTAGGTATACTATCGATTTTAATAATTATTACTCTTAGTCTCATGTATAAAACGAAACGATGTATAAACGATATGTATAGGCCCAAGTACAAACATGAGTGCCTAAAAACGCAATCATTATCCTAACCAATATTTACTTCTAGATATCTCGAGATTTTAGGCAAAATTCAAAGAGGGGCCTGTAACTTGTCCTCTCCTCACTGCTTACTTTACATTCTCTTTCTTTCACTGAAAAACGCCTGCGTTCCACCGGCATCATCAGCTTGCTTGGAGTGAAATGATTGAATAGTGCAAATCTAAATATGGCGGTTCGGGTAGAACAAAGAAACTAAATTCCATTTTTTACCCGCTGTTATTCTTGCTGCACGTACTTTTCCATTGTTATTTCTATAAGAAAACACAGCGTTTGCTTTTATTCCACTTTTTATACTGCTACTGCCGTGCACTAAGGCATTTTAGTGCACTCCAAATTTATTCTTAACTGCTACGTCTGAGTTGTAGTCATAGTTATTTATTTTCATTACAATTGCCTCCGCAAAATCGAATTTATTTATGACTCAGCCTAATCTACGAGAGTCGGGTGAAAAGTTGGTAACTTGACCAAAGATGTTCTGACCAAATATTTTTTTTGCTTACCTTGACGATAATTTTTCTATCGCTCCCTGTTTTGCACCCCAAAAGCAACTGACCCTATCGCGTTCCCTGCAGATGAAACGATTTTTGCCTTCATTAGAGCAGGTGGGGAAGGGTGTTTATACTTTATAAATTGTTTCTTTGAGTCTGGCTCAAAGAGATGAACCCATCACTAATCCCGGTTTAGGAAACGTTCAAGAAAGCCAGCTGGATCTGCCTCAAACAACGTCAGATTTAGCTGTGATCTGATCAGATTTGTCTGCTTTTAATCAGGTTTCAGAAGATGTGCCACCTACTAAACAGAAATATTCATGATGCCAAGTTCACCGTGTAGAATATTCACCTCTCCCTCACACGATATAATGTATTATCATCGGCTGTTTGATTTATGGTCCATCGCCTATCATCCATCACCATGTAATGAACGAAATCAAAATCCCGACCACGCCTATGCATAAACTACTGGAAATTTCTCCCCAAGCGTACGCGCTCGGGATTCGCAACATCTCGTCTCTGTTGGGAAGTCACGGATAAATATCCAGTAGCAGAAACTCCTGACCTGTTCATTTTGCACTGTTGACAGAGCTGCAGCATTAAATCCTAGTGTAGCAACGAGGTCAGTATGAATGCATTTGTGCGTTACATTTTTTTCTGTAGGTACTTGATAACATTTTATGCAAAATAATGTCGCTACTAGGTTGTGTGAGCGTTAAATTCTTCAAGCCCGCTTTCCTCATTATTTGGGCTAAGACCATAAGCGTAATATTAGAGCCATATCCAGAAATACTGTAATTTTGATAGAAAAATTAAAAGTTTCCCATTTATACTTAAATTTCTGATGCAAAGATTTAAAAAAATATGCATTTAACCCCCTGTGTTTTTCCGGCCGATATTAGTCATTATAATTATGATAAAAATCAGCTATTATATCAGTCAGTAAAATGCCATACGTGATACACGCTTGGGCGATCATGTCTCGAAACAGACATGACTGACTGGGCAGAAGATTATCTCGCAATAGGTTGCCATTGCTTTCTGCGGTAGACTGGTTGCCGACTAAGGCTATAGAACTCAATCTGTCCTGTTATTTAACCCATAACTGGAAGGAATAGACAGATTAATACCTTTCCCAAGAGTATTTGAGCATAAGTGAATGCAATGAATTCAGCTGGAATTCGAACTCGGCTCCCGATTTCTCGTTCCGAGCCGATATCCAATGCACCACAACGCACATGCTGCTATTATATATTTTACTTAAAATCAAAAGTATTTTTTAATTTCAAAAGATTTAAATATGTATTAAACATAAAGGTTTAATAATAATTACTGTATTGGTTATAAAAAATAAAATATTAACATCATGTCGTTACTAAGCATGTTAGGGATGTTTCTTGCGCCATTCTTGACTTCAATAAGTCATGTGAGCGTTAGTTTCTTCAACCCCACTTTCCTCATTATTTGTGCTACATCCATAAAACTAATAATAGGGCCATATCCAAAGATACCATAATTTATATAAAAAGATTTAAAGGTAACCGGACATTTTTTTTTTATAATCGTGTCGCCCCAAGCAAGGTATTTTACTGACAATGTTGTGCAGGGCGTTACATAGGAGGAATGTTATGAGGAGTGAGAGATTGCAGGGGGTGTCAGGAAGAGAGTAGAACAGGGAAGAGTTTACTGATGATAGTTTAGTAGAAGAGGAGGAATGTTTTAAGAAGTGAGAGGTTGCAGAGGGTGTCAGGAAGAGTGTAGGAGAGGGAAGAGTGTACTGATGAGAGTGGGTGGATGTAGAAAAGCATGAGAGAGATGATGTAAGTTATTGAGATAGGAGATGACTATTGACTTTACATTTAAATTCTTGGAGATTGTAACTGTGAAGAAGTCAAGTATGCGGAAGAGAATTCCACATGCGGAAAGTGCGAAAAGAGAAGAGCGTTAAGAGCGAGAAAAGAAGCTGATGGAGTAGAATTTGCGTTTACAATTTATTGGTTTCACAGTGAAAGGGTGGGACCTACTTGCTACTCTTGTGGCTCGAGGAAACTCGTATATAGGGGGTACTAGTAAGCTAAGTTCATCGAAGCAGAAAGTATTTGTAGAAGAGACACAGGTAAGCCACACTTCGTCGGTGAGCAAGCGACTGTGTCCTACCTGCCAAATCGTGATCGATCACATTACAGATTCTCCGTTGGATTCAGTCGAGGTCACCTAAGTGGATAACAGGAGCACCGGACCTGATATGGCAGCTAGGGCAGCAATACTCAATGCACAGGCGGATGGTAGACCTGTATAAGTGCAGGATTGTTTGGAACGGGAAAATCTTCCTGGCACTACACAGAGAACTGATTTTCTTAGCAGCAGATTTAGCTGTTATTCCACTTGAGGTCTGGCGTGAGTGTTAATTCGAGGAGGCGCAGTGTTTCGCTTTCAGGTAGAGAGGCCTGATCCATGTTAATGGGCGGGAGGAAGGATTGTCTGTGGTGGTTATTAGATAACAGCTTTGTTTTGGAAGCATTAACATTTACGAGCCATTTCTTACCCCAGTCTACCACGGATTGGAGGTCTTTTCAAGCTCGGCAGTGAGGTTTGCTTTTTCGGCCTCGGTAGATTTTTGATCGAGACAAGAGTAAACTGTAGTGTCATCAGCATATATGCCCACTTCGGATCTTATTACATCAGGGAGATCGTTAATATAGATAAGAAAAAGCGTAGAACCTAGAATAGAGCCTTGTGGGACACCCGCATTCATGTGATAGTATTGGGAGGCTTGTCCGTCCAGTACCAACCTCATTGTACGGTTTAAAATGAAGGACTGGATTAGGTCAAACAATTATCCAGTTATACCATAGCCCTGCAGCTTGCATAGAAGGCCAGCATGCCAGACTCTGTCAAACGCTTTGGAGATGTCGAGCGCCACAGTTCTGGCTTCGCTGTTTTTGTCGAGGGTCTGGTGTATATACTCAGTCATGGTCGTGAGCATATCAGCATTAGACCTGGTGAAGCGAAAGCCATAGTGTTTGTCAGAGAAGAGTCTATGGGCTGTGAAATGTTGTACCACTTCGGCGTTAATGATGGTTTCTAACACTTTGCCAAAGATCGGTAGGAGGCTGATAGGGCGATAATTAGCGGAGTCAGAGGGTTCTTCAATATTTTTAATTATAGGAACCACGGAGGAGGATTCCATCAGGCAGGAAAGCAGGAAGCAGAAAGGCAGAATTTATAGCGTTTAGAGAGAAAAGAGGAGAGTTCAGGAGCACTTTCCTTTAGGACAATGATAGGTATTCCGTTGCCACCGCTCGCCTTATGGGGGAGGTCAAGCTTAGAAATTATATTGGAAACCACCGAGGGAGTAATTAGTATGTCAGTCAGTTGGGCCTAAGTTCGGAGAGGGAAGTCGGGTACAGATACTCCAGATGAGTCCAGTGTCGAGTTAGTGAAGAATCTGCGAGCGAAGCACTCAGCCTTGTCTGTTGAAGAGGGTAGGACCTCAAATTTGTTGATTAGAGGGGGGATTGAGGACTTACTGTTGTTTAGCACACTTTTACAGAGCCTCCAGTAGTCTTTAGAGCCGAACTTACGGGATGCTATGCGCTGCTTCATGCTGGCTGTAAACATCAGCTTAGCTCCATTAAGTAGCTTCTTGCATTCATTGCGAGCCGAGGCAAAAATGCGCTTGTTATAATCTGACGCGTGATTCCAGAAAAAAAACTTCTAAAAGAAGTGATTTCGGTGGGCGATGACAGCTGAGCAGGCAGGGGAGAACCATGGGGTGGGTGGGATTTAAGTCTCAAATTTCTGGCAGGGATGAAAGCATCGATGCAACCCTTAACCCAAGAGGAAACCTCAGCCACGCAGTCTTCAACAGGACAGTTAAATACTTTATTCAAAGGGACGTCACCCAGGAAGTCGCAGAACGAGACCCAATCGGCTCTGTGGGAGCAGTAAGATATTCTGCTGGTCTGAGGTTCTTGGGTGGGGTTGAGGTGGAAGGAGATATTGACGGAAACTAATGCATTGTCAGAGTTTCCAAGAAGGCATAGTTGCTCGACATTGCAAGAGTCAGGGGTAAAGCACAGATTTAGTAGTGAATCGTGTACGTTAGAGTTATTACAGAAACGCGTGGGGAACTCCACCACCTGCGTAAGGGACTGAATTAATGGTTTGTACACCAGCAAGATCTGCGGCGGAGTTATCCAGCCACTCAGCATGATGGGCGTTAAAGTCGCCAAACACAAATATATGAACAAGCGGGTAGGAGGAAATGGCCTTGTCGATATTGTTGGAGATGCTGTCAAGAACGGAGCAGTCGGGAGAGGATGGGGAGCGGTAAAGAAAGAAGACTAGCTAACTGAGCTTAGACGGGAGAGACGGAAACACATAAAAACGATGTGGGGATTCAAGAGAAATCATCCTGGCTAGAGGAAGGCGTTCACTGACGTAAACACCAAGTACATGCATGTGGACATTGGTGTCCTTTCTGAAGAGAAGGTAGCCAGGGATAGAGAAGTCAGAAGAGGGTATTGAGGAGTTGACATTAGTCTCACTCAGAGGTAAGATGTCAGGGGACTTTTGATGGAGAAAAGATTCAACGCTACTGAAATTGGTTCGGATTCCGCGGATGTTAGTAAAGGAAATGTTAAGGGGTTTAGGTGATTTTAATTTGCCTGGTTTAGCTTTTTTTAGCGGAGATATGTATGTTCATATTTAATGCTGTTGTTGTAGAGATACCTCGAGTAAAGGAGGCAAACGGTCATGCACTGGAAGGGAACTGGCGTGGGCTGCAGCAAAGTGTGGCCTCGAGGTTGCCCACCGAAATCACCTGCAGGGACACCTATCCATGCGCGTCATGGCACTGCAAGAACCCCTATATTATGCAACTGTTGACCAGAGAGGCCGCTCCGCTCTTGATGCTACGCAAGAGGTATGGCTCCTAACTACCAGTCGGAAACAGCAACCAGAAAACTGCCAACCCGGTACCCTCACAATGAAGAGACGTTGCCACCGACCACGCACATCGCAGGAAAATTGGCTAAGCACCATTACTGAGGTCTGAAGAGAAAAAGAGAGCCGGAGATCACATCCTGAACAGGGGACAAGGGATGAGCCTTTACACCTGTTTAATGAACGTGGGTGGAGTGTAAACCAGGCAATAGAAGGGTCTATCTCCTTCAATTAAAAAAAAAGTTTCAACTTAGTTAAAGTTGAGACTATCTGAAATATTAAATTATATTATACATTATATATTAAAAACTGTGACAAATAATAACTCACTAAATCTGAAAGAAAAATATTAAAACAAAGCAAAGAATATGGCGAAGAAACGGAGATCATTTTTCCCTTCTTATTTAAAAATTAGTCTAACAGAGAGACTGACTAGTAATTCCAAAGCTATAGATTAACATTACCCGTAAACAGAAGATTGAAATCAAAGACGGGACTTCTGTTTTCATTGGATAATTTTTGATTCGTCTATGCTTTAAAATATTTATGCTAAGATTTCAAAATGCTGCAACGATTTCAGAAAAATATGCATTTAACTTATTCATTCTTTCTTTAGTCATTATAATTATGATAAAAATCAGCTATTATGTATTCTAATTAAAATCAAAATTTTTTATTAATTTCAAATAATTTAAGGGACAATATGTATTAAACGTAAAAGTTCAAATGTAATTACCGTATTGGTTATAAGATTGGAAAAGAGAAAGCCGGAAACCACATCCTAAACAGGAAACAAGGGATGAGCCTCTTCACCTGTTCAATAGAGGTGGGTGGAGTGTGAACCGGGCGATAGATAGATGTACCTACTCCAATTGAAAAAAAAACAAAGTGCGAAGAATGGCTGACTAGGCAGAAAATTTTCCTTCAGTAAGTTGTCATTTCTTTTTGTGGTAGACTGCTTGCAAACAAGAGTAAAGAAACGAAATATGACCTGCCATAGCTAGATGAGGAAGAAATAGTTTCATATCATTTCTAAGGGTGTTTGCGCGTAAGTGAATGCAACTAATTCAAATGGAAATTGAACTCGGCTCTCTAATTCCAAGTCGATATCCATTACACCACAACGCATGTTCCTATTAATAGCAACATATCAAAGGTCAATCTTCCTTAGTCAGCCTATGAATTTTTCAGCCTATCCTCCTACAACATGTAGAACCTGACGAATGACAACTGAGTGATGTGTCCAATTTCATGATAATTGGCATTAACTCAGATGCTTGTATTTATTGCATCGGTGACAGAATGTTGCTCAGATTTCTCCAATGCATATCTTTCTTTTTAAACAAAGCTAAAGCACCCTTTACATTCTTCAGACTATTGTCCTCATCATTGCCTTTTGAATGATGTTTCGGCTGTTATACACTCCGGCCTTATTCAGGTGCTAGAAATTTCAAACCGAACCCTTTATTACAATCACTGGGGTATATCATTCTCATTTCATGCGTAAAGCCTCTTTTGGTAGTCATGAGTTATCTGTATCTAACCCTATAAGTTCACCACTTCTATAGTCTGGTAATGAACTCAACATTTTGGATCAAGGCACTGGAACTAAACAACGTCTATATCCACTGCACCATGCGTCGTTAAGGACAAGAACGACTGAATTTCTGGGACTTATAAATCTGAGGTTCAGCAAATATTTTTCCAGAGTTCATATTGCAACAACTGAAACGTCATACGAATCGCAACAAAGATGAGGACAATAGTCCGAATAATGTAAATAGTGTAAATAATAACTCATCTCAGAATTATAGACAAATGCCGAAGCTTTCTCATGGAAATTTCTCCAGTCGAAATGGCTGAAAAATCAACAAGCAATTACCCTTAATTAATATACTTAGGTTAGGTTCATTGATTTATTGTTCAAGTCGATCGCTTATTTCTCTTTTGTTTTCCTTGTTTGCACATCTTGCTCCATTGTTCCTTGTTCTTTTTCTAAATTCAAATGTATTAATCCAATGAAACTAAATGACAATAGTTTTAATGTTAGATATTTGTAAATTAGTTATCAATAAGAAAATCTCCTTTAAGTAAAAAAAAAATGTTTCTTAACATCAAGTGACGTAGATCCAGCCGCAAGTTCACAACTTAGACCATTGATCTATCTCCTATAGGACGGGCAACAGCTCAACATCGACGGCTGGAAATTATCGCTTATAGCTCTATAAATCACTGTCAATGCTCAGTTCATGGTAGTTTTAATATTTCTTTTTTTTTCTTTTTTGAAAACGAGAGTGAATGTAAAATAGAATGAGAAAATTGAAAATAGAGACAATTGCGGAAACGACAAAACATGGAAGAGGGTTTAAGTTAAAAGATGGCGATTGTAAAAAGCGAACAATTTATACATTAAAATAGCATAATTCGAAAATGTGGCAGATTGTAAACTATACAAGTAAAAGTCAATGTGTTCTTTAAAAAAAAAAATGATATAAAAAACTACATGTCCTGCGCATAGAAATGTGTGTTACACTTTTATGGCTTATGCGCAATATGTGACCAGGGAACGGTGCATCCAGTTTCTTCTTCTTCTTCTTACTGCATTTCTTCAGAATTTTGGTAATCATTGCTCTCCACAGTTTTCTACCCTTTGTAGCTCTAGTGATGCTTTGTTTTCTTCGTTATCTCTCTCAATATAATTCATAAGCACAAGCATGTTCGGGATGTTGCTCACTAGTTTCTTGTGTCATTCTTGCATTCAATAAGTCATGTAAGCGTTAAATTCGTCAAGTCCTCTTTCCTCATTATTTGTGCTACGTCCGTAAACCTAATAATAGGGCCTTATCCAGAGATACCATAATTTATACAAAAAGATTCAAAAGTTCCCAGACTTAAATTATTTATGCTGAAATTTCCAGTGCTGCAACGATTTCAGAAACATATGCATTTAACCTATTCATTCTTGCCGATATTAGTCATTATAATTATGATAAAAATCAGATATTATATATTCTAATTAAAATCAACATTTTTCATTAATTTCAAATAATTTAAAGGACAATATGTATTAAACAGAAAAGTTCAAAAATTTATAAAATATAAAATATCAAAATCGTAGTGGTTGCATTTCTGTTACGAAAAATACATAGAATTGCTATTTGTCAGTGGATCCGAGTGTGGCTAAATGAAAATGATCAACTGGTTACCATATTGTTTTGTGCAATCAAGAAGTAAAAAATTAAACCTTGTTATATCCAATCATACCGCAAAACGTCGAACTTGTTTTTTTTTTTTTATAAGCGTTTCACCCCGAGCAAGGCATGTCACTGCCACTACTGTGCAGGGGGCTACGTAGAGTGGAGAAAGGCTGGTTAAATATAGGAAATAACAGAGGGTGGGTGATAGGCGGGTGAGGATACCGAGAATGAGGGTTGGGTAGATGAGAGTGTTGTGAGAATAGTCGGGAGTTAGTGTGGTAGGAGGTGTCTATTGACCCTACATTTAAACACCTGGAGATTGTAACTGTCGGGAAAGCAGACTTGTGGAAGGGAGTTCCACAGGCGGGAAACGCGAGAAAAGAAGCTGTTGGAGTAGAATTTACGGTTACATCTTATTTGTTTAACTGTAAAAGGGTGGGACCTAGTTGCTAATCTAGTATCTCGTGTAAATTCGTGCTTAGGCGGCACCAGTGATCTAAGCTCATCGGAGCAGAAGCCATGAAAGTACTTGTAGAAGAGGCACAGGGAAGCTACATCACGCCGGTGTGAGAGCGGCTGCAGCCGGTCTGCCAAGTCAGTATCAACCACGTTTTACCACTGTTATATTCAATCATGCAGTAAAACATTGAACCTCGGTTACCATCCTGTTATATCTAGTCATGAAGCATGAGGTTGGACTAGAAATACCATCCTCTGATATACAAACATGTAGTAAAACGTTAAATCATTGTAACCATTCTGCTATGATAATTTATGCTATAAAATATCCAACTATCCCGTTATATACAATTCTGCGGTAAAGTGATAAATGATTGTTACTGCCCTGTTATATGCAATCGTTTACTAAAATGTTGGAAAAGAATTCCGATTCTGTTATATGAAATCATGCAGTAAACAATTGAATTATTGTTACACCCTTTTTACATCTAATTATGCTGCGCAAATTTAGACCAAGGTAACCACCACTGAATACTTTTATATCTGATGCGCAAGTTAAATTGAATATTAGCAAGGACCAATTTGAGCATAAATTAGAATCAGTCAGTCAAGTGTCGTACGTGATACACGCTTTGGGCGATCATGTTTCTTTTAATACATGACTAACTGGGAATAAGATTATCCCGCAGTAGGTTGTCATTGCTTTCTGCAGTAGACTGGTTGCCAGCCAAGGCTATAGAACCAAATCCGTCCCACCATCCAATCTATAACTGGAGGGAGAGAAAGACTAATACCTTTCCCAAGGATACCTGTGCGCAAGTGAATGCAAGGTACTCAGCTGGAATTCGAACCCGGCACCCAATCTGTCGTTCCGAGTCGATATCCACTTCACCACAACGCACATCCATATTTGACTTACATTGAAAATTCAACCTTTTCGATCATTTCTATATGTGCCCGCTTTAAAAGGTTCATTTTCCCAAAATTAATATACTGCTAAAATAAATAAATGCCTTTTTTTTATCATTTCACCCCGGGCAAGGCGTAAATGCCACTGATGTGCGGGGGGCTACATAACTGAAAGAAAATTAAATAGAGGAGGGAGAAGAGGATTACAAACCAATTAGAAAGAAGCAAGAGAAAGATGAAAATGCAGGTGTGGTGACAGTAGGGGGAGAAAGGGAAGGATTTACGGGGTGGGGGGTAGGGCTAGAGTCAAATGGTTAGTAGATGAGAATTGACGTAACATTTAAATTTCTGGAGGTTGTAGCCGTCAGGAAAGCAAGAATATGGGAGCGAGTTCCACAGGCGGGAAGTGCGAGAGAAGTAGCTGCAGGAGGTAATTGTCGTCTGCATTTAGCTAACCTAACTGTGAATGGGTGGGACCCTGTTGCCATTCTGGTAGCACGAGTAAACACCTGTTGAGAAGGCACCAGTGACTTCAGTTCGTCTGACCAGAAGCCATGAAAGTACTTATAGAACAGACAAAGGGAGGTCACATTTCGTCGGTGGCGAAGTGGCAGTAGTCGAGCCGCCAAGTCAACACCTATCACGTTACTAACTCTCCTTTGGAGATTCGAACACAGGAATGCAAATTACAACAAATAATTGTATTTTCTCAGCAAAACTCTCAGCCAAATATAATCTTAATCGCATTTTCTGCTAATAGGGAAAAATAAGATCAAATAAAATTGGGACTCAAATCTGGTAAAAAATCATATTCAGTCTTATCGTTTCGATCTCGGTTTATTTTTCGTTTTAAGTTCGCAAGATTTTATTTTAAGACACCCAAGTTTAGATCATGTCACACTGCACAATACAACGTCATCCATTCAACCTATGACGAATAAAAGAGATATTATGATATTCGTTCTTTTCTTATTTTGCCTTACATTTGTATATTTTTTTTAACCGATCGGAAAAAAAGATTCAGTATTATCAAATCCCCGATGACTGATATAACCTCTTGTTTCCTAGAAGACGTGACAAGTTTTGTAAAATGTAAACTAAAGGCAATAACAAATAAATTCTTTTGAAGAAGTATCCTTTGTTTTTATAATAGAAAGTAAATAGAATAATCACAAAGCAGATGTCAAATTGAAATGACATCATGTCTCAAGCAGTGTGAAGCTTCTAAAGTTTCTTCCGAAGTCAGACCACAGAACAATGGTTTTGATTCTCTCAAATCGTAAAATAATGTTCAAAGAATGAGCGTATAGAACAATGTTTCACAAAATCCTAGAATTCCGCAGATGATCGCTAGAGGTTCCGCCATAAATAGGGATATATATAGCAGTTCTGAGTAATTTCGGTTCAATTTTATATTCGTAATTTTACTATACACTAACGGCATATTGTGGGAAAATCATTGGTTATTATAACAAAGTTTTCAGCCTCTTTAATTATTTAAAATTATTATAACCATAAGAAATTTAGCGATGTCTATATGCCGTCAGTTTTAATTCGAATTCACTACCTATATTTAGCTGTATATTGTCGAGTGACCTACTCGAGTACAGAACGCACGTTTTCTAATGTTTTTATGACGTGAACTACGATAAACATATTCTTTTTCTTCATGTGTCATGTTCTTTCAGGAAGTAAGCGATCATGAACTTCCACTGACCATCGTCTCGCCGTTCTTAACATTTTTCCTCTTGGTATCCCTTTCAAACCCTGCTTCACCATCCATCTGCTTAAGCCTATCAAATAGCTCGTGCGCCACTTTCCCCTGTCTCTTTTTACTTCTATCCATCCTGTGAGTATTAGATTCTTCAACCCTCTTTCTTCATTACGTGTCCCAGGAACCTCAGCTGTCTTTTCCTGTTTAATTTTTTTTCTCGTTTCAATCTTCCCCAACACTTCATCGTTGCTCACGTGCTCGGTTGATGGTATCCTCAGCATCCTTCTATAGAACCATATTTCTGCTGTCTCGAACTCTCCTTTATCCCTGATGAGATCATCTAACATTTACTCATTCACATTTAATAAACATACTAAAGAGATCAGTATTAATAATGATATATCAATTTTAATCAGTGGTTCTCTGATATGTGAAAACTAATTAAAGGTTGCACAGAGGAAAAAATATTTTTTGAGAAACATTGATATTGACTGACTTACGACAGCGCTAGTGATACAGGTTATTCGCTTAAAAAAACACACTCTGTAATACAGATTGTCTCATATTTTCATGCAAATAAAAGCTCGCCAATCTCCGAGGTTATCTATGAAAAATGGTATCCCCGGCATGTTGCTAAAATAACGCCACTGTCTAAACTTCTGATACATTACAAAAATGCAAAGTAGAACTTCATTTTTATGCTCTACATATAGTTAAGACATTAGCGATCGTGGCTTTCCAAAATATCATATGCTTTGTAGCTCTTAATACATATTGTCTTTTTTTTATTTCTCCTAAACTATATTATCCATATACTCAAGCTTCATAAGTATGTCCTTCGTTGTTTTTCTGTCTCTTGCATGCTGTCTGTCCTGTGAGTATCAGAATTTCCAAGACGTCTTTCTTTCTTTATTGTGCCCAAGATAATAGTTAAAAAAAATTAGGTTAAGAAATTGTTTTCCTGTTCCTCATGACTTCAGATTTTCTAGTTCCTCTTCATTATGCCCCTATAAAATGTCAAATGTTTTCTTCAGATGTTGTGTATGTTTCCATTTTGTTCCTATTTCCTCTAAAACATCCCCTTTTCTACCATGTTTGGTCGATGGCATCGTCTGCATCCTTCTGGAGAACTGCTTTGTGAAACTGACTCTCAATAGGATTCTTCTCTGATAGCTACAATCATAACCTGTTCAAGCCTGACCTCCGCAAATAGTTTCATGTAGCGTGTCTCGGGCGTTTTAATCTGATGGCACCGATACTTCTCCAGTTTAGATCATAGCCGATGTTCTTCAACTAGGTGGTTCGCTTTGATCGCGAACGCGTAGCTGTTGTAGTTTGTGTGGGAAAGACTTCCGCGCTGGCAAGTGATGTGCGCCGAGAATTTCTTTTACTCAGTGGTGCCATGTTAAGACAATCCACTCATGTGAGAGTAACAATCCAAATGAAACGTTTTACCAGAACATGGTAAATTAGATCTAAGAAGTCTATGGTTAACTTCCCCATTTATCCGCGTAAACTATGCCCTTTACTCTGTAACACCCAACTCGAGTATCTCTTGGGCCTTGAAAAAGGTGAAACTCACAGTATTAAAAATGTGAATTTAATATTCTTCCTTATTTTCAGTGTTTCTTTAAGAACGTAGCCGATTATGGATCTCAACAATTTTCTGTCCATCGCTGCTCCTAATAAATCTTGTCTCTTTGTTAATTCCCCTAAACTCTGTTCCGCCATCCATTTACTCCAGAGGTTATGTGGTTTTTCTGACCCTCTTGCCTTCAATCTGTCCTTTGAGTATCATGATTTTTATAACCTCTTTCCTCGTTAAATGCCTAAGAAAATACAATTGTCTCTTCCACTAGTTCAACAATACAACTCAAGAAAAAGATAATAAATTAGGGTACTTCAAAGATGCTATTCGTTTTATTATTATCATTTTTATTTAAGGCTTACAGTCACATCATGTTGAAACACCAGTTCATGTACGATTATCATTAAGCAATGTTGAGTTTGGTCATTATCTATAAGTGTGACCGCTTGGGAATAACAGGTGGTCCAAACTGGTGGTGTAAAGAGGTAAGGCTCACAATTTTTAATCGGTGAGCATAGTTCCTGTTCCCTTTGGGTTCTTTATAAACCTTCTGAAAATGAATGATTCACATCTTCCCCCATAGCGATAGGTTAATTAGTATGACTTATGTCCCTAGACCAGTATTATCTGCAAAAGCATTGTTACAATCTAAAACTATTTTCTGAATTTAAATAACTTGCAAAAGTTTGATTAACCATAGAGAATGAATGAATTTCATATTTTATTTAAAGAGGGTTTAAATTTTAGCACTATATTTTACCACTTTAAATTATTCATTTATAAAAATTACGGTAACACAATTAAGCCATGTAGAAAATCCTTTAAGCTACAAGACATCAGGCTATAAGAAAATAAGCTGTGTTTTCCATTTACATTTTTAATTGCGAAAAATATTAAAATATATTATAATTGCACCAAAAGCCGATAATTAAATATATTATGGCACTTCTTCTTCTTTCGCTATTCTTCCCGGAAGAAGTTTTTAGCGCCGAAATGCTAAGCTCTCCGCCATTCAATTTCATCCGTTGCGAGTTATGTACCAGATCCAGTCCTCCACGAATAGTTTCATTTAGCGTGTCTTAAGCGTTTTAATCTGGTGGAGCCCATCCTTCTCCAGGTTAGATCAGAGCCAATCATTTTTAATTAAGTGGCTCGCTTTGATCGCGAACACGTAGCCGTTGTTGTTCATCTGGGAAAGACTTCTGAGCTGGCAAGTGAACTGCGTCGGAGAGTGCCTACACCCAGTAGTGCCGTGTTAACACCATCCACTCATCAGAGCGTAACAAGCCAGAAGAAACGTTTTACCGGTATATGGTAAATTGGAACTATCATGCGAAAGATTTCGAAGATGAGGGAGGATCTGAGACTGATGTCCACCAAAAACTGCTGCGTGCAAGATATCAAACGTATTACCTTTATTAAGAACACCCTATATATATATATATATATATATATATATTTAACGAAATTTGGTTACAAACAACCGGCGATTTGAAATGATTTGTTTGAACATTATTTTTGATCGATATTCGTATTTAAGTAGATATTCTGTTTATAATCAATCAGGCCGGTCGAAATAAATATATAATACTGTTTGATTATAAACAGAATATCTGCTTAAATACGAGAATCGATCAAAAATAATATTCAAACAAATAATTTCATATATATATATATATATATATATATATATATGATGGTAGGAATTTTTTTACTATAATAGGCCATGATAAATTAAAAAAACACAGTCGACCGGTTTTATCCTCTAATCTTCAGAACCATAAACGGGAAAAATTATGAAAAGAAAATCTGTCATGGACGACATGAATGAACGAAAAGTGAAACAAAAAAAGTTATTACATTTAAAGATGCTAGAGAACCAGCAGTGCTAACCCAAGCAAAAAGTTTCTTTGTTTACCTAGAATGGGCCGTCGGGGCCTGATAAACACTGTCTACAAAACCCTCAGATAGAATAACGAGTGTTCTCTGGCCAAAACAAGAAAACAGTTCACGCTAAAATCCGCAGCAGAACTCGGACTATTTATCAAATGATCCGCAGTGGAAGACCTGTATGTCTTTCGAACGGTAGCACCAGACCAAAACATTTTATTGCGTATTTTAGCAGACACATGCTGCTTAATCCTAACATCCAAACGCTGCGTCGTTCTACCTATGTAGTGCTCGATACATAGTAGAGCATTAAGAGGGGAAAATTTTGGAGGTTTTGTCTCTTATCCTAACCCTGAAAATCAAATTCCTCCTACCCATAATAACCTGGCTTTCTATTGGTTCATTGAGACAAACGCTCCGAACATTCCACCACTTTTAATTGTCGGAATATGGTAACAATTGTGTGATACTTAAGTTTCTATATATAATGATTCCTACCAGAAAAATATTTCACTGCCTTACGAGGTGCTAATAAGATAGCACCGAAACACAGCAGCTTTTGCGTTGCAGTTAAATAAAGTATAAAATTATCATCAAATATATGAGACAATTTATATATTTTTATTATTGCTTTCTGAGATGAGGTAGTGTTTACAGTATTTACAGTATTCGGACTATTGTTCTTATCTTTGTTGCCATTTGTACTAAGTAAATAGACTATTCCAAAAAAAAAAAATGATTTTATGACTCTTGTCCTACTTTTCAACCGACCTGAAGTGGAAAGACTACATCGAGTCTATAGTTAGATTTACAACTAGGAAAGTTGGGTCACTGTTTCATGCCAGAAAAAGATTCTCGTTAGAATCCATTTTGCACATTTGAAAACTATCATTTGTCCAAGCATTGAAGACGGTTGCAATTTTGGTTGCACCAGTTATTCCTCTCGAGTTTCTTGAAAATATTCAAGGGAGATTCTGCATCTCGACTTCAGATTCTTTCTCACCAACGTTACGTGGCTTCCTTCTGTCTTTTCTACACACATTTTCATGGAGACTACTCTTTAGAGCTTTTTTCCCAAGAGCACGAATTTAAGCGTGCTAATGGATTGATATCTAGATCCCACACTTTTTACCGAAGATATAGTCAAATGTAACCGCTTCTTCTACTCTAACAGTTTTTTCCAGCACTTCCGGCCTGTTGAACTCCTTCCCCGAACTTGATTCCCTTATAGCTATAATCTCAAAACTTCAAATGCAACGTCAATTGTAATAATCTGTCTCTTTGAATCCCGTTCATCTTTTATCTTTTCCTCAATAAAACCCTTTACCTAGTCAATTTTCTTACTGAACCCCCTCCTCCCAATGTACTAGTGGCGGTCTAACCTTACTTAGGGGGAAATGGTTAACAAATCATTTGAAATTGCGTCCACGTTCAAAGAAAAATGTTAAAGTGAACAAATAAGAAAAAAATATAAAAAATAAATTATACGGAAATTTTGTTAAAAAATGTTTTAATCTATACAATAACAAGATCCGTGTGTGTCCGTCACAAATCCTTATTAGTCAGAAGAGAGATAAATCAATCTTTCTTTCTTGATGTGTGAAGTGAGCAGAGAAGGTTAGCTGAAATTTGCGACTGCAGTTAAGTCCTTTGGTGTCTTGGGAGAGTGGAGAATGACTGCGTTTCATTTCACTGGAACTATATATATATATATATATATATGTGTGTGTGTGTGTGTCTGTGAGTGTGTGTTTATGTAAGTATGTCTGTATGTCATTGAAATCATTTAGTGCCTTTTTTCATAGATGTTAAGTATTTTTATGTTCCTTATTTCTTTCTTTCTAGCCAAATCCCTGACTTATGAACATTTCTTTTAATAAATAATTTTAAACAATAATTAAGCAGTCGATGCAATTTTATTTTATTTTATCTCCTTTGTTGTAATTGGATTTTTATTTTAAAGGCTTTTGTTTCCTTTCATTATTTCTCTCCTTCTTTTATATTCTCACTGAAACCGAGTATTGCCTTTTATCCGTTAAATATTGGATCTTAAAACTTTTACAAAATATTTCAATAACAATCATAAATCATGGAATACAAATTTAAAGATTTTAAATTGGGAACTTTTTCCATTTCAATGAAACTTTTTTTTCTTTTGTTCTTGTTTTAATCACTTATTCTCTAAAACCAAGTAACCTCTCTGATATGTCTTTCCACGCTATCAAATCGGAATAGTCTCCTATTTATTAATTATTTACACGGCGTAACATACGTAATAACTAAGAAACTATATGAGGGACATGCTGAATTAGAATAAGATAAATATAAACATGATATTTGGTAGATATCCTATTTTTTTATTAAACAAGATAACTGACTTCTGCAGGGTTAGGTAAACGAGATTTAATACAGATGTTTTGTCTCTCGATATATTTCGTTGTTAGTAATCAATATTTAATATTAAACAAGTATATGGTTGATTCTGCCACATATCAATGTTTATTTACTTCCACATCATTTTTTTCTTAGGGCTCAACTTGAAATGATTACACGTAAATATTCCTTCTTTTATGCAGTGGGCAGCTTTTGAAATAAAATCCTCTCATAAAATATAAATAAATCTGTGAAAAGGAATTCGGATTTTTAGAATTAAAAAATATTTTTTAGCATGCTCTTTTTAAAATTTTTATCTACAAGCAATTATTTTATCAAAGATTTCGCATATATTTGTCGATGTTTCTTATATGAGAAATTGTATTAACTTTGTATAGATTTGTGCCCTCATTTTTTTTTTTTGCCAAGTTTCGGTTGTTGTATGCCCCGGCCTGCTTCAGGTCATTAAACTTTAGAACATTAAAACTCGTAATGGCTTTCCTACAATCTCGAAAATTATGTTCTCCTTCATAAAAAGATAAAACCACGATAATTCTACAACATACTTAGCACTATCTTTCTTCGATAGAATTCATTTTTGAGGGTCGGCTATGTTTTACGTTGAACATTGTGGTATACAAGCCATTTTTCATCACCTGTTAAATTTAAAGAAAAGTTACTTAGGTTGATACATCTCCCATTATAATTGGTTTTCAAGACAGGAAATTGATAACCACAAAACATTATTGTGCTATTGTTGCGAGAAAATGAATGGAAATCATGAACTCAGAAAAGTATCACTTCGTTCTAACATTGCACCTGCCTTGCTTTCCCTGATGCAAATTTGACAAACGTGTGTTCAGAAGATATAATATTTAGTTTTCTCCTTTTTCACATGCAACGGTACAACATCAAACAAATTAATTTGGGATATGGATACTTTAAATAGGGCAAAATTAGCTTCAGTTTACTAAAATATCTCAAACAACAAGCCGTTAAAATTGACAGTCATTAGCATAATTCGAACAGCAAGGCGAATGTTTACAAGCACGCGAATCTCCATTCAGAACAATAGATTTTACAAGTTTTTCGGGTGTTGGTAATCTGATATTGACTCGATATCATGGCAGCATTCTTGAACATAAAATGTTGCATAATAACTGTACCACGTTGAAACACCGATTTTTGTATGACTTCCGGAGTTAAGTAACGTCGAACCTGGTTATTACTTTCATTGGTGTCAACCTGAGTAAACCAGGTGCTGTAAGCTTAGATGTGCGGATGGTATAATAGATAATGGCTCGCTATTGTTAATCGGAGATATGAGTTCAGTTCGGTTTGTTATATTCACATACTCTCGTGTAATGTATGAAGCTTCTCCCCTCCAGATATGGATTAATTAGTAGAACTTCTGTAATTGAATCGATTATTTCCAAAACAAAATTTCCAAACGAAAAGTATTTTCTGGCATTAAATAATCTGCAAAAATGTTGATAGACCGTAAAAGAGCCATCAAACTATCAAATATATTATCATCCCCTAGATACTCATTCCTTATATGCGAATAGATGAAACACTTATTGCATTTTACTTCACAAAGGCCTGATTTATATATTTCTTAGCGAAAATGCTGCTATTTTTATTATCTCAGCACTTTTACTTAACTATTATTTAGGGCTTATTCTGTAGAAATTAATTTTAGGTCGTATTTTATCTAGATACAATCTATCCCATCTTATAACCTAGCTTACATCATAATCTAGCCTACATTTTAATCTACCCTAACTCATCATCTGCTCTTTCTCATAATCGACACTACTTCATAATTTACGCTACCTCATAATCTACCCTAATATATAATCTACCTTACCTCATAATCTACTCTACCTTATAATCTACCCTACCCCATAATGTACCCTACCCTATCTCAACATCTACCCTATTTCATAATCTACAGTAGCTTATAATCTACCCTATCTCATAATCTACTCTACCTTATGATCTACTCTACCCCATACTCTTCCCTGGCTTATATTCTACCTTAACTCATAAAAAACTTACATTATATAGGCATCTCGACCTTCTTCACTTTTGCAACGTCATAACATATCTTTCCTGTGTCGTTTCTATTTAAATGTTCAATTGCTTTGATAAGTTATCATCTTTGATACATGGAATATATGAATTTATGTGCAGTACTATATGTGCAGTGGATATCGGCTCGGAACGAGAAATCGGGGAGCCGAGTTCAAATTCCAGTTGAATTCATTGCATTCACTTACGCGCAAATACCCTTGGGAAAAGTATTAATCCGTCTCTTCCTTCCAGTTATGGGTTAAATAATAGGACAGATTGGGTTCTATAGCCTTGGCTGGCAACCAATCTACCGCAGAAAGCAATGGCAACCTACTGCGGGATAATCTTCTGCCCAGTCATGTCTCTTTCGAGACATGATCGCCGAAGCGTGTTTCACGTATGGCACTTAACTAACTGACTGACTAGATTGGGGGCAATGTCTCATCATTTTCTGGTTTGCAATGAATAGATACTGTGCTAAAGTTTCTTCTCACGCACTTCTCGCTTGTGAAAATATCTTCCGTCTTCTTGCTTTTCAGTCAATTTTCATTATCGTCTGCCTTCTTAATTTCTATTCTCTTATTTTACTCCCTCCGTAATAATGTTTTCTTTTTCTAATATGCTGTCATTTTTTGGCTTAGTGGCTGCATTATCTTATTCGGGGTGAAATAATTTTTCTTGAAAAAGCCAAACGTTGGGCATAGATATTTGTTGAATCTGCAATTGAATCTGCCGATAAACAGAAACAAACAAACCCTCAATCAAATTCGTTTCTTTGAGGGAGGGTAATTATAAGGAATTTATGGTCGTATCGATTCCTTTACTCTTGTACAAAGACGATGGACACTTCTGTATTCAGGCGTAACTTAGCAACACCGTGAGAGTCTTTAAACGGCAAACACTGCGCATGCTCAGTCGCGCTTTGCAATCAGCGGATTTTATGACGAAAGAGAAATGGCAGCATAAACGTTATTACGCACTGAGTCAGGGCATATTTATCACAGTTAACAACCAGCAGAACAGTTGGATGGCAACTTTATAATAAAAAAAATGAATAAATATACAAAGATATGCGCAGATATCCTAATTTATGAAGCAGAAAAAGCGAGAATCATTTTCTTCGTACCTATTATCTATACTCTTGTTAACTAAATAAAAATGCCGACCAGATAAATTTATTCCCTTTAATGTCTGTTTGTAAACTGGCAAGTAGCTTATTTTTTGTACGGCACGCTTATTCTTTTAAAAATACTGTTCTATGGCACTATTCTATTTACGAATGGGCACGAGCCCTCGAAAATGAAGGCAAAATATTTATATCGATATACTGTCTAAAATGACGGCAGCATATATATTAATGTATCTACTATTGATTAGCTTACATTAAGACATAATAAAAAATTCCCCATAGCCCTGAACGAGACAGGAAGGAAATACATACATAAATACATACATACATACATACATACATACATACATATATATATATATATATATATATATATATATATATGTATATATATATATATATATATATATATATATATATATATTCACTTGTAAACGAGTTATTATGCAACCTAGGTTTCTACCATGAGTGGTGTATTCAGGCGATTTGGAGTTACTGATTTTACTGTTTATCGTTTTTAGGTTTGAAGGTAACAATGGTTTTATTTCAATGCACACGTGAAGGGGAATGTTGAACAGGCAATTTTAAAAATTATAAGAAATTATAACGTTTTCATCAATGGTTGTATGAACCTAATAGATATTTTTTACACATAGTCATAATTTCTGTTCTTTCATTCAGTAGTTCATTTTTGTTTAAGAATAGCATAATCCTTAACTTTTCTTCCTGGCATAGTCGACATATTTTGCCACAGTTGTAAGACTTGGCTGTTTTTACTATACTCCACGTTATGTCTGGGTCTTTTCTATATTTTGATTTCAAATTCCACACATGGTTAGCCAATTTTGTACAGTTTTTATGTTTTCTATTTTAAATGTAGACCACCTGGTCTTAAAGGTGTCTTTGGTTGATCCCAAATATGTTTTATTTTGACCATTAAAGTCATGTTCTTTTGCCTTATATAAAGTGTGCATTGAAATAAAACCATTGTTACCTTCTTAAAAAAACGATAAACAGTAAAATCAGTAACTGCAAATCGCCTGAATACACCACTCATGGTAGAAACCTAGGTTGCATAATAACTCGTTTACAAGTGAATATATATATATATATATATATATATATATATATATATATATATATATATGTATGTATGTATGTATGTATGTATGTATTTCCTTATAAATAACTTCTTTTGTATTTTTGTATTATTAGCTTGAAGATTCCTAACAGCAGCAAAAACTAAAATGAATAAAACATGTAACATGTAGGGAAAATATTGAAGTAATGTTAACACTTCGCTTCCTTTGAATTTGAAGGTTCGGAAGGAAACCTCTCATTAATAGTAGAAAGAGCGATACAAGATAGTGAATATGAGAAATGTTGTTTTCCTAAATATATTGGGTTTAAAGAGAAAGATTTTATCAATTTTAGTCGAAAATGGTCAATGAATAGCAAATGTTTGCTTATAGGAAAAACGCATAGAAATATCTAAACTGTCAGTTGTATGCAACATCTTCCTAAGATTAATATTGAAAAACGGATTTGAGCGAATAAAACCTAAGTGTTTTGTCAATGGCCTTTCTTCTTTCAACATTGTGGACTAGCGCTACAGAATCACAAACAAAGAAAGTTACCATATAACAGAAACCACATCACTTGAGAACTACCAACAGCAGCAACAACCAAAATGTATAGCGTGTTTAGCACTAAGAGAAAATAATGATCTAATCAAAACATTTCAACAGCTGCGAATAAATTTTATCATAGAATGCCAAATTAGATTTTTTTTTATATATGGCCCATCCAAACTACGGCAAACAAAATATTTAGAAGTAAAACTTTATCAATACTGGAAGGAGCTCTAAAATTTACAGGACTTTAAATACTTGTTTTTCTAAAAATAAGTGCTTCAAGAGAAAGATTTTATTAATTTCAACTGAATATAGTATGAGGAAAACTGCTAATATTATCATTTGACCCATCAATATTACTTTATAAATTGCAAAATTATCACCAGAAAGTTTAATTTAGACGGCATTTGTAATTGGCATATAAGTAATTTAAGTTTACGTTGAGAGTGAACTGGTTAACTCTTCAGTCCAACGAAACATTCACAGATCATATATTTTATTACGCATCTCTTTGATTATAGCCACCATCATGCTGAAAAATCTTCATTCCTGTTTGTTGCTTCAGCCACTGAATGTATTTGGAAATTTTTTTTCACCGAATACTAATTTAGACACGATTAAAATAGATATTTCATTTATATTTTTTACTTTATTAATTATGATTTTCGGCGCGATTACTTTCATCCAAGTTTATTATTAGTACCTTGAATAAATTCTGAATTTTTCATGAAAAGTAACGTTTCTTTAGAAAAATAAAATAGTGCAGTAAAATCCCATGCAAATTTTGACATCAAATCCGACATGTTTAACTCTATATAAATCAAATTTGTTTTCACTTCGGCGAAATGACATACCCCAGATTACAACTTCCTCATAGATGCGTTACCAACTGAAACTATATGCACCCAGTTGTGCGAATGCCAACCGTTGGGAAACATCGAGAACTTATTCACTGTCCGAATAATTTATTACTATTGTTGTACTGTAATACCTCTAATTTGTAATTTGCACATTGGGATGTCCCTTTAACTAACAACCATGCATTCTTACAATTGATGCTTACGACATTTTAACTCATTTTCCTTCAATACCTTCTTTAGGTGTCTACTACTTCGTTCAAATAAATCTTTATTCTCGCAGATGACACCAGTAGACATAGGAAGAACGTTGCAGTCACTGCTACAGAAAATTGTAAAAGAAGCTGAATGATAAGAAAACTAAATCTGAGGTTATTAACAAGACGGACAACGCAAGATGCAATCTACAAATAGTAGAATTCAGAATCTAGTAAGTACATAAATTTAACTATTTGTGAAATATTTTGTAACTAATGGCTAAAAATGTGGCACTGAAGACCAGCAAATGCTAGAATAACGAAATATGCTTTCCAAAAACTAAATGAAGTATTAAGTAACTAGAAAATTTTATTAGAATCAATGTAAAGTGTTTGGGATTACTAAATAATGACATTCATCATCTATAGCTGTCAATGGTTCAAAATTTCTTCACGGATGAAGAAGAAGCGTCAGGAACCAGTGATATCGGGTTACAGAAGGATGCTGAGCATATCATGAATGGAACATGTGAGCAACTAAGAAGCTTCTAGAAAGTGTGCCTAGAATCAGAAAAAGACAATTGACATTTCTTGAACATATAATGAGGTAAGACGGATAGAGAATGAGACATTCACAGAATATATTAAATATGAAATAAGAATTCTCTTAACCGGTCTGCGTACACGGATGCCGGAACAGGGTAACAATAGGTAACGCAACGTTTCGGCCGTTGTACACTAAGTCCTTCTTCAGGTGATATACGTTGGAATTTTTAACCGAATTTTTTAGATCGTTCTAATTTCACGTTCCATATCTTTTTCGCCAATTCCCTTTAGTAATTCTCCAAGTTTTTGTACACCTCCGATATAGACAGACATTGGACTCATTACTTTTTTGGTGTCCAGTGACTGGATTATTCCAACCAACGCCTTTATCGTTGGGGACATCAGTCAATTAATTTCGGGGTTTATAAACCTAATCTGTCGGCAAACTTCTTTTTTTTTATCAGAGCTCATATTACAATATTTTTGTTGTGTTCTTTAGCTCTCTGTATTACTGGTTTCTATGTCTTATTCATGAAAAATAGAGTTAAAAGTTTAAGAAATCTATAATGGATAACGTCAAAGTTTAACCAGCCGACAGTCACTAAAAATATCTGTGGAAGTAATTTTGGTTAAAGAATCGATTTCTCATCACAAGTGTAACATTCCTCCATGTTTAGAATATAACTAACACATACGACCTGATGCTCTTGCCGTATATATTTATAGATACTTGATAAAACCCGAAGAAGAATCAGCGATGTGATTAGTCTCGACATGGCAACTCAACCATCAACACTTCCAGCCACCAAATAGTAGCTTCCCTGTGTCTTTTCTGTAATTATTTTCACGTTAATTATTCTGATGAACTGTGGTACCTAGATTTTAAAAAGTTAAGTGCGGTAGTAGTTTGACAGCGAGATCTCATAATTTTACTGTCGAAATGGCTAGATATTACCGTAAGGTCTATGCTAGCAGTTTCTTCCCTTGCACTTCTTCCTTTTGGAAGTTTGATCTTCAAAAATGTAAATGCAATATCAATCATTATCTTTTTAATTTCTGTTCAGTTTTTGTTTCCGCTACTTAATAAAGTTTTCTCTTTCTTACTTTCTTTGACGGTCAGTATCCCGCTGCATCTTAGTAGCCATATTGCCTAGATATAGTTGAAATACTTTTGAAAGCAATCTCACTATTCGATCAAAAAATGGATCATTCGACTTTCACAGATGCTGCCTCAAACACTCTTCAGATTTTTGTGCAACTATTATAATAAGTCTTTTAATTCTTCGATATATCCATAACTGATTTGTTTTCGTATTAGATATTTATAGATTTATACATTTATATGTCTTAATTCGCTTCGTTTAACAAATAAATTCCTTCGTGATTGCGTGATTAAGGCACGTCAGACCAATTGGCAGCATCTTCTGGTCTAAAGGGGTCGAAGGTTCGTATCCTGCCAGATGATGCATATTTTCCTTCTGATCTGTAGGGGTTGCACGTTCGAATCCTACCGGAGGATGCATAGTTTCCTAACAGGATTTCTTGAATATACACGCTGGTAGATATATATTTTTAAGATGAGGAGCATTAAGTGAAATTTTGTTAGCCATTGATATAGCATTTCCAGTGTATACACAGGCTTTGTCACGTATTTCAGAACAAGGTTTTGAAAGAGATTGATACAGTCTGAAAAAAGAGGAAATTTTTAACCATTAGTAATAAGTAATTTTTGTGCAATAATCATAATAATATATTAGAACACAATTAAAATTCTTAATCTAAAACCGGACAGTATTAAACAGTTTACGTCAGATATTTGAGAACTAAATTCTAAAAGATATTAATATACAATTAACAAAGAGGATGCTTTAATCATTAGGAATAAGTAATATATTTTTGTGTAACTATTATAATAAATAGTTTATTCTTCGATATATCCATAACTGATTTGTTTTCGTATTATATATTTATAGATTTATACATTTATATGTCTTAATTCACTTCGTTTAACAAATAAATCCCTTCGTGATCACGTGATTAAGGCACGTCAGACCAACTGGCAGCATCTCCTGGGCTAAATGGATTGAAGGTTCGAATCCTGCCAGGGGATGCATATTTTCCTAACAGTATTTCTCGAATATTCACGCTGATAGATATATATGTTTAAGTACGCTATTTCATTATGAAAAAAAAATACCTAGTTAAATACAATATTACTTTATGAGCAACCTAATGCTGTTTTCCTGTGTCTATACAGAGTGCGTCACGTATTTGAAGGCAATTCTGAAAGAGATTGATATAAAACTAACAAAGAGGGTAATTTAATCATTAGGAATAAATAGCTATTATAATAAATCCCTGATTCCTGGAAATATCCATAACTGCTCTGTTATCATATTATATATTTATAGATTTATGCAATTATATGGCTTAATGCGCTTTGTCTAACAAAGAGTTCTTTCGGGATCGATAGGTTAAGAAACGCCAGATCAATTGACAACTTTCCCTGGACTGTAGGGGTCGCAAGTTCGAATCCCGCCGAAGGATGCATATTTCCCAGTCAGGATTTTTCGAATATCCATATATATATATATATATATATATATATATATATATATATATAATTCTAGCATTTTTTGGCATTTAAAACAAGATGCCTGACCACATACACAATTCCGGAAAACCCTCGTTGTGAAACATAACTATACTTAAATATGAAAACAATAAACAAAAACTAAATATTCTTGAAGCCAAAGATATAACTGTTGAAACTTAACCTGAACATAATAAAGTATGAAATCTTCACAAATATCTTTAAATGCCTATAATTATTAACAGAAGCCATTCCCATACATAATATCTCTTGTTTTCACTCTCGCGTGGTGGTCATGTGTAACACAATGAGCTGTGGTGCGATATTCGCATCCAACGTCTTGTATGCAAGAGTTTTCTGTTGCTTGGAAATCTTCCATGTAAACAAAAAGAGACTGTCATTATACGTTTTTCCGTGAATTGTTATACTATAATGCAATTGACATTTTTGAAAATGGCTTATGTAAGCCAAAAGCTTAGATTAGATGATGAAAAAATTATGTTACAATATGATGATTTCCTTTTTTCATGTGAGAAAAAATTATATAAAACATAACAAAATTATATATATTATTTTATGAAACACACATATATATATATATATATATGTAGATGACTAATATATATATATATATATATATATATATATATGTGTGTGTGTGTGTGTGTGTGTGTGTGTGTGTGTGCTGTGTCATTATTTAAAAAAGAATATTCACTCAAAAATATAAAAAAGAGTATTTACTTAAATGCATAAAAAAGAAGATTTACTCAAATACATGAAAACAAAAATTAAAAATATGTTGGTTAATTCTATCGTAACTTAACGAATATATATATATATATATATATATATATATATATATACTACCGGCATAATTATTAGGCCCTCCGAGTTTTTTAAAAGTAATGATGTATTTAATTCTGTTTTTAGTATTTATTGCCAGGTGTATAATTCTTAATTTTTTTTTTTAATCGTATCACCCCAAGCAAGGGGGCTACGTAATAGTGAAAAGATGGGAAAAGAGAAAGCCGGAAACCACATCCTAAACAGGGAACAAGGGATGAGCCTCTTAACATGTTCAATAGACATGGGTGGAGTGTGAACCGGGCGATAGATATATCTATCTACTCCAGTTAAAATAGTATGGTTCTTTTGTTATTATTGCTTTGCTAAATTTTACAAGGCAAGGAAGCAAAGATGAACTCGTCCGAATCACCCTAAATTTTCTTCATTTTTCATTGATGAAACTGCATTATAGGTCATTATTAAATATTTATAAATTCGTTTGATGCTCATGTTATTTACAAAAGATCCATTCTATTTTCATTTACAATTATTCACTTGGCAATAAGTAGTAAAATATAGTATGGAATACATCATTTTTAAAACACTTGGATGGCATAATAATTATGGCCAGTCGTGTATATATATATATATATATATATATATGTATATATATATATATATATATATATAGTATATCGAGGCAGCAAGTAATTTTCTAAACATATGCTATTAAATATAAGAGACAATGAATGTCTATTATGTTTAATCATGAGCCGTTCTAAATGTCGTATTTTTGCTTTAATTTCAGTTGAAAATAAAGACAAAAATTCTCCAACATTTGGATAATTATTTATTGGTTTTCTTCTAAGCTTTCGGCTCACATGAGCCATCTTCAAAGAGGTTAAAATTAACAATAGCTATAACAATAATAATAATATTAATAATAATGGTTTACATCAAAATAAACATAACACTATTAACTTATACTATTGCAACCAAATACATAATAATTATAAACAAGATGAAAAAACTCTCAAAAACATAATACTTAGAAATGTTAAACCAGTCGAAAGTAATAATCAAATTAAACTCATTATATATTATAAAAAGTTTAAAACAGTTGACCTCATAGTCTATAATAACCCAACAAGCACTAAACTAAATTCTTTACAAAAAACCAATGTAGTGTACCAATTTACATGCCCATTCAGAGATTGCATCTCTGATACTAATCAAAAACCTAGTACATATATTGGTTTTACTACAACCACGCTCTCCCGTAGACTTACATGTCATCTTTCTGATCAGAGTACTATTAAACAACATTTCTCTGAAAAACATAAACATGTAGGTAATATCAGACAGGTTTTGGTCAACAATACGGTGATCCTTACTCATACACAGAGTAAGAGGAACCTGCAGATATTGGAGGCCATGTACATCAAATCAAACAGCCAACACTCAATAAAATCAACTTTAAAACAGGAATAACATATTACATTGCATTTGACTACATGGTTTTGTTGTCATTTCGCGCTATCCCGCGGTGTGACGTCATAAAACCGCATCGCAAATTTAAGAACTGCGTTTATTATTTTTGGTAACTATTGCCGTTGCCAAGCGGAGTTTTATGTCAACACAAAATAAAATCTTCGGTGATGGTGGATTTTATAATATTTCAGTTTAGGCTACCTCTCTGAAGATGGCTCATGTGAGCCGAAAGCTTAGAAGAAAACCAGTAAATAATTATCCAAATGTTGGAGAATTTTTGTCTTTATTTTCAACTGAAATTAAAGCAAAAATACGACGTTTAGAACGGCTCATGATTAAACATAATAGACATTCATTGTCTCTTATATTTAATAGCATATGTTTAGAAAAAAAAATATATATATATACATATATAATCCAAATAAATAAGGAACTAAAAAAATTGCAACATTCAAAACATTAATTTAAATAGTGCTCAATATAAAAATAGACCAATGAATATTTATTATTAATTATTACTTTAGAACATGTACAAACTCTAAACTATTACGAAATTGTACCTTCTGTTTCGACATTGAAAAAACAATGTCTCCTCAGGTAATTAAGTAATGATTTTAATAAACGTTTTAATGGAAAAAATTAAATAGGAACATTCTAAAATTTAGTTATAGTTGCTCTAATAATTAAAAAAATACTTAAATTACATAACAATAAAATATTGAAATTATATAACAATAACAATGTCTGCTAAATTCCCTTCTTATCCGTAACACAGGCGGTTTGATAATCAAGAATATATATTATTCTTGATTATCTTAACGTCTTTTCCTAAAATTTCGAGGTTGTTGAACATCTTTATCAAGTTTTCGTGGCGTAATTGTCAAATGACTTTGCGTAGTCTACAAAGCACATATAGAGGTCCTTCTGCATTTCTATTGCTATTTTAGATAGCATTCTAAGCATGAATATCGTATTCCTCCTTCCGATATCTTTCACAAAGCCACACTGTTCTTGTCCTATATCTGTGACGATTCTGCTCCGCGCTCTGTTCATCTGAACCCGAATGATGAGTTTTGTTATATGGCTCATTAAGCTGATTCTTCAGTGGAGTTTACATTCCTTTGCACCTGGCTTTTTAGGTAGTGCTCTGAAAATTTATCTGCTTAGGTCCTCCGGCATATTCCTACTGTTGTAGATTCCGTTTATTATTTCTGTGAGCCTGCCTAAGCCAAATTTTTCTAAGATCGTCAACATCACTTTTTCACTTCCATCGGATCCTGCTGCTTTTTTTTTGTTCAATTTTCCCATTGCCGATTCAATTCCGGTTCTAAATATTTCTGGTCCATACGTATTTTTGTGTATTTTGGTTGCTCTCTCTTGTCGCTGAAAAGATCAGCAAAATACTCATTCCATACCATCGTTACATTTTTGAAAGACAAACTACTAACAGCAATGTATTAAAAGCAACCCTCTCTACAAAAATAGCTCAATGAAATCTGATTTACAAACTGATTTCTTACACTGAGTTCATATTCTGTTCATAGGAGTCAATTGTAAAAATATTTTTGGTATTAAATATCCCATTTCAGTTAAGTTGATATACTGTAAAACAAATAAATAAAACCAAATCAATAAAACTTTCATAAAAGATCCATTGCATAACAGCCAGCAAAATATAACCGGTTTTATGTACCACGTAAAAAAGAGATTACATTTTAGTGCTATTAATTATTTTCCACATTCCACCTGTTTTGGTTATAGGAAACGCTTCTAGCATCATGCTCCATTGTATGATGAATTTGAAGATGAGCTACGTTCTTTACTACCAAATGTTTAGACTGACACAGCTAGGACTTGAGATATCACATCCACAGATTCCACTCATTTTCATTCCATTCGTCTTCCATGAGTAACGAGGAAGTTCACTGATATAAGCCACATATGTTTGTTTTATATTAAGGCTATTTCTCAACTACAGAAGATTGACATTACTTTCCAGAGAAAACATTGCTTATTAGTGCTTATTAAGATAGCTTTTTATTGGAACTGCGTTGTGGTGCACTAAGTACCGTCTCAGAACGCGAAATCGGAGAGCCGAGTGCGAATTTCAGTCGGATTCGTCTCATCACAGGAATTAATGGTAACCTACCGCAGGTAAATCCTCTGCCGGTCCATCATGTCTCTTTCGAGATATAATCACTCAAACGTGTATGACGTATCGCTTGTAGCTGGCTGACTATTTCGTCCATTAATATTCTTCTTTATTAGATATTCACTTGCCTGCGCCAGACAAAAAATAAAAATATTCTTCCCTATCACTCCATGTGATTCTTTGTCTTGGTTATATCTGTGCCACTTTCACTTAGTTATTGGAATGAGACATATTGATAGAATAATATCTGTGGTGCCAATGACGATTTTAACCATGTATAAATCAAATGTCTCTATCAATGCATTGTGTTAGCACTAAAATCAGAGAAGTCACCCAACATCGTAATCATTACATTATTAATACTTTTCGTAGTTTTATTTATTTTGTTCTTCAAAAGACGGTTCCTGTCTCATCCTGAATTTGGCGAAACGAAATAATGGATGACATCTAAATATTTGCCTGTGTTATGACGCCCCATGTATCTGTTCTAGTTTCCATGGAAATAAATTGGAGGCATTATTTTGGGAGACCACCACGCTGAATAAATATGCAAAAGAAGAAGCGGCTGAGCAGGATGAAGAAGGAGCTTGGTAGAATAAAGACTAAGTTGAATAAAAAAAATGAAGGAGAAAGAAACTAAATTGGAAAAAGAAGAAGCAGAGTAGATAAAAGATCAGGAAACTGAGTAAAAAGAAAAAAAATTAAATAAAAAAAGAAAAAAGGCTGACCTGAATAAAGAAGAGGTTGATTAGAACTTAGAATAAGCTGAATAAAAAGGAAGAGGCTGAGTAGAATGAAAAATAAGCTGAATAAAATAGATTAAGTGGCTGAGTAGAACGAAGAATAAGCTGAATAAAAAAAAGAGGCTGTGTAAATTGAAGAATAAACTAAATAAAAAAAAGATAACTAAGTAGAATGAAAAATGACCTGAATAAAAATGAAGACGAATAAAAATGACGAATAAGTTGATTAAAAAAAGATGCTGAGTATAATGAAAAAAAAATCCATAAAAAGAAGAGACTGTGTAGAATGAAGAATAAGCTAAATGAAAAAGAAAAAAACTGAATAGGAAAAACAAACACAGTAGAAAGAAGATTAAAAAGCCGAGTTGAAAGAAAAAGAAGCTAAATAAAAAATAAAAGAACAAGAAGAAAAGGCTGAATAGAATGAAAAATAAGCTGAATAAAAACAAGAGAAGGCTGAGTAGAATGAAAAAATAAGCTGAATAAAAACAAGAGAAGGCTGAGTAGAATGAAAAATAAGCTGAATAAAAACAAGAGAAGGCTGAGTAGAATGAAAAATAAGCTGAATAAAAACAAGAGAAGGCTGAGTAGAATGAAAAATAAGCTGAATAAAAACAAGAGAAGGTGAGTAGAATGAAAAATAAGCTGAATAAAAACAAGAGAAGGCTGAGTAGAATGAAAAATAAGCTGAATAAAAACAAGAGAAGGCTGAGTAGAATGAAAAATAAGCTGAATAAAAACAAGAGAAGGCTGAGTAGAATGAAAAATAAGCTGAATAAAAACAAGAGAAGGCTGAGTAGAATGAAAAATAAGCTGAATAAAAACAAGAGAAGGCTGAGTAGAATGAAAAATAAGCTGAATAAAAACAAGAGAAGGCTGAGTAGAATGAAAAATAAGCTGAATAAAAACAAGAGAAGGCTGAGTAGAATGAAAAATAAGCTGAATAAAAACAAGAGAAGGCTGAGTAGAAAAACGATCAAGAATTCAAGTAAAAAGAAGAAGAAGCTAAATAAAAAAAAGAAGCTGAGTGCAAAGAAGAAGAATAGAAAGGAAAAATGAATAGAAACAAGAAGAAGAAGCAAAAAATCTAGATGAAACTAATAAAAGATGAGTAGAAGAAAAAAGAGAAAATGAGGGAGGGTAGGCAGAAGAATAGGAGAAGAAAATGCTGGATGGAAAAAAAGAAGAAAATGAAGAAGACGCTGATAGGGAAAAAGAATCTGAAAAAAAGAAGAAGCCGAGCAGAAGAAAAAGTTTA
Organism: Ascarosepion bandense; assembly: GCA_037127315.1. NCBI lineage: Eukaryota > Metazoa > Mollusca > Cephalopoda > Sepiida > Sepiidae > Ascarosepion > Ascarosepion bandense. The sequence goes on from JBBBDQ010001498.1 coordinate 142,396, forward strand.
GCAGAAAGATAGAGAAATAGAAGAGATAAAAGAAGAAGTATAAGTGAAAGAAGAGAAAGAAAAAGAAAATAGAGGAAAGTAGAAAAAGCGGAACATAAACAAGAAAGAGAAGAATGAAAATCTTAGGGGAAACAAGAATGAGAAGAAGTGTAGGCGAATGAAGAAAAAGTAAACGCTGAGTTCAGAGAAAGAAGAAGAAGAAGAAGAAGAAGAAGAAGAAGAAGAAGAAGAAGAAGAAGAAGAAGAAGAAGAAGAAGAGTGGAAAGGAAACGAAAAAGAAAAATATGAATAAATAGCCAAGAAGGAAAAAGAAAAAGAAGAAGCTCTAAAATGATGAAGCCGAAGAGCAAGAAGCTTCGTGGAAAAAATAGATAATAATAATTACAATAATAGCAATAATGATAACAATAATGATACTGCATATTGAGGTTACAAAATCTTAATGGCAAGGAGAGTGGAGGAGAAATATTGGTAAATGGTGAATAGTAGCCAAAGTTCTTTTAACGATTGACTTCCGTTCGCGATTAGGTAAAAGTCTTTAGTTCGATTTGTTGGTCCAGCGATTTCACTTGTGAATGAAAGCATTGGTAAGAAAATCATTTCTCTTCGATGAGAAGATTCAAACACTGGAAACAATTTAGATTCTACATAGAAAACACGAGGAGGGGAATAGTAAATATTAAGTGCAGCTGGAAAGGTTTTAGTATTTCTCTATCTGAAATGGCAAATGGAGATTGAAATATCAGAATTCAGAGACTGATGGCATCGAGGAACATTATTTCATTATGTTTACTTTTCGTAATATTTCATATTTTATGGATGTTTCTGCATTTTTTGTATCCGTTTAAGGATGGACTAAGTGCATTTTATTTACTTCTAAATATGCTTTATCTGTCTTTTATGCATACATCAATACCTACCTACCTACCTACCTACCTATCTTCTGCACTCTCTCTTCTCCCTCTCTCTCTATATATAATATATGTATATGTGTGTATGTACATTAAATACATATATTTAATTTATATATTTATATAACTTCCTAATATATACATGTAAGTGCATACATTAAAATCAATTAAACACACATTAAATCATATATATATATATATACGCTCTCGATCACCGATTGAGCACTACAGACAAATGGTAAACTTTAAAATTAGTAGCTACTCACCACTATTTGCGCGTCGTTCATTCAGTAATGAATTTGAACACTTTCGGATAATAGCGTGTGTATTACCTGTATAACATGCTAAAATCTGCCTCTCACCAACGATCACATGTAGCTCAGTAGTAGAATCGCTGACTGATGCCCGTTCGGTCGGGTTTCAATACTGGCTAGAAGTAATCGGATGTCTAACCGTACCGATGAGCTGTGAAACAGGCTTCTCTCACTCTCTCTCTCTCTCTCTATATATATATATATATAATGAGATGTCAATATATATTGTAATATTTTAAAGTTTATAATAAAAATATAGTTTACTGCAACACAATGGCATAGAACGATAAAAATATTAAGGATATAGAGTTGTACAGTAATGATGGTCTTCTGGTGGTAAAATATTTCACTGGCGTTAAAGCCAATAGAACTAGAAAATTAACATATAGAGAACAAAAAAGTCTAAACTTTAAGGTTACTATAAAAATTAATCTTAAAAAGTAAACTTCCTAGATTTACTTACTTACTTTCCCTATTTAAAAACTAACGCTAATCTTATATACACCCACCTTGAATCTAACCACGCTATATCAATCATCAAACTCTTTATTAAAAACAGAATTAGTAACAAATCTTCTATGAAAGACATATTTTATAAACATAGCAAATTCTATGACACTGTCCTCAAAAACAATGGCCACAAATGCCATGACATTAGATATAGCAAGCATAATAATAACAATAACAATAATAGAAAAATAAAAATAAAAATATAAAATGTTGGCTATAAAATTGTAATACGTAATTGTTTTTTATTTGAAAAATTGCCTGGATTTTAAGGTGAAATAGAGACTGTCATTGTTAATTCACTTTTTAACAAACAATACATACATACATACATACATACATACATACATATATTTACATTGCACTTCATCAGAAGATAGTTGGTAATTACTGATAAAAACGATTTCATCTCCAGTTACCAACCATATATATATATATATATATATATATATATATATATATATATATATATATATGTATATATTATTTTGTTTACAAGATATGTCTGTTTATTTTATATTGTATTGTCATTTTTGAATAAGTTGTTTCATATAAAATCTATGGGTTGTTATTATGCAAAGTATATAAACTCCATGTCTCGAAATTGCATTGAAAACTATTTGTCAATTCTGAAACGAATAATTTAGACCTCAAAACAAAGCTTGTGTTAATTATTTGGGTAGTTTCATCACAATGTTAAAGTTATTGGATTTATTATAGGAACTGCTATATAAAGTTATCATACAAACTAGCTAAAATTAACCCAAGTTCTCTGAAATCTAATAAAGACTTTTTTTTTGTTACCATAATATATGTTGAAACGTGGGTAATTGAAAATATCCCTACAAATACTAAAAAAATGACAAAGTTATTGAGCCAGGAAATGTCTACATTGTAGATATTAAGAGTTTCGCAGAGATCATCTCATGATAATGGGGGCTGTTGAAAAATATAAATAAGACAAAAACTAGCAAGAAAGAAGAAGGCAACGTAAACAACAGCAAGTTATATCAAAACAGCCACGTTTGAGCAGTAATCGTTGAACCGGTTGAAACTGTGAGAGTCAAGAAAGGCAAAATGTGTTGATTATTTGACAAAGTGGCATTTGTTTAAGAAATCTCTTAGATAAACTCTTTTCAGTATTTTCAAGTGTCACAATTAGGACAAGAAGTAGATGACAATTCATTTACTAATTTTTACTGTTTAATCTCCGATGACATTCGATAGACCTGATGGATAGGCCAAAGATTGAATTTTATCCGATGGAGATAAGCCTGTGGCATAAAGAAGCAGTAAGGTGGTGGCAGTGTGCTTATATTGGCTGGAATTATTGGTTAGACTCTTATTAAACCATTCAATATCGATGAAAATTAAACTGAACAGAGCTATTACGATTTCATAAACAAGACTATCTTTGAAAAGTTCCAGCCTCGCTGTTTAAGAGTGAAGTGTGTATTTATACACGGCTTCTCCTGAATCTATATTTACCCTTAGATAAAAGGTCTACAGGTGGAACGATAATTGAATATACGCAATCAATTCTTAATCTGAATCCGATGGAAACGCTATAGCCGATACTGTCAGTCAAGTGTCGTACGTGATACACGCTTGGGCAATCAATGTTTCTTTCCAGACATGACTGACAAGGCAAATTTTCCTGCGGTAGGTTGCTAACTTTTTCTAGCCAACCAACACTATAGAAACCAATCTCTCCTGTAAACCAACCCATAGCTGGAGGAAGAAGTGATAGATTAATGCTTTTATTAAGGGTATTTTTTCGCGAAAGTGAATAGAACGAATTCAACTTAAAAGCAAACTCGGCTCTTCAATTTCTCATTCCGACCCGCTATCGATTACACCACAACCCTCATTTTAACAATGCAAACTCATTATAACAGTGCAAACTCAGAAGAAATGAAAACCACTCTATAAATAATTGGACATGCTGATATAAAAAATTAACAAAATCAATGAATAATCGATTGCTGACTGTTATTGAGGAGAAATATATTAATACATAAATGCTTCAAAAACTAACAATATATGTTTGTTATTTGTTCTCTTATAGCTGTTGATCAATTGTTGATGATTTCATTAGATTTCTATTGAAATAAAAAGAGATTTTCAGGTTATGCATATAAAGTTTCGATTGCAGTTTTTAATAAAACATATCACTACTGCATAAAAAATTAAGTTAAGCAAGGATTTGGTGCCTAAAACATGTGACGCGATATGTTCACCAGTTCTCTTGATTCGGTTACTCTGAAAAGCAAGCTTTGTTCGCTATAATCAAATATAATAAATATATAATAATATATAAATAAAAATGTGTACGGATACTCCGGATGTTCAATCCTAAAAATTGAATTACTAATCTTCATACTTCCATATTGAAGGAAGAATTCATTAATATAATATTTTATATGAAAAAAGAATTAACAGATAGATAGATATTTTTTAAAGAAATAGATTAAATCAGAAATATTTTTCACTTATTTGTTTAAATATTATTTGTAATGGATACTCATATTTGTGTTGATGATCTGTTTTTATTATTAAACATAATATATTTTTATTTATATGTACCAATATTCGAGAAATTCGAGAAATGTGTGCTGCCCGGCAGCATAAGTTTCTAATAAGATTTCTCGAATATTCAGGCCAGTAAATGTAAAAAAGTTACAGACTGTTTAATAATAAACACTGATTATCTATTCAAGTGTGTTATTTATTACAATTATCTATCTATTTATAAATTATCTATCTATCTATCTATATATATATATATATATATATATATATATATATATATATATGTGTGTGTGTGTGTGTGTGTGTGTGTGCGTGCGTAGAATAAGTAAAGAACAAGTAAGAAGAATTGTTTTATCACACGTGACACCTATCTGACTAATGAAACTATACCTCAATCAAGATACTATCTCTCGGATTTTTAAATCATTTGTATTTAATATATCTCTGAAGAAGCTTTTGTAGTGATGTTATAACAATTTTGTTATAAATTCTAAATAATATATATATATATATAGTGAGTTATGGGGATTCTCATGTCAAGATAAGGTGCCCAACATTAAAGTACTGTCTCGAGACGATCTGCTTATAATGTTCCCTTAAACACCGTAGATTTTGCTGGCTAGACCATGTCCACCCCCATGCCAGACGTTCGCATTCCAAAAGACTTCCAGTATGGAGGGCCGGCCTCTGGAAGACGACTCACTGGGTGACCACAACTGCATCATAAAACAAGATATGAAAGCTGTGGGCATCAACACGGAGTCATGGGAGAGCGTAGCAGTCAACCGGTTCAAATGGAGAGGAACCCTGGCCCAACAAATTAAATCAAGGGAGAGCAACTAACACAAATCGCCTTGGATAGGCGGGTTCGCAGGAAGCAAAATGACAGCACTGACAGACCAGAAACAAAACATTAATGGAGCCTCTGCAACAAAGACTGTCACTCACGCATCGGTTTCTACAGTCACAGACGCCGATACTTCAGCCAAGCAGACAATTGGGATGCCACGCATGGTCAACCCTGACCGACGGAGGCCAACTGATAGTGAACTAATAAGATTCAAAGATGGGCTTCGAAAGATTATAACGGGACATTTACTCTCGTTCATAAGGATCGTTAATAAGGATAATTGCGCTTTGTTTCGATGTTAAAATCATTATTAATGGAACGCTGCTAATTATACGGTGGTTGCGATGCTGTTTCCCTGAATAAGATGCACGCTATGGAATTCTCCTTGATAACAGACAAAATTCTTTAAATCAGAGGATATTCACTTTTAGTGCAAAAGGTACCAAACATCTGTCTATATTTCTGAGATGGGGTATTGTAACTGCGATTATAGCCTTTATGTTTATTACCATATTCACGACCTTTTGGCTGTTGTACGCTCCACTGTTCTTCAGATGATATCTGTTAAAATTTCGAACCAAACACTTTATTTAGTCTAAGGGGGTAAATAGTTCTTATTCGATGTGCCACACAACCACACATTACTTTGCGTCAAGCCACTTTTTGGGTCAAACAACCAACGCTTTTATCTACTGGGTCATGTGTTCTTGCAGCTAAAATTTATAAAATCTTTCTGGTGCACCGTAACTCTTACCTCTTTTTACAGCATTGAAGGCAGCTTTTCTTTTGTTTCAATTAGTTTGGAACCTCAGTATCATGATTTCCTCGTTGTTTTTCTTCGAGTTATATGTAATAGCTAATGTACTAGTTATATTTACTAGTTATATGTACAAATTATATGTACAAATTATATGTATTAGTTATATGCACTAATTATATGTACTAATTATATGTAATAGTTATGTGTACTACTTATATGTTCTAATTTATACAAATCTACCATCCCCCCGTGCATTAAATATTGCTGCCATACCTGGTCGGGTGCTCCTGCTATCTCCCTAGGGGTTCTTGGCCAAATCCAATGTAGATCCCGACTTGGCAGCTAGGATACAGTCGCTTTCTCACCCTCTATATATGAATTCCTCGAGAAACAACATTAGCAACTAGGTCCCATTCACATTATTTTACACTGTTCAGACTGTCTTCAATTTTACTTTCATATTCACGACGTTTCGGCCGTTGTATGCTCCGACTTTCTTTGAAATTTTAATCACCTGAAGAAGATTGCTGCGTACAACGGTCTAAATGTCAGGAATATGGTAATAATATTTTTTTGTTAAAATTTACATAGTTCATAATATTATTTGTGTTTGTAGGTGTGTGCGCTCGCTCATCCATGCATGTTAATTAACATTTTTCGTTCTCATTAACAATTTTAACTGAAAACAAAAAGGATATTGTTAGCACGCAATTATTTATCGAAGTGACATGTGCATGTTAATCACCGACTTATGATACATCTTCAAACTTTTGTATCCCAAAGTTTGGAAATAAACGTGCTCAAGTTTCAATATAGTTGTAAGGTGTGTCTTACTCTAGATCGGTGATTCCCAACGTAGGGAGTACGGCCCACAGGTGGGCAATTTAATTTTTTAGGAAGCAATATTATTGTTAAGTGTTTTTCTAATAAGTCTTTGTTCTTGTGATCTATTAGCCTTAACATTCCAATAAATAAAAATTTAGCAATGTTACATATATTTAATTCATCATTTGTCTTGGATTTTTAAATTACCATCGATTGCACTGCCACCTGGTAAATAACTTTCATTTTAATATAATTTTAGGAATTTCATTTTGCAAAGTTTCCAAATTCTTCGTATATTATGCGTTTATGGCATTAAAATATTTTTTTAAATAAAGGTACAATTATTACTTTAATTAAAAGTATTTTTCTCTATTCTAGATTTCCAAATGGATGTATTATAATATTATAACCAATTTTTGCTTATAATATTTTTAGTTGCCATACTTCTTGCATTATTGCCCTTTATATGCCAAGTTTATTTCTAATTTTATAGTCTGTTGCTGGAAAAAAAAAACAGTGAAATAATTTTGTTAACCACAGTTTTCTGGCGTTTTGCTTATCAAACTTTAATATGTCGGAATTATTTTTTCCTCACCCTGTATGTAGATGATTGTTTACACATCTTATAAGTCTGTTTAAAGCGTTGTATGATGTTCTTAAGATTGCATAGCGAAGAAGCTATTGAAATAGAAATTTCTATATACAGGGTGGTCGAAAAGTAGGTGGTCAGTAAATAATAACATTTTCTTTGGGATTATTTGTACAATTATATTTCTTAAAACAATTGTAACATTGACAATTAAATTTTATTTTATACTATAATACAAAAAGTGCTGAAATTTTATTGTTCCTCACAATTTACACAGCTTTGAAATCTACCCATCACGCTTGGACAATCATTTATGCACAAGTCCGTTTGTTTATTCAGTCAGTCAGTTAAGTGCCATACATGATACACGCTTGGGCGATCATGTCTCGAAAGAGACATGACTGACCTAGCAGAAGATTATCCCGCAGTAGGTTGTCATTACTATCTGTGGTAGACTGGTTGCTAGCCAAGGCTATAGAACATAATCCGTTCTATTTAGCCTATAATTGGAAAGAGGAGACGTATTATTACCTTTCCCAAGGGTATTTGCGCGTAAGTTAATGCAAGGTATTAAACTGGAATTCGAACTCGGCTTCTGAGCCGATATCCACTGCACCAAAACGCACATCCTAAGAAAGATTAGGTGATTTTCTAAGCGCTACTTAGACGTGGCACAATGCCGAAAGTATGGAACACCCAATGAGCATCAAGCTTCCGACTCAGTTGTAACTGGTCCTAGCGGGACCAGCTTGCTAACCATTACACCACGCTGAGGTGTATTAATTTGTGTATTAATTTCTTCAAATGCATCTTTTACTTACGTTTACGACTATAAATTTTGTCATTCAGGATTCCCCAAACGAAAAAATCAATTGGGGTCAAGTCTGAGGAGTGTTCTGGCCAGTTTTATGGATTTCTTCGGCTAATCTATTTATCAGGAAATGTTTTATCAAGATACTCACGAACTGTTTTTGAATAATGTGGAGGAGCCCCAACTTGTTTGAAAGAAAGATCATGTGTATTACACTGCCCACTTTTATTTATACACAGTAGAATATAATGATCATGTCCCCAGAGTGAATTTCGACAAAACCATGAAAAGCATCCTCACTATATTAAAACCTTTCAAATGGATTAACTCCGACATATTTTTTAATTTATTTGTTTAGACATTATTTTTAATGGATACTCGTATTTGACTTGATGAACATTTTTTTTTGTAATTAAACAGTATATTTGTTTTTGTCTATAGAATAATCGAGAAATCTTGTTTGAAAAATAAGCTTCCTCCGGAAAGATTCGAGCATGTGTTCAGTTAGTTAAGTGCCATACGTGATACAGGCAGGCTTGGGCGATCATGTCTCTTTCGAGACATGACTGGCTGGGCAAAAGATTATCACACAGAAGGTTGCCATTGCTTTCTGTGGTAGACTGGTTGCCAGCCAAGGCTATATAACCTAATCTGTCCTATTATTTAACCCAAAACTGGAGGAAAAGGACGGATTAATACCTTTTCCAAGTGTATTTGTACGTAAGTGAATGCAAGGAATTCAAATGGAATTCGAACTGGGCACCCCGATTTGTCTCTCCGAGTCGATATCCACTGCACCACAACGCACATCCACGTTAACTAGGAGAAACCGTCATTAGAACAGACGTGTCTTAACTTGAACAGGCAGGACTTATCAAACAAAATCGAAGTACTGCTTTTGAACACACCTTTTCCCGATTTCTCGAATAATTCATACCTGCTCTGTTTTTGTATCCTAATATAAACAAATATATTAAAATATAAACAAAGACAATTTCTTTTACGAAATCCTTTACAAAATTGATTAATTAATGCGTTGTATTTTTGTCTGAATTTCCGAGATGAATAGTTATTCTTATTTAAACAATTTATATACTGGCTATTCTCCTTATCATTGTTGAAGTGATCACAACGTTACGGTCGTTTTACAGGTGTCTACCGACCTGGGTTCTCTTTGTGAAATTGTGTCCTGAATTATTTGGACTAGTATCCTCATCTTTGATTTTCCTAATACAAGGTTTAAGTCGTTGCGTCCTCCAGCCTTCCTCAGGTTTATATAGATCTGGGTAACCTATATAGAATTCTGAATTGAATCCTTTATTATTTACATTATTCATATTCAGACTATTGTCCATATCAGTGTTGCTGATATCACCAGTTTTTGGACGTTGCGTTCTCCAGCCTTTCTCGGGTGCATAGCGATCTGGGTAACCTACAGGTAATTCGGAAGTGAATCCATTAATATTTATATCCGTATTATTATCCTAATCTTTGTTTTTATAACAACATCACAGCCGTTACTCAGATGAATATCACTCTGGGTAATCTACTGTGAATTCTGAACTGAATTCTTTATTTAATCTGCGTGGGTAGATTGTTTTCGTGTTATATACTACCTATGCTGCTGGGAAAGAAACAACCCTTTTGACGGATAACAACAAACACAGAAACACGTACATATAATAATATAAACTTATATTTTTATGCTTCATCAATGACTGTTGTACTAAGTGAAATTCAGATCGAATCACGCACATACGAGAGAGTTGTCGGGAATCTTTGACTTGCAGAATTTAACTTCTGCTCTTCTCTATTCTCTGCGTTCTCTCTGCCTTTTGTCGATCTTCCGGTGTTCTCTTAAATCGCCCCCCCCCCCCCAAAGTTTATATAAACTGAAATTTTCACTCGTTTTTACCTTCTCGATTTTTCGCTTAATTTTGTCATCTATGGCTAGGGTCAGCTATCAATCATTTTCGCCGACTATTGCCTTTGAAGCCGGCTAACTTTGATGTAATCACACTTCTGTCGGTCCTGTTTATATTTTACGCCTTCGACGTCCACCGCCCTTCATTCGGTCCTGCTTTTGATGTCAATCATATTTCTGTCGGTTCAGAGAAATAGGTTATATCCGTTCCAGTACTTATGTATACTGTCTAGTTACGTATACTGTCTAGTTACTGTCTAGTTATGTATACTGTCTAGTTACTGTCTAGTATACTGTCTCATTTTTATTTAGTGCTGTTCTTACTTCTAGTTCTTATTTTTATTTAGTACTTTTCAGTTATTGCTCACCTGCTTGCATAAATTTGCGAGTACACATTGCCAGACCCAGGAATGAATAATGGCCTAGTAATTAAAAGCGCTGTTTTATGAATTTGGTGACATAATTGCTGTCGGTTCCATCATAGACAGTGAGTACTTTCACACAGGGGACAACAGACAAGCAATAACTGAACCCTTTAGCCGATATCTTAGAGATTCTGAGCCAAGTATTAGGAGCGGGAAGATTTACTGGAACCCAGCTTCCAAATAGACAGGGCCAGTGCACTTTTAAATTACATAGACCCTTTTCTACTTGGAAGCGCGACAAATTTTTGTCAATACGGTTAGATTCGCAACTATCTTTACCTCCTGTTTTGGCGGAGATAAATATTCAATTTGTACTTAAAATAAGATTCGTTTGCGATGATGGCCGCATCGTACATCCGAAGAGACACATATCTATTAAGTGTGCAGACTCATTTCGTCTTTGTAATTGAAAGACCAAACTGATAACGTTCGACAGAGAACTAAGGATGAGAAAAATTGCTGCTTGAAATTGGTTGGCGGGAAGACGAACGACAAATCAACAGAGGGAAAAATGAACAGACACCGGCCCTATTTGAAAGCCAGCCAAATGAAGACAATATCATGAGAGAACAATAAATTGCTAGTTGGTCAGTAGAGAGAAGACAGCAATATCGGATAGTTTGGGGAGAAAAAATCCGTTAATATTTCATCTGGACATTTCAAATCAAGATTCTGTCCAGATAACTTACATCTGCCGTAGCGTTTGCGAATGTTTTATATTCAGTAGTTCTCCAAGTCTGTTGTGATGTAATGGATATCGGCACGGAATGAGAAATTATAGAGCCGAGTTCGAATTCCAGTTAAATTCATTTCATTCACTTACGCATTAGGGAAAGGTAATAATCCGTTTATCTTCCCCCGGCTATGGGTTGAAAAAACAGCACAGATTAAGTGCTATAGTTACGGTTGGCAACCAGTCTACCGCAAAAAGTATGGCAACCTCCTGTGGGTAAATTTAGAGCCCCTCGACGTGGTGTGACGGCTAGCAAGCTTGTCTATTACATGTGTGTAGTGAGTTCGATCCTCACTTGGTACCTCATACTTTTGGCCTTGTGCCACATCTAATCGGAGCTTAGAATATCAATTACAGTGGGTAAATCTCTTGCCTAGTCAATCATGCTTTGAAAGCATGTATCACGTAGGATTCAGTCAGTCAGTCAGTTAAGTGCCATGTGCGATACACGCTTGGACGATCATGTCTCGAAAGAGGCATGACTGACTAGGCAGAAGATTATCCCGCAGTAGGTTGCCATTGCTTTCTGCGGTAGACTGGTTGCCGACCAAGGCTATAGAATCTAATCTGTCCTATTATTTAACCCATAACTGGCGGGAAGAGACGGATTAATACCTTTCCCAAGGGTATTTGCGCGTAAGTGATCTGGATGTGCGTTGTAATGCAGTGGATATCGACAATTCGGGGAGCCGAGTTCAAATTCCAGTTGAATTCATTGCATTCACTTACACGCAAATACCCTTGGGAAAAGTATTAATTCATCACTTCCTTCCAGTTATGGGTTAAATAATAGGACAGATTGGGTTCTATAGCCTTAGTCGGCAACCAGTCTACCACAGAAAGTAACGGCAACCTACTGCGGGATAATCTTCTACCCAGTCAGTGATGTCTGTTTCGAGTCAAGACATGATCGCCCAAGCGTGTATTACGTATGGCACTTAACTGAATGACTAGTTAGCTGATCCACGGTAAAATAGTTTTTTAATTTAAAAATAAAATATTTATCGTTTTTTTCAGTTTATTTAAAGACATGAAATATTTTTAGAAGATAATATTTTGTAAGTAATGATTTTATTGATAAAAAATTTATCAATTGACCCATAGCTGCATAAACAAAAGTTGAATTCATACCATCTAAAATATTTTCTGGTTTTATATAAATTTCAGAAGTTGGTTAGCCGTAAAAATAATAAATAAATCAATACACGTTTAAAATAACTGTACAGTTAATGATATTGATAAAGTATTACATTGTTCTTTGCCAAAGTAGTGCATTCTAAATCACTTTACTATGGAAAGTAACACATTTTTCAATAATAATGAAATTAAAAGCAATGAATCATTTAAATAGAATGAAATAGAATGAAAAAAGATATAATTATTTATACGTTTTATCAACCTTTTACATGTTATTTCGATAGAGAAAAATATTTTGTATTGTAAGAATTTTTCAGATAGTAAGTGTTTACTGTTAAAAGTTTTACTATTTAACCCATAGCTGAGTAGAGAGGATGTGAAGTCATGCCTACCCCAAGGTATCTCTGCGTAAGTGGATATAACGAATCCAAAGAGAACTGGACTCAGCTCTCCAATTAACAATTTTTTTTTTTAATCATTTCACCCCGAGCAAGGCGGAAACGCCACTGATGAGCAGGGGTTTACATAAATGTAAAAAGATTAATTAGAAAAGAGTGAGGAGTACAAGCTAGTTAGAAAGGAACAATAGAAAGCTGAGAAAGAAGGTGCGATGACAGATACATAGGAGGAGAGAAAGGGAAGGTTATACAGGGGAGGGGAGAGAGCTAGAGTCCAGTGGTTAGTAGATGAGTATTAACTTTGCATTTAAATTTCTGGAGGTTGTAGCCGTCAGGAAAGCAAGAATACGGGAGTGAGTTCCACAGGCGGGAAGTGCGAGAGAGGAAGCTGCAGGAGTAGAATTGTCGTCTGCATTTGGCTAACCTGAGTGTGAATGGGTGGGACCCAGTTGCCAGTCTGGTTGCACGGGTAAACACCTGTTGAGGAGGCATCAGTGACTTAAGCTCATCCGAGCAGAAGCCATGAAAATATTTATAGAAGAGACAGAGGGAGGCCACATTTCGACGATGGGAAAGTGGCTGCAGTCGAGTCGCCAGATCAGTTCACCACTCGCACATCGAAGCTTGCAGCACTTGATATTCCCAAGCGGTCAACCATCGAGGTACTGACCAGACTCAACCTTTGGTGATCATATAAAGAACCGGTGTGTCAATGTGATATATACTTAAGCACCAAAGAATTTAGAGGTTGTATATTTTTTTTAAAACGGAATTTAATGAAATTATCTATTATCTTATGAAGTTCTTTGATCGCTCCATTTATTTTTACTTTGATAGGAGTTGACGAAATTTATACTGAGTCGAAAGTTTATTATGCACAGGCAATGTCTTGCCTATCAACATATTGTTACGTTGATTCAGGTATGATTGCACAGGTTGCGGAAGAAAGACATCCCGCATTTCAAAGTTTGACAAAGAACAAAGGTAACTGCTATTAACATAATTATTTCCCTGTTGTTTAAAGAAAGGGTAATATTTTTCATTCCTCTCGTTGAAAAGGTGACATCCTCTAAATGGTGGTCTCTACTCAAGATACACAATTTCTAAAGATTTCCACCACTTCGGGAGCTTCTAGGTATTTTAATGCATTGAATCTGTGGCCCTGAAAATTTCAGCCCTACAGTTGTATGTTTTCTATCCGGATCAGACTTATTCCGACGTACCAGGAAACGAGCACGAAAAGCTCAATGTGTTGCAATTACAGCTTCTTCTTCTATGTGCCATGTCCTTTCATGGTGTAGGCGGTCATGGCCATCCACGTCTCCCTATCTCTGGTAGCTCTTAGCACGCTTTCTCCATTTACACCACCCAAACCCCGCTCTGCCATCCGCCTGCTCAGACCTTCAAATGTTATCCACTGCTTTCCCCTGTATCTCTTTCCCTCTAACTGATCTGTGAGTATCATATTCTCCAAGCCTTCCGTTCCACATTACATGTCCTAAGAATTTCAGCTGAATTTTCTTGATGCTCAGTACTTTTCGTTTCTATCCTTTCTAAAACCTCATCATTTCTCACATGCTCGATCCATGATATCCACAGCATTCTTCTGTAGAATCACATTCCAGTTGCTTCAAGTTTTTCCGTCATCTTTGATGATATTGTCCAGAATTCACTGCCATATTGAAAAACTTACATCACATAGCAATCGAGTACTCTCGTCTTTGTTTTTAGCGAATTTTTCCTGTCTCTTAATAATATGCTCAACTTCTGGAATGCGTCGGTGCCAATTCGCCTTCGGATCTCAGTGTCGCTCATTCCGTCTTTCATTAGAACACTTCCCAAGAGCTTAAATTTGGGAACTTGCTTGATTTTAGTATCCCCAACCTGTAATTGGCATTTGAGGCTACTCTGTTGGCTGATGAGTATTCATTTGGATTTCTTGTAGTTAGTTGTAGTCCTTTCTTTCGACTTTCATCTACCTTTTTTAGGAGGTTTTGTAGTTTTCATTCCGTGTCGGCTCTCAACAGAGTATCATCTGCGTATCTTATGTTGCTCAGATTGTGATCGCCGATGACGAATCCTGGTATAACTTCTAGGGTCCTCGAAATAGTCTGGCTATACAAGTTGAATAGATCCTAGTCTTACGCCCCACCAGTCTTTAAAAAATCGTTTCAAAAGTACTGTGCAGCGGTTCATGCCATAGAGTATCTGAAAAGGAATGGTAAGACATTAGCCGCCATTGTCTCTTGTCTAAATTGACTACCATCGCACAGTTGACAGTTTAAAATGTAGCAAATATTTCTATTGCAATCCTTTTACAAATGCAAGTAAGAGAAACACTTTCAGTTGCGATAAATGCAGTTCATCTCCGAGAAATAACGAGAGTTTTCTTAATTGGAAACAAATAATATTAGCAGTTACCTTTTTCTCACTATCTCTCTCTATATATATGGAGGTTAAGGGTTAAGAAGACTCAATGTTTTACTATTTTCAGTATCACGGCATTTATTTTATAAAAACAGTGCTCAGTATAATAAATATTCTAGCGCTTAATATACTCATATAATTATATTCATTGTACATTGCGACACGGAAATTTCTATGTTTCGAGATTCTCTTCATCAAGCAATGTTAGATGTTGGCTGTGAAAATATGTATGTGGGAAAATATAACATTTATGCCGGGATACTCAAAATAGTAAAACCTTGGATCCTGTTCAGCTGGATATATATATATATATATATATATATCGACATCGAAAAATAATGTCTCATCAGGTAGTTAGTACCATCATTGTAAACTACCAGACGAGACAGTTTTTTCGATGTCGAAACAAAATGTACACATCTTAGTAAATTATAATTTGTGCGTGTTCTAAATAATAACTTATAATAAAAATTCGTAGCTCTTTTTCAATATTGAACACTGTTTTAAATTAATGTTTTGAACGCCGTTAATACTTTCTTCGTTCTTTATTCATTTGGACATATATATATATATATATATATATATATATATATATATATATATATGTTGTGTGTGTGTGTGTGTGTGTGTGTGTGTGTGTGTGTGTGTGTGTGGATGTGTTTGCTATACGTTTATAATAAAAACATAGTTTGCTCCAATACAAAAGCTGTTGTGTTTCGGTACTATATTATTAGCACCTCGTCAGGTAAACGGTTGCAATTACTGGCGCACAAATGCCCCTAGGAACGGTATGGATATATCTCTTCTTCCTTCAGCTATGTGTTAAATAGCAGGACACGTTAGATTATATAGCCTTGTTTAGAAACCGGTTTAGCGCAAAAATATATGCCAACCTACCGTGGGAAAATCTTCTGTCAAGTCAGTCATGGATCGAAAGTGACATGATCACCTAAGCGTCTCTTACAAATGGGATTTAACTGACACTGCGATAAAAGGAACAGAATACTAGGACAGCGATAGAAGAAATGAATAACGTAAATAGAACCCAGGATCTGTCACCGAACCTGTGGCCCAAAACTGGTTCAAGGGAAGTGACACCAGTCTCGATGACAAACCTAGGTCAGAGAGACCTTTGCTGTGGAGGTTGAGGCCCTGCTTGAAATCATTGAGGAACCAAGCATAAGCACTTGTAGATTGTCGGTAAAACTTGGTTCTTTCGCAAAGCTGCATCAATCGACACCTCTATAAGCTCGGACTAATGAACTAAGCAATGACCAATCCCAACGAAGTGTGAATATTTGAAAACAACTGCCGGTAACTTCTCCAGATGCCTGTTTTCGTCGTCATTAAGATGTAAGGAAATGAATCTATTTTGGTAATCCGCTTCAGGCTCCGTTTCAGCGAGGCTTTAGAACCTGTTGTCATACAAGAGTGGTTTGAACATGAAGGTATTGCAATTTGAGCTTCTCCCAGATGGTCATACCGTGAACGCTGAAATTTATGCTCAACAACTGCAACGACTATATTTGAGTTGAATTTTCAGTTTTGTTTAATGGCATATCAACACCTCTGTGGGTTATTTAATGCCCAAAAGGTAGGGTTTTAAGGTATTTATTTTTTAATGTTTGGTTATAGTGAGAAGGTTGATTTAGTCATATTTTTATGAAAAAATATTTTTATTTTATTTTAGGAAACTGAAGATGTCTTTTTAGTATTTTATTGAAAAAAACATTGCTGGTAATAACTTTTTTTTATTTAAAAAGTCTATTTTATGCATTATATTTCTACAAAAGTGTATTTTTATACTTTCATAGTGTTTTGACCCCAGTTTGGGGTTTAATTATTTGCCCATCGCTGGGACCTTAGCAGGTGCTACCACTCCGGGTCAGGGTGTACCTGGGAACAACAGAAATTAGGAGATGTTTCCATGCTCCTCACAACCTTCCAATTCCTTGCTTGCTGCCGGATGCAGTTTACCGTCATATACAGGACCAGCGACTATATGATGCTATTAAAGACCGCTACCTGGATGTGATCGCTGTATGGGGCATCACAATATCGAGGATACGATACTAACAGACAAAGAAATTTGTAATCTTGAAATTTATCCAAATAACCTGCAGGAAAAATTTTCAGTTCTAACATTTCCAGAAGAGGAACGGTTCCACCATCTTTATAGTAATTGTTGGCATATGAACAAGTTAGCAATCGATTGAAAAATGTAAATAAATAAAATAAAATTATATACACCCTCGTACAAGTTATTTGAAACAACTTATTCATTTTCCATTCTTTCACAATTCGGTCAGTTTTACACACATTAGAGTGACAGGGTGTAATCGATTTCGATTTTATCCTCAGATTACATCATTTGCAGTGGTGTGCAGTGATATGAATCTATTTTCGGCGTGTATTATGGAATTTGTTTGGCCTCAAAACATATTGCGTCATCCATGATTGCATCATATTTTTATCACAGCCAGACGCTATTGTCTCGATTCTCGATTAGTCGTCCAACCGCCATTGTCTGTGATAAACGTTGCTTCAAATAAGATTACGAAAACATTATCAAGCCTTACAGACAGACCGTGGGTATTGTTGGTGTCAGCCTTTCAAATGGCAGTCGTAACATCACGGCAAAGGAACCAACTGGATCCATCAGTCCAAAACGTAAAGAACAATGCGTTCAGAAGAGATAAACAACTCCAAACGTGATCAGGGAAAAGTGCAAAAGATCCCAGCACTATTCGTTTCTTTTCAATTAATTTGCACAAGGGTGTATGTAGTTAGTATATTTTGTTTGATTTTATTTTATTCAGTGAATATTTCCTCGCGTGTTTCTTTTCGTGACTGTTGCCTTCTGTCCTTGATAGGTTTTCATGAAATTTGAACGATGATTCTGACCGGTTGGTTGTCATTTTTTTAGCAGCATGTTGACTGCTATGGGTTTATTTACTGCCGAAAACTAAATATTATGTAAGCACAATTTTTGAATTTGATTATTTGTAAAAAATAATATTTATTAATAAATTCTTACTAATTAATAATAACTTGGAAGCAATTGCAGATTTTTATATTTTCCAAGGGTTTTAGCGCATAAGAGAATATGACAAACCCAAGTGAATTGAAACTTGGCTCTCTTATTAATAGTTCCGAGGTATTCTCTATTGCACCACCCACGCATCAAAACTTACAGCACCTGGTGTTTGTAAGCAATAAGCTACTGACCAGGCTCGACGTCGCTTAAATTCGATGATCGTACGGGAACCGGGGTTTCAACTTGAAGTCACCCTAAGCTTATTATGCTAGCTGTACATCCAATCCTACAACATCTAGTATTCTGAAGCACTCTCCTAAGTACTGACCAGACTCGCCGTTGCTTAGCTTTGGTGATTGTATGGGATCAGGTGTTTCAACGTGAAGTGGCCGTAAACCCATTATGCCATCTGTACACGCAAGTTTACAGCACATTCTATTCCCAAGTAGTCACCCATCTAAGTACTGACCAGGCTCGCCGTTGCATACCTTCGGTGATCGCACGTGAAGCAGTGTTTCAACGCGATGTGGGCGTCAGCTTCTCTTTCAGGTGCTAAGTATAAATGCCCGTTTTGTTTACAGTGTTACCAGAACTTCCTCGTTTCTCACATGTTCGCACGAGCGTGATCATTGTGCACTCTGTACTACTCTTAGGCTCTCCGACTCTTTAGCCTATGTATTGTGTTTTTGTATGTCTGCATGTACTTCTATCAATGAACGTTTGTACACCATTTTCTGTATTCTTCTACATCTGCAAAATATCCTGGCCATAATACCTCTAGCCTTATCTGCGCAGAGGTAATTCCGTCATGAACATCGTCAGGTATGCTTTGTATAATTTTTCTCCTTTGCGTTACTGGTGAACAACTACGTCCCCATAACAAACAACACTCTTTTCAGTAGTTGTGTTCAACCTCTGGCAAACGCGTTTCTGCTTATTCTACTCCCTCAGCTTCTTTTCTCGCACTTCCCGCCTGTGAACTTCCCTTCCATTTACTTGCTTTCCCTACAGCTATAATCGCCAAGAATGTAAATGTAAAGTCATTAGTCATCTCCTAACTCACTAACCTGCATGCTCTTTCTCCTGCTCCTTTCTCTGTCCACTCCACTCTCATCAGTATTCTCATCCTTCTCTTACGCATTTCCTGTCACTCTTTCCTCCTATGTAACCCACTGCAAAACAGTAGCAATAAAATGCCTTGCTTGGAGTGATTTTTATTTATTATTTTTTGATTCAAAGTTCTGTTCAATATGGGATCTTGATTCATATCCTCAGTTAGTGCGTCTCTCGCCAAAATATCAATTTAGATCCAGTCTAAGAAAAATACCATCAATTTTTTCCACCTCTTTCTCACTTTCAGAAAAAATGAAGCTCAACTTTTGCAAACCGCCTACATGCGGAATGGTATTGTCTTCTTTGTAGTAAATATCAAAGCCAAATGTAATTAACATTAAAGACCTTCTTAGAATTCTTGACGACGTTACCTTAGGAAGTTCTTTCCTACGGTTAAATATGAATTCTAAAGGTCTATAGAAAAATTTTCTCTGATGATGAGATCTAATTGTTGTACATATAATGCCCAATACATTCTTCTCAATATTTAGATAGTTTAATTGGTCTTTTAACAATTTTCTTGAGATACACAAATTAGGAATGAGAATGATATACCCCAATTATTGTAATAAAAAGGTTCGGTTTGAAATTCCTGAAGAAGACTGGAGCATACAACAGCCGAAACATAGTACAAAGAACAACAAAGATTAGAACAATAGTTTTAATAATGTAAGTAGTGTCTGTTTTTCTAATTTCTTCCCAAAATATCTGGATATCAATGTCAAAACACTTCACGTATCTACTTGCATATTAAATAAAATATTATTGATTCGAATTTTAATAACGCTTTTTCATTTTTTTAAATAAAAGGCGTCCATTTCCTTTGGATTTTGTTAAACAATCTCTGTGTTTCTTTTCTTATTTTTTTCTGGAGTGGGGGGATATATATATATATATAAGTTAAATTATTTTTTTTATGTTTATAACCACACCAAGTCATTATTATGTCTTTTTTCTCGATCGCGTTTGTATCCATTTCTACCACAAGATGTGTAACGTTCGTTAAATTATGTTTTAATCAATTCTTGTTGTGGCACAAATTTCTACAGACCGTTCTAATGACAACTTTCCCAGGTGAAACTGCATTAGAGTCACTTGTCGATACTCCTAATTTTGAAAGCCGTTTACCGAATTTATTTGAATCAAAGTCTCTTCGATTGAATGCTTTCCGATCCCAGCTTCTGGCAATAACTGACATGTTACAAACGAAGAACATATTCAATGACTGGTTCATTCACTATTTGAAAAATGTTCATGGACTTAACTATATTTATTGTCACTGATTTTTCTTAGCTGCTATGGTTTTTACTGTCTTCCTCCAACTGACTTACGTGTGCAATTGCTGATGCATTTATAAGAGCCATACAAGCCACCGTTGACATAAAAAGTTTCTTCAGCATTTTTGCTCTAGCTTTAGTTATTAGACCCTAAGTCACACTTTGTGTACTCTCAATTATCAATTGACTAGCAGTATAGCCCGGCGTTGCTCGGGTGTA
This sequence comes from Ascarosepion bandense, assembly GCA_037127315.1. NCBI lineage: Eukaryota > Metazoa > Mollusca > Cephalopoda > Sepiida > Sepiidae > Ascarosepion > Ascarosepion bandense. The sequence continues at coordinate 163,185 of JBBBDQ010001498.1, forward strand.
ATGAAAGCTTTAAAACTAATCCATGGTCCTGGAGCTCAGACTCTTTGGAAGTTGGCACGAAAGACTAAAAGCAATAGTTGTTTCCAGTTAAAGCGAAACCGTAGACTGAAAGAAAAATGAATGGATGTAATCAAATTTTGGTTTCCTGGTATTGATGTCTGAGTAAATGGCATCATGGCTGAGACTAAGAACTACAATTATACCTCGTAGAGTCAATCCCGAAGCAAAATCTAAAATAAAAGTGATGAAAAATACATACAGGCAGATAAAGAGACACACACACAAACATCTATCCTTTTATATACTTATATACATATATATTATCGATTGTCTGCACTATTGTAAGAACTGCAACCTTGAAACTTCTGAAGATCGTTTCTTATGTCTTTGTCTATGAGTGTATCAAATTTGATTAAAATCGGACCAATCCTTCCATAATCCAATTTTTTCTATTATCCATTTTCGATATTTATCTGGGGTACCTCGAGACACAACCTAGCTAAGAACACTCGCAGGCGCTTATAGTACAACTATGTAAATTTTTAAGAAAATCGGTTCGGCCGTTTCGGAGTCTATAGGTAACGGACACACACACACACAGACACACACACAGACAAAGTTCCATTTATAAATAAGTTTAGATAACCCTGGTCAACACGAAAATGAGTTATTTGATGAATACAAAATACGCATCATACGCAAATGGCATCATGCGAAAAATGCGTCCATATTCCACAAAATGTTCTCCATTTTTTTTTTTTGGACAAGACGTCATTTTTGCATTTTTCCTAAATATTCTTGTTTGTTGAATAACTCAAATAACAAATTTTATTGCAGAAAATAGTGAATCAGTATTCCAGTACGCAAATGATTTTCCAGTTCCCATATTCAGTGGATTTCTTGACCGTATGGACAAAGATCTTCTATACGGTCCGGTCAGTGTCGATTCTAGTCAAGATAAAATCGATGAAAGTGACGTTAAGTTAAATAACTTAAATTCTGAACGAAAATATTTCGACTAAGATTAACTGAATGATTTGGTGTGAGATTTAATTCTAGCAAAAGACCAAACAGAATTGCTGGTCTCTCGACTGAGGTAGAAGATTCTTTTAGCAAGAGGTACATTTGTTATCTTCTATATAAACCCCATTTTTCAACAAAATGAAGGTTTTATATATTGCCTGAAGAAATTATATATACCTGAAGAAATTTGGAGCGGAAAAATATTATCCCACTTCATGGTGATTTTTCATCGACTGTTCCAATCAAAGCTTAAAATACATCCTTCTTCACAACACAAACGCTTATGCATCAGTACCGATTAGACACTTCACAACCCGCAAGGAAAAGCACAAGCCGATGAAACTTGTAAATGAGAAACTCGATTATTTCTGTCATAACTGGTCTACATGTGTGAATTTGAAGATAGTCAACTTGTTAGATGGCTAGCAGTCCGGCTATACGAAGTATTCCTGTTTTCTATGTTTATGACTTAGTCGTGTCAAAGATCAACACTGGCAAAATACTGAGAGACCTATAAAAGAGGCTTCGAGAGTAGGAGGGAAAAATGTTGTATGTACTGCGCTCGAACTCAGAGAAAAACATTTCTCCCTCTCCACATAAAACTGGAACTGAAACAGTATTTAAAAGCTCTTGATAAGGACGGTCGTTGATTCAAATATATATGTGCAGTGTTTTCAGGCTTGAGCACTTAAAAGCTTTAAGCAGGAGTTTTCAATGTTCCGTACATGAAAGCCTTGTAAGTATTATGACTTTGAATGTATCAAATGCATGGAATCCATTTTTAGTGGTTGTGAAAAAGTTTTAGGGGAATTACAAATTCGATAAATACCTGGATATTTAGTATTTGTCTATATTTCTGACATGAGTTATTATTTACAGTATTTACAATATTCGGACTATTGTCTTCATCTTTGTTACCTTAAGGACACATGGTCCAGTGGACATATACGTTGGTTAGTTCCTATGACTTGACCCAAAGAGTCATGAGTTCAATACCAGGCTACAGCAGTGGTGAACAAGTAACTTGCAATGTTACAGGGAGATAACACATGACTTCCGATCAATGCTTTAAGCTAGGAATGAAGATGATATACCCCAGTGATTGTAATAAAGGGTTCAGGTCAAATTTCCTGGCACCTGAAGAAGGCCGGAGTGTACAACGGCCAAAACGTGGTACAAATGGCAACAAAGATGAGGACAATAGTCCGAATAATGTAAGTACTACAAGGATGTTGTATCAAACATGCAAGAATGCTTTCGCGGCATTGGTGCTAACAAGAGCATCAAAATTCATTTCTTTCATAGCCAATTAGAAACATTCTCCGAAAACTGTGGGGTTGTTAGCAATGAACAGGTTTGGCGATTCTACCAGGTCATCAAATTAATGGAAGAATGATACCACGGGCGTTGGGATATCAGAATTATGGCAGGCTACTACTGGAGCATAAAAAGAGACTCTGCACATCAGCATTTTAGAGAGTCAAGAAATAATAATTTTCTGCCAAGTTTCTCATGTTAATTAAATATGCACAAATTTCTACTACGAATAGTGTGTTACATTTTACGAAATAAAATTTTGTTGTGCTTTATAGAGTACATAGTATACGGATACAGTGTGTCCTTCTGTGTTTTTGTATATTTTACTAGCAAATCAACTAATTTTCTTTTAAAATTTGCCATTAAAAATAACATAAAGGGGCATCATGAAACCAATGGATACAAAAGTTTTGGAGACTATTCAAGTTGATTTTTCTTCTTGCATCTAATGGCCAACATTCGGCCAATATATGTATATTGTGACAAATGCCAAATAAAATGGTCATCCTTAGACAAAAATTCTTGACATGATCAGGCAAAATGGATGTTATATTCAGAATCAGCAGAGCAAAAATGGTAAGTCTAACTTAAAATAAGTCAAGAAACATGAAGTTATTATTTTTGTGTGTAAACTAGTCATTTAGTTCTGTAGATATCGGCGACGCCATTGTTATGTAGAGTTACTAATTCGCAAGAATGGGTAAACACACAACTCCCTCATGAGTATTACAGGTAACTATTTATACTCTTGGTGGCTTTCTATGTGAATGAGTCGCCTCAAACTCATTTACAATTAAGAAATTTGAATACTTCTATATTACATATGCTTCATGATTTTTGAAAATATATAATTGAAACGGAATAGTTTATTTTTCAAATTATAAACCTCGTTTTCATATTTTAATTTTGCTTTCTTTAGATGGTGGGAAAATATTTTTATTTGGCAACAATCTCCTGTCGATTCTTCAAAATTGTTTTCTCTGCCCGTATTCAGATAATTGACAATGTCTATCTCACGAAAACTGTAAAAAAAACACTGACATATACACACACAGAAACGCAATCGAAATAACATTTGATCGAAAGAGAAAAACAAAAAATAATGTTTTACTGCACTTCAGTCAAAAAATAACCCAAAAACAAAAACAAACTAAAAAACAATAAAGTGAGTAAACAACACGAAAATGTCAAATGCAAAAATAAGCTGTTTTGTACAAAACATCCCATTTCTAAAAAAAAAAAAAAAAATGAAATACATGTCAAAAAAGAAAAAAAAATCGGTAACACACGGGGTTGTTGTGCAGCATTAAAACCTTAACTGCCTATTTCTAATCAACTTTACGAAGAGAACCCTGTTGAGAATTCTGCGTCGCTTAGCAATTATTGTAATAATATGCATTGCAATAATCAAGCGCATTTTTCGTAATGCTTATAATTCATTGGCAAATATTGATTTTCATACAAGTGTTGACAATCCGCGTGTGCAAAACGTATGGAAATTGAACCAGTTCTTTGATTTCTTTTAAATACCGTATCTCTTCAGGTTGTGGGTGATTATGTCTCTTCACAATTTCCTGTACTTTAAAGCTCAGAGAAAACTTTGATATTTCACTATATCTTAGTCACTCGTCTGCCTTCATCAAATCTGGCTTTCAATATCTCTTGAGAGTGTTAAATTTCCTATGCACTCTTTTTGCATTACTTATTCTAAAAGTGTTAACTTTCCCTATCCAATTTTACTTACACTGCCAGCCATAACTATTAGGCAACCCCAGTGTTTGGAGAAATGATGTATTTCATACTATTTTTAGTATGTATTGCCAAGTGAATAATTATAAATGAAAATAGAATGTTTTTTTGTTAATATTGCACAACATGTGCATCAAATGAATTTATAAATATTTAATAATTACTTATATTTTACTTATATTTTCATCAATGAAAAAAATGAAGAAAATTTGGAATGATACGGACGAGTTCATCTTTCCTTCCTTGCCTTTTAAAATCTTTCCAAATTAACAAAAACAAAAGAACCATTCTATTTTCATTTGGTAATAAATACTAAAAATAGTATGAAATACATCATACAAAAAATGGGGTTGACTAATAATTATGACCGGTGGTGTATATGTTGTTTTGATTTGATTTTCAATTTACCTTAAAACTTTTCTTTGCTGACATGCTATGTTCTTAGCATTCTCAGCATCCTTCTGTAGAACCATATTTTCTTCTTCATATATAAAAAGAACTTCCAGTATTCTCTACACTATTATTACATAACAGTTCAGCATTTTTAAATAAAATATCTTCTTGCTTGATACTACATTTACTGTTCTCTGTTAAAATACTTCCTAGAAATTTGGAAAAACTAAAGTAAATAAAATATTGTGTAATATACTAGTCACTAAGAAACTGTATCATATTAGGTAATATCAGAAAGTTCCATGATATTGGTCTCCTAAGAGTCGCTGTAGCTGATTCCAAATATAATGAAGTTAATGAAATATTCAGTGACGGTTCTCATACTTGAGTTAACGATTTTTCATATTTTTCGAAGCGTTTTTCTGCTGGTTGGTCTACCTAAATATGCTCTTCATTTTAACCGACATTCTCCAGATTTTTAAATAAGGCATTTAATTAAAAACAATTTCCCGTCGATTGAGAGTATGTGGCCAAAATATGTATTTTAGGATTCACGGAAAAGATTTGCCGTTTTTCACGCCAAATTTGATATGGGGAAGAATTTCGAATTTTTCAGTCATCGCAAATAAAGCATAGCTGTTAAAACGCGATATTAAATAAACAAAAAATACATCACGAAATAATTGCATCAATAATTGCAAAAATTTACTGTATATGCATTTCGCGAAAGTTCTAGTGACACTTTGTACATCAAAGTTCGATCCTTTACCGAAAAACTATAATTATCAAGTGAATCTCGAAGATCATTATAGTTGTAACATGTGGGCCCGTCCCGTAAAAAATAACAGCAAAATATTTATATCGAAGTGCCGCCTAAAATGACTGCCACATATATATCGATACATCTACTATTGAGTATCTTACATTAAGACAAGGATAAAAAACAAAACAATACACTCCCGAGCGTGACAGTAGAAATATATATATATATATATATATATATATATATATATATATATATATTAATTCAGATACTTTAATCCAAGCGAAAAAAGCAGGAAGGTAAATTCCAAAAACCCGATCCTAATTAATATTAAAAATTTTATTTTAATATTAAAAAATGATACAGGAAGAGAGCTCCATGTAATAAAATATATATATAAATATACACGCATCTTTTCTCTCGTGCTCTTTTCTCTGTCCACTCCACTCTCATCACACCAGTATACTCATTTTTCTCTTAACCACTTCCTGACACCTCCTATAAACTTTCCCTCTTTCTCATCACTTTCCTCCTAATTAGCCCCCTACGCACCAGTGGCGGTGAGGCTGCCTTGCTTGGGGCGAAATGATTAAAATTAAAAGATATGTCAACTCAGAAATCCAAAGACCAGAGAGATGATCTAGATGTACAGTTAAAAACGAATGATTTACAACTGGGCCTCAAAGGATCGACGCCCCTATATAAACAAATTTTCGGAAATAATAAGTTATATAAAGGCTCAAACATTGATGAGAGAGAGAAATCTTTTACCCATTCAGAGGTGTGATAATTGAACTTTCGAAGAAAGATGCGAAACCACATACATTTTAGTTGACTGCAAGTAATTTGATCAGCAGTGAGTAAACAATGATTTTGCGTAAGAATCATCTAGTCTTGTATACTTATCGGACGTTGCTAACATAACTTTATAGTGATAAAACTCATTTAACTGATTTCTACCCCAGACGTTCTATCATAATATGATTGTTTCTATCACGCAACATTCTTCTGCCGGTTAATTTGTATTTGCTTATCTGAGTAATTTGATGGATTTACAAACAATGGAATTGGAATATTGAATTATGATAATATGTTTATTCTGTCCGCAGTCTATGTTTTATAGATTAGTCAAAGCCTAAGTTAAATTACGTGGTAAAAAACTTCTAAAAATATTGAATAAGAATGATATATTTGGGCAGAATATTAGAATAGTTCAGAACTTAAATTTTTTGAAAACAGTCTGCATACAAATGAGGGAAGACTAAAGGAAAAATACTAAGAAAAGGCTTGTACTGATGACTTGATGAGGGAAGACTAAAGGAAAAATACTGAGAAAAGGCTTATACTGATAACTGGATGAGGGAAGTCTAAAGGAAAAATACTGAGAAAAGGCTTATACTGATGACTTGATGAGGGAAGACTAAAGGAAAATACTAAGAAAAGGCTTATACTGATGACTTGATGAGGGAAGACTAAAGGAAAATACTAAGAAAAGGTTTATACTGATGACTTGATGAGGGAAGACTAAAGGAAAAATACTAAGAAAAGGCTTATACTGATGACTTGATGAGGGAAGACTAAAGGAAAAATACTAAGAAAAGGCTTATACTGATGACTTGATGAGGGAAGACTAAAGGAAAATACTAAGAAAAGGCTTATACTGATGACTTGATGAGGGAAGACTAAAGGAAAAATACTAAGAAAACGCTTATACTGATGACTTGATGAGGGAAGACTAAAGGAAAAATACTAAGAAAAGGCTTATACTGATGACTTGATGAGGGAAGACTAAAGGAAAAATATTAAGAAAAGGCTTATACTGATGACTTGATGAGGGAAGACTAAAGGAAAAATACTAAGAAAAGGCTTATACTGATGACTTGATGAGGGAAGACTAAAGGAAATAGCAATCGAGTTTTCCTTCATGCGCTGCAAAGATAAAACAGTGACATTCAGATTTTATCAAAATCGGAGATGAGTAAAATCATATTCTAAAAAACCACCTCAGAAGAATTGATAAATATTTTTACAACCATAAAAAATGAGCAACCAGCACGTCGTAGCCACTAGCTGGATGCAGGGCTCAATATAAGCTTGATATTTTGAACAGCAAATTTAGAAAGACAGAGACTGAGAGAGATGTCAAGACAAATTCAGTGCGGACTTAGCTGGTGTTCATCGCTCCTCCGCGTCTGGGGAGGCCACCTTCAGCTCAAAAGCGAGAGAGATTCAACGTTAAGGGGAAAAAGTCGACAAATATGAAAAAGCACAGCCCTGATACGAACACACAGACTAGAGGATAGTGGCGTGTAGACCGGAAATACTCGCCGGAGATATGACACACAAGAGAGATTTGACACAGAATTTAAGAGACACCGACCGGAGAATAGCAACTGGGGACACCAGAGAGAAAGTGTCAAGACCACCGTGTCTTCTAATCTGATGTGATTTGCCGCCCTGAGTCACCTCAGGGTGGGAAATCACATCCGACTAAAGGCTTTATTCCAGAAGTCTTGTTAAAACCTAAGACAACACCATGGGGATGGGTCGATAATTATTGCATGAAGAATATATGCCTGCTTATCAATAAACAACTTTGTAACCAGGAGTTATATGTATATACTTTTCTTTTATCCAAGTTTATTTGTTTTTATGTGACTTCACTCTGCCCAGACCAAGCCAAATTATTAATTCCAGTTGACTATTCGGATCAGGACAGTCTTGTGAACAATCAGCGCAAGGTGAGTTGAGGCACCACTACCAAAAAATTAATGACAACTCGATTGTGACATGATAGCATAAATGTAGTCCTATAATGATTTTCTAAAAAAAAGATTAGATGTGACACAAGTCAGAAAGTATGGGACACCCAGTTAAGATTGAACTCACTAACCAATTGTAACAATTCTATAGCAAGACAAGCTTGCTAAACATTACCCCACCTCTAGATGCCAAAATATAGTTCTATGTAGGTCTTTGGTTGGCCAGAGCTGCAGTAATGAATGGTTGTAAACTAAAGAAAATCTTACAAAACATTTTAAAATTATGTTTGAAAAAGAAACAGGGTAAGATTGTATACTAAACTTTATTAATATTCATTCTTTTCTGAATAATTGATAATAAAAAAAATGTTGTTGAATGTGGAGTTAAAGTAAATAAACAAAACATCACATTACATTTCATTAAAACTTAAAGACTGAAATTCGTTCATTATGTTAATTATTTCAAATTTGAAAAAAAACTTTTAGAATTTTAATAAGCATTGTTTTAATTTGCATGTTTTTATTTCGATTTTAACAATTAATTTTTCTGTAAAGTTACAATATTGTAATTATTAAGCTCTTATTACCCAAATACAGCAGCAGCTGAATTATGAATTAAGGAAAAAGTATTAATTGAATAAACAGACAAACAAGTTACTAGTAAATAATCAATAAATAAAACAAGAGAATATGAATAAGAAACAAATAAATTGAATCCAAACAAATAAATTAGATGCAACCAATAAATAGATTTATTTAAGGTTTTTCTTCCACATTATCTCTTCCAGGTATTCAATTTTTTGCAACTATTGCATTTTATTTTCTTAAAGACTGCATAACAGCAATAATTTACTAAGTATATTATTACAGGAAGAACAGCTATACATTGATAAACATCAACCTTTTTAACATCAATTCTAAATTTATACACATTTAACTTTTGCTTTTCTGTCACTTCATCCAAGTTTGGCTCTTGTATATTCTTTTAATCAATTTTAATGCATTGCTGATTAAATAGCTCAATTTAAAAACTGATAGCATTCTAATTATTTTTTTACACTTAAACACTTTCCACATCGAGATATCATACTGATTTTCATTAAGTTACTAGTACTGACCAAACCTTACTTCAAGTTGATCAGTTTAAAATTTGCCAGGTAATATGAATAGCATTTTTAATTCTTCTTTTCAATAACTGGTCAGTTTTAGAAATCCATAAGTTGTATTATGAAAAACAGTGAAAGTTTTCTTTGTTAATTTGCCACTTCTTACAGGAATGCAATTGCAAGATTTTAACCAGTAACAGAATGCAGAGAAAAAATTAAAATGTTCTTCATTTGCTCTAAGTGGATTACAGTATTTATATCTAAGCCAACAACCTATATAGGGTGTTCATTATTGTCCACCAAATATAAAATATGTCTATATATTTGGCAACTTCTGCAAAATTAGGCAAACATTTCTGTTTTCCTAAGGTCAATCATCCCTGAATAGTGTACTCATTAAAACTTTGCAGAACTAAATTAACATTTTGCCTTTCAAGATTAGTAGAAGAAAGTACCTTACAGGTTAATTTATAACAATATTTCAAATTTTACTGAGATTCAAGGGCAGTAATCTTCTGTAAGGTACAAAATGGTGCACTTTGGATAATATCTAATTCATGATTTCCATTGTGACAAAATTTTGGGAACGGCATGCATTTTCTTGCATTTTGATATATGGACTGAGTTGAATAGAAAAAAAAAGGCCGGCACTTCCTATGTGGTTGTGGATATACAATGAAAAGCTTTGGGGGACCTTTTATAATTATATCGCCCCAAGCAAGGCAGTTTACTGCCACTTTTTTGCAGGGGGTTACATAGGTGGAAAGTTATGAGAAAAAGGTGACAGGTTATAGGGGATATCAGGAAGTGGACAAGAGAAGGATGAGAATACTGGTGAGAGTGAAGAGGACGAAGAAAGGAGCATAACCATAAAGGCAAATGCACTTATTGCAGCTTCATTGCTATTGTAAGATAAGCCAACAATATTATCACCCTTGTAATCAAAATTAGGTTTTAGATGATCTTTATCAACAAGTAAAGATACTGTGGTATCTTTCTGCACTAGTAACTTTAAAAAAATGTTATCATGTTGTTCAATCAAAGGATTCACATATGTTGATAAGGTTAGTCTTTTAATGGTTGAATACCTTGGTAAAATTATATTTATGTTGGCTCTTAATAATATGTACACTTTAGGGAAGCAGTTATATAACAATAAAGGAAATATCATCATTTCTGTTGAATAATCAAACTTATGCAGTGTCATTAAGTTTAGCTGCTCATGTAAAATATTTGTTTGATTCTTCTTGCAATAATAGTAAACATTTTAATATAAAATTTTAATATAATAATCATATTTCGAGACTTGAAAAGCTGGAAACTTCATTAAAAAGCTTTAAAGAAATTTTCGATATACATATATAAAAGGAATATTTTTATAGGCATAAAAAATAATTCTAATAATCTACCAGTTTTTTAGAAGTTTTATTCATAAAATTTTTTTAATATATATAAATATATATATTACTCGCCAACTTTTGTCTTATCAGAGGTAGAATTATGACAAATATTGTCATCCACATGCTTTTACTGACATTTCAACCACCTAACGAATATTCATAAACATTCTCAAATTTAAAATTCTTGATAAACTAATGGCATTCTTACTCTTGTAAGAATGCAACAAAATAAATCCTTACTTTTGTTTTGATATAATTCCTCAGAGGACGAAACGCGTTAGCTAAGAATAGTTTTTCCTCTTGTCTTTTTATTCAGTTTTTCCTTTACAAATACACTCTACCTAATTATAATTTACACACACACACACACACACACACACACACACACACACACACACACACACATATATATATATATATATATATATATATATGTAAGTACTGAGGCAGTTTCAATTTACATTAGCTTTTGTTTGGTACAGTTATTAAGGATGTTACATTTTTTTCTATATGAAAGAGAAAAGGAACCGAATTTTTTATCTTTTTCTCTTTGTCTGCAACTAATGTTTGGAATAGAAGGAAATCAATAAAATTATTTACATTATTTGCATTGTTTGGACAGCCATTCTCATCATCGTTTGCATATTCACGACGATTCGGTCGTTGTATGCTTTGGCCTTCTTAAGTAATTAAAATTTCAAAACGAAACCTTTATTTCGTCCACCGGGGTAGATTGTTCTGGTTTGACATGTCATACCTCTTTCGAGTTTCTCAGTATCATTTATCTCCCTTTAACTCAACTCTATGCTTTTGTTCGCCTAACCAGATATTTAACTCACAACTCTTTTGGTCAAGTCACTGGATTCAACCAACGCTTTTATCGACTGGGCCATGTCGACATTGGCGTATTAATTTTGGGGGAATTATAAACCTAATATCTGAAATAAGCCAAACAGCCACAATCGAACAATAGAAAACTGGAGAAGCAGGCAATCAAAATCCTACAGAGGATTGACGGCATCCTGCAATGCGACAGCAGTGACGGATATAACAAAATATACAGGAAAACCGGAAGACCTCATTACAGATATTACCTAGAGTAAGATAAAGAAAGATCAAGCAATGAAATCGGAACGAAAATAGTCACTGATCCTAATCAAGAACAATGATCACTTCCCACCTAAAACGAACAGGCAGTTGCAAAACTTTACAGCAAGCCATTTCATATATAGTCTCCCCCAAATCCACAAAGATGGTGAACTCATGGCAACTGTTAGCTCACAAGGACAATGGTTAGTCACTTCCTTGTGAATACATTTAAACCATTAATAGGTAGGATATCATCATATATCCGAAACACCGCTCACTTTATGGAAATAATCAAAGTGGCTCCTATCCAACCCAAACAGATCATGAGCTTGAATATGATGCATTATCGGTAGTCAGGAACAGATTATATACGGACTCATCGCTAGAAGAATGTATCAGTTTACCAATACTTGATGGAGATGCTGACATTCTTTACACAAACAACACAAATTAGAATGAGATAAGACATTTATCCGCAGCATAAAGGCTTAAGAATAGACTCGCCAATGTCACTAGTGATGACTCATATATAGATGTAATATTTGAAAGAGATGGCATTAGAATCCACATCCCTAGAGCACAGTCTCTGGCTGAAATACGTAGATAACATCTTCATACTCTAGCCATGATATTTTATATTAATTTGGTAAAATCTTTTGGGTTATTCATTTATCCACTACATCTTCACAGGCTGCCATTCTCTCCTATATATATATATATATATATATATACGTAAAAAATCACAAGATCGCCAAAACCTACCGCGGTTTCACACAACGGCTCGTCAGGGCAAAGGCAAACCAAGGACTAATCAAATAAATAGACACCACCAAACAAAGACTAACAGACCAGCCTACCCGACGGGGGAGGGGGAGGTTAAAAAAAATAGCCAAAGACTCAAACAATGCATTTATCTCCTGGGCTATGTGTGCATTATTCTTTGGACTTATAAAACTATATCTTAGTAATAATTTTTAATATACATTTAACATATTACAATTTTGTTGTTATTAATTTTCTAACACTTCAATAGTTCTATATATATATATATATATATAGTAGAAGCAATACAATTTGAGAACTATTGAATTTTTAGAAAATTAATAACAACAAAATTGTAATATGTTAAATGTATATTAAAAATTATTACTAAGATATAGTTTTATAAGTCCAAAGAATAATCCAAACATAGCCCAGGAGATAAATGCATTGTTTGAATCTATTGACTTGATCCATAAAGTTGTGAGTTCAATAGCTATGTAAGTGAACACACCTTTGGAGATTTGAGATACATAAAACAAGAATCATATAACGTGGTCCACAAATAAAGGATTTAGTTCGAAATTTAATTCACCTAAAGAAGGCCAATGTATAAAACATGAATATGACAACGAAGGTGAAGTCCTGCTACTACTGAACTCTGTGAACTCAATAAAATCATCATCAATACAATTCACAACGGATAAATAAAACAACAACAAACTAGTATTCCTGAATATACTAACATCTTGAACAGAACATGATTTCAAGAGATCCGTATATCGTAAGCCAACATTCATCGGACAATGCCTAAAGTTGATATTCTATCACCCACACATTGTAAAGAAAGGAATTGTCCGTTGATATATGAACAAGAAATAGTTAGTATAAACAGTATCTACAACGTAACAACTACTTTGGGTACATGTCAACGGCTCCAACAAACTGTAGAAGGGTACAAGAAGATGAAAATACTCAAATCACATCCTCACCTTACCTAAATTGTGAAGAGAATATCGGAAAAAATGCAAAACATCCGTGGTCGCATAGTATCAGGGTGACATTCAAAATTGGTTCAACACCTCTTCCGGGTATGCCCGCTCATAAAGGCGAAGATTATTAAGGACTGAGTGTAAAGTATCCCACGCAGCTGTGGTAATAAATATAAGGGAGAAACAGACAACCCCTTAAGATAAGACTGCAGAAACACCGTACAGCTGTAACATGAGAGTAAATAGAAAAATCAGGCGTAGCTGACCACAGATGGAAGTAATAAGAAGATCACCGTTCCCTGCGGGATGAGATTGAAATCTGAGACAGAGAACATTATTAGAAAATACAAAGTCTCAAATGGCGCATAGGCTAGGCCACAAAAATCTCCAAATCCGACCAAGCATTGCAATGAATACAATTTCAAAACTATTGAAGTGTTATAATATCATTAACAAAAAAATTGTAATATGTTAAAAGTATAGTAAAAATGGTTACTAAGATATAGTTTTACAAGTCCAAAACATAATGCACACTTAGCCCAGTAGATAAATGCATTGTTTGAATCTATTGACTTGTTCCATAAAGTTGTAAATTCAATAGCTGTCTAAGTGAACACACCTTTGGATATTTGAGATACATAAAACAAGAATCATATAACGTGGTCCACAAATAAAGGATTTAGTTCGAAATTTAATTCACCTGAAGAAGTCCAATGTATAAAACATGAATATGACAACTAAGGTGAGGACAACATCCCTAACAATGTAAATAGTGTAAATAAGTATAACTTATCTCAGAAACATAGACAAATTGATAGAAGTTTCCACGAACGAAATACTTGGAAAACTTCACAAGAAACGATAATATTCATCGAGACTTTGCCAGAATGCCAAGTTGAATCAGTGCGACATTTGTTTTTGAAAAGTGCGTATATATTCCGAGAGGATCCAGATCGATAATTACTGCTTACGGGAAATCGATGAAATCGGTTCGGTGACACGTGGCTGATTCCAGTTCAGTCAACGGCTATTAAAGACTGTAACATTACCGTCGAACAAAGCAAAGATATAAACAGTAAATACAGACACGAATATGCGTCTGTGTATGCGGGAGGGCTGCCTGTGTCTATCTTTTTCAGCTTTACCATTTTGATTATTATTGTTCTATGTATTTTTTAAAAACAATGCGTCCGTCGTTTTCAAAGCCATATATAAACTCGATGCAACTAAGTTTTTGTTTAAATATTTACTCTGTATGTACCAACATAACCGAAGTCGTCACAATTTAAAATATCAGAAGGTTGGATGTTGAATTTGTGGAAGGAAAAAATATTTCGTTTGTACATTAAGTATTTTTTTTTATTAACAAAATAACTAAATTGGAAGAAGAAAAATAAAATGTTCATAGAGAAAATGTATGTAGTTAAATTGTTCAAAGAGAAATGTAAGTATTTAAAATGTTCCACAGAAATTCAGAGTTCATGGGTGATAGAAACAGAATACCTGCATGTAGAAAGATTAAAAAAGGTTGCTAATAAAAGTCTGTGTTCTTTTCCTTTTAATGACCGTAGAAAAAGTGAAAAGGAAAGTCAGGCAATAAAGGAGATTGTACTTATCGAAGTCAGTTGAATTATCATGCTGTTGTTGTTTTCTTTGACAGTGTGTGGGTGAAGACGAAGAAAGGAAAAACCGGAAGGAGAGGGAAAACAAATTTGTGATGCAACCATACGTTCGGATCGGCTTCTTGAAATTTATTCCTTACATTGTGTCGTGGTCCTTCAGATTCGCTCCCATGTCGGACTGACTTGAATAAGTAGTGAAATTTAGTCATGTGATCGGCTCCGAACAGCATAGCCATTTTCTAGGTGTGCAAAAGAAATTAACGGGGGTCATAGATCAACTTGCTATTTCTTATGCAATCAGGATCCAGAATTATACTTTTCACATTGACTTGTGAAATTTGCCTTGGTCTGGGTTTTTCCAAGGGTGTGCAGTTTTACTTTTCTCGTTTGAGTTAATTGTTAGATGATATAGAACTTGTATCCTAAACAGTTCATCTCTGGTTTCAGCTTAATTCAATTCGCACTAAGAAAAGATTTCTAAAATCTTATCTGCGTTACGATGTGATCTCGACTTTTATTAAACATCACTTGTTCAATACCAAAATTCAGCCCTGGCTTTACAATGAACAGGTCTTTATTATCTGTTGTCCAACACTCAAATAAGAAGCTATGACTAAAATAAATGTATTACTAAAAACAGCACATCAGTGTAAGTAAAAAAAAAGCTGCTAGTGAGTATAAAAGAGAAAGAAAAGTTACTAACGACCCACGTATGTGAAACAAAAAAACGAAGAAAATTCTCTTTCCGCCTGCACAAAATCTGTCGATGAAGCTTGATGCAAACCGCTTCTAAAAACGTTGAAAAACTGTGTTGTCTCTGTGTATTATTGGTATAAGCTGAATGCAGACGGGAACAACAAACGACTTCTACAATGTTGTCTGTGTCACAATGTTGTCCCGATTTTTGTTAGATATCGCTTTCTCAATATTAAAATTAAGCCCTGTCTTTCCATTGAATGAGTCTTTGCTAAGCACGAATTGAAAAAAAAACCTAACTGGCATGGTATTAGAGACTTATTATTCTATGATTTTTTCAGGTGATCATATTGTTTGTCATCAGGTCATTTAATTTTTGAAAATCGTATCAACTTGAAAAATTGAAAATACTTGAATTGTCTTGTTTCGAAGAGATCTGGTAAAGAAAACGGGGAATTGAATAAACATTTGGTTATTATATCTCTAGTGTAACTTTTACAAAGATTAGAATTTAGTTTCCTTTGAGTAGCTTGTATTTTTGGTTTCCGCTAACTAGGATTAGTAAGGAATAAATGCTATTAGAATTTGAGTTAACTTTTTTTTTCAGTTGAATTTACATAAATCTACCTCAACTGATAAATTGTCGTTATGCAAGAAAACTTTGTTTGATATTGGACATGAATATTCGTCTCTTCTTCTCGAGGAGAGTATATATATATATATATATATATATATATATAGTCATCCGCAGACAGATCTGTTTCTCTTTATCACAGCTCATCAGCACGGTTAGACAGCCGATTGCTTTTTACCCAGGATTGAAACCCGACTGAGCTACGGGCGTATAGGAGGCATACCTTTGAGGGTGTATATTACCATTATACACGCCCAATAGCTGAGAGTGTTCTTATTCATTGCTGAATGAACGATGTGTAGATGCCAGAATAGCTTCTGTTTTTCAATATATATATATATATATATATATATATATATAACGACCTTGAATAGGTTCTCGTTGTTTTCCAGGAGGTAGTGTTTCCAAACCTGCGTGCGTGTTGTTTCAGATGGTAGTGCATCTTACGAAGATGCTGAAAAATGGGTCGACTCCTGGTTAGCCTCAAAAGACTTGTCGTATTTCTGACGTAGAATTCAAATGCCCATAGAAAACTAGAACAAAATAGCGGCTATCGATGGACAATGCTTTCAGTGACATGTTTCTTACTAATTTTTGTAAATAAAACATTACTTTGCATGAAAAATCAACGATAACTTATTCAAGTTTCTACTATATATATATATATATATATATATATATATATATAGGAGAGAATGGCAGCCTGTGAAGATGGAGTGGATAAATGGATAACGCAAAAGATTTTACCAAATTAATATAAAATATCATTCGATAAAATTAAAGCTCAGTTGATATTATCCGAAGCAAATATATTGAAACGAAAACTCAACACAACTAAAATGTTATAAATACAGAATTTATTTCAGCAATATCATTTTTAAAACTCCCTCGTTCAGGCCATTGATGAATAAATAAATTTTAATTTCACTCAGAATATGTTTTTAAAAAGATTTATAAGAAAGGCATTTTTTTTATCAGGAATCTATTGTTAGTAGATACATCAAATCCAACTTAATAATATGTGTGTGATTTCATTCTTCTTGCTTGTGGATAATTGTTTTATGTATTAGTATTGTTGACTTAACAACATATATATATATATATATATATATATATATATATATCAGCTTCTAACAAGAACGGCATAGCTTGAGCTGTTGCTCTTGATATCTCGAAAGCATTTGACAGGGTTTGGCATGCTAGCCTTCTGCGCATATTCCAGAGAACGTTATTTCTGGGCGATTATTTTCTTTATTCCAATCGTTCTTATAAAACTCTGAAATGAAGGTTGTTTTAAACGAGCAAACTTCCAGATACTTTCAAACGAACACAGGTATCTCTCTTTCGGATCTTCATCCTGCATTATCCTAATATAATCAGTTTTCAAGTAGGTATTTTTACAGGTGACAATATCATTTTATTCCGTCTCAATAGGAAATCTGTCAAGGTTGACAAAGTAAAACGGGTGACATTCAAAATGACCACTAATCTGTGGAATTCTCTTCCAAACGATTGCTTCCCCGACGGCTACAATCTCCAGGAGTTTAAATGTAAGGTCAATACACACCTCCTAACACACTAACCTGCTCCCATTCTATCAAGCACTCTTCCCATCTGCCCGACCCTCATCCTCGCTATCCTTACTCATCTGTCACTTTCCTCCTGACATTCCCTATGTCTATCCACTCCTTCTCTTTACGTTCCCCTATGTAGCCCCATGCGCAATAGTGGCAGTGGAATGCCTTGCTTGGGATGAGATGATTAAAAAAAAAAAAAAAAAAAAATCTGTGATTGAATGGGGTAGCAAATGGCTCGTAAATTTTAATATTTCCAAAACGAAACTGTTCTCATTTAACCTATATAATTATATATATTTAATATATAGCTGCATCTACTACTAGAAAAGTTGGGTCACTGTGTCGGGCCAGGAAGTTTTTCTGTCAGAATACATTATGCATATTATAAATTTACCATTCGTCTATGCATTAAATAATGTTGCCATATCTTCTATTGATCTTGATGTTCTTGACAGAATCCAAAGTAAGATCTACAATGTAATCGATCCTGACACGGCAGCCCGTCTTCAGTCACTTTCTCACCGACTAGATGTAGTATTTTTATGGCAACTGCTCTGACGTGCTTTCTTTTTCACTGGTTCCCCGACCACATGTAAACACACGTGCTACAAGATTGGCATCAATGTTTCACTGTTTTAACGTCGAAATATTTAAATGTAACAGTCTCTTCAACTCTAACAGTTTCTTCTCTTGCATTTCCCGTTTGTGTAACATCTTTCCGTTTGCTTGCTTCCCTGAAAACTACAATTTCTAAAAGTGTAAAGGTAATGTCAATTGTCAGCCTTTTCTCTTTCATTTCCATCTATCTCTTATCCTATCTTCGGCATCCCCTGTACATCTTTGTGTATCATTGTAACTCCTTGCGCATTAATAACGGGCATATCTTTTTTGGGATAAAATGATTATATAAAAAAATTTCGAAAAAATTGATTTTCTCTTAGAAATGGGGATTGTTCCTTACAACCTCAAGTCTATCACTGACTTCATTAGGAGTTACCTGTACTGTGTTCATATTTACGACTGTAAAACCTGGTGATTTTGCCAATGATAAGTACGTAGTATGAAGGTGATTTTCAATTGCATGAGCAAACAGATAGGATCGAACTCACTGCTCTGTCGTAACTGTTATAGCAAGGAAAGCTTGCGAATAACTCAATGTTCCCAGTCATGTATTATTAACAAATGAAAAAATAATTTCAGTAACATGCAGTTATCAATAACGTAAACACAGACTCAAACTTTATATTTGTTAATAAAAATAAAGTACTAATAATTTCTTTATAACTCACGTTGAAACACCAGTTCCCATAAGATTACCGAAGTTAAGCGTCGAGCCTGGTCAGTACCTAGATGGGTGACCGGTTGGGGATACTAGGTGTTGCGAGATTAGATGTGCTGGATGATGGGGGGTCGGAATTGTTAATCGAGGAGCCGGGTTTTACTTCCAGTTTCGGTCGTGTCCATTGTATTCACGTACGCGCAAGTACCCATTGGAAACATATTGGCTTTTCCCCAGATATGGGTTAATTCTTCTCCTATGTGCCTTGTCCTTTCGAGACGTAGGCGATTATGGCTTTCTACGTATCCCTATCCTTAGTGGATCTTAGCAGGCTTTTTCTTGTTAATCCACCCAAGCCTCGTTCTGTCATCCACCTGCTCAGGCCCTTCATATATGTTATCAGCTGTTTTCCCCTGTATCTTTTCCCCTCTATCTGGCCTGTTAGTATCAGGTTCTCCAAGCCCTCCTTCCTCATATCATGTCCCAGAACTTTACCTGTCTTTTCCTGATGCTCAGTATTAAGTTCCTTTACGTTTTCGACCTTTCCAAAACCTCATCATTGCTCACGTGATCGATCCATGATATCACAAGCATCCTTCTGTGGAGCCACATTTCAGTTGCTTCAAGTCTTTCCTTCATCTTTGATGATATTGTCCAGCTTTCACTGCCATATTGAAGAACGGACATCAAATAACAATCCAGTACTCTTTTCTTTGTTTTTAGTGAAATATTTCTGTTTCTTAATACTCTACTCAGCTTCTCGAACGGGTCCCTCGCCATGTCAATTCGCCATCGGATCTGTGTGTCTCACTTTCCAGATATTTAAATTCTTGTTCCTGATTGATTTGAGTGTCCCCACCTGTATTTGACATTTGGGGCTGCTCTTTCATGCATTCAATTTTCTTGTAGATTATTTGTAGCCCTTTCTTTTCACTTTCTTCAGCTACCTTCTGTGGAATTTCTTGTAGTTTACTTTCCGTGTCTGCTATCAGCGCTGTATCATTTGCGTACCTTATGTTGTTTAAATTGTGGTCTTCGATGACAAATCTTAGCAGAATCAGAAATGTTTCGCTGTACAAGTTGAATAGACCCGGTGAAAAGGTACATCCTTGTCTTACCCCACTTTTCTTTTGTTAATTAGTTAGACCAAAACATCATTAACTAAAAAAAATTGCGTAAAAAATATTTAGATTTTGGCATAGAGCTTGATATGTATTTACACAACAAAAAAGAAATCAGGGGTGGATTTGACACTGCATTTATATTATGAAAAGTTTGCTTCATTTTTTTATAATCATATCACCAAAAGCAAGGCATTTTACTGCTTCTGTTTTATAGGGAGTTACATAGGAGGAAAATTATGATAAATAGTGACAGGTTATAGGGTGGTGTAAGAAAGTGGGTAAGAGAAAGATGAGAATACTAATGAGAGTGAAGTGGACAGAGAGAGAAGCATGAGAGAGAAGAGGCAGGTTATTGAGACAGATGACTATTGACTTTACATTTAAATTCTTGGAGATTATAGCTGTCGGTGAAGCAAGTAAATTCCACATGCGGGAAGTGCAAGAAAAGAAGCTGCTGGAATAGAATTTATTTTATTGGTCACAGTAAAAGGATCTAGTTGCTAATCTTGTGGCATGAGTAAATTCATATATAGGGAGCATAAAGTTCATCGGAGCTGAAGGAGTGAAAGGATTTGTAGAAGAGACACAGGGGAGCCACATTAAGCCGGTGAGAATGTGACTGTACCTGAGCTGCCATAGCGGGATCGATTACATTACAGATATTCCGATGGATTTTTTCATGGACACCTAGGTGCATAATCTAAATTAAAATGAAAATAATATTGGGGAGAAGAGCGTCGAACAAATGCTAATCTACAGAAATATTTCTCAATAGTTTTTTTTTTCGTATTTCTATTTCTTTTATTCTTTTAATTTAAGTAATACCTTATCTACTTAACTTATTCTAAGATTTAAGCCACTAACGACACAGGTAACCAATTTATTATGACATTCTGCATATTATTGATTCTTTTTTCTTTTTTATGATAAGGTTCTTATTCTTTTTTTTTTAATCGTGTCACCCCAAGCAAGGCATTCCACTGCCACTATAGCGCAGGGCTATTTCCGCTAACAGCTACCACTCGCAGTCATTTACGACCAAAATGGCAAAATAAGTTTATTTTACCAAATGGCTTGTAAAGGTGAGTGGGATAAGCTGGGTTGGAAAGATTTATTTATTTATTTATTTATCGAAACTCGCTAAAGTTATGTCTTTTTTAAAAATATTTTTTGCTTGATTCTATGGTTCATTTGAACGAGTTTGTAATTTACAAAGAAATTTTTTCCCAGGGATTCTTTCCGCATATCTTTTCTGCATTCGAAATGGTAATGATCTTGATTGAAGAATTCAAACTGCAAGCCGGGGCTAGCGATTCCTATCAATTGTCGTGCTGTGCCACAAGTCTTTCCTCGTGTCACTCGGACATTTCTTGATGCGCAAAAAGTGATTATTATAAATAAAATCGAATTGCAAAAAGGTCAGTGCAAACATGTCTTATTTGATAAGATAAAAACCAATATTTAAAAAATTCATTTTATTTTTTGTATGTCCGTGACAATCTCCCAATGATTGCAGATGACATTTCTTACACTGGGACAACTTAAATGTTTTGAAAAGTTCAGTATCAAAACAACGGAATCATTTAACAAGAATCTCGGATAATATGTTTTTACATGAAAAAATTTTGTCAAAAAGTAAATGAGTGAAGGATAGTATTCCCCAAAGTTAAAGTGACAGCATTTTTCTAACGAAAAATATTTTTCATTAGGTTCGCTCAATCATAAAAATGGATCTAATCCGCATAAAACATTAATGTTGTACGTTCATGTGTTCCCGAGATATAGCGCAAACGATATATAACGCTGGTTAACATGATTTCAGTCAGTCAGTTAAGTGCCATACGTGATAAATGCTTGGGCGATCATGTCTCAAAAGAAACATGACTGACTGGGCAGAAGATTATCCTGCAGTAGGTTGTCATTAAACCTGTCCTATTATATAACCCATAACTGGAGGGAAGAGATGGATTAATGCCTTCCCAAGGGTATTTGCGCCTAAGTGAATGCAACGGATTCAACTAGAATTCGAACTCGGCTCCTCGATTTCTCATTTCGAGCCGATATCGACTGCACCACAAATCACACAAAAAAGAAAAGATTCCTCTTTTTTGTTTATGGAGTGAATGAGAACCGAACACATATCCTTCACTTAACCTGTGTTGATTATCACGAGTCGGGTAAAGTTACAGATTGAAACCGCTAGCTACAACTTCATCTGTTCTTTTTACCTGACACTCAACCCATGCGACCACCAACACGATTTAAGAAGCAAGTGATGTTGCTGATTCCGAAAATGAGCTTAGATTTTTATGGTTAGCTACCGTTTTTGCTGTACTGAAATTGCTCATTTTTGGAGAAAAACATTAAATTTACGTTATTGGCTGATCGCAACATCTAGTTAATAAATGTCGTAGAAACTTGTCAATTTTCATACAGGCGGAACAATTTATGTCATCCATCTGAAATAACCATTTTATGAGAGAAAAGTGTTTTGAGCCTAAAATTTTAAAAGAGAAGTACCGATTTTTTTCAATTGATCGCCCAAATTCAAATTAACTGATAAATCAATAATACACTTTATCAGCAAAACGCTAATATGTGTATTAAGGTTCGTTTTTCTCATAGCCATTTAGATAAATTTCCGGATAATTGCGGCGATGTGAGTGATGAGAAAAGAGAACGATTCCATCAGGATATCAAATCAATGAAAGAGCGATATTAGGAACGTTGGTACAAATGAATGATCGCTGACTACTGCGGTATTATCAAAAGGGACGTAAATAATATTGAATGTGACAGACAATCAAGAAAGAGAAAATTTTTGCTATAGTTCTAATGTTCATGAAGGTTTCTATATCTGCTGTTAGTTTATTAAGTGATTTGATGAAAATACATGTTGGTCTTGGTATATTCAGTCGTGTTATTTTTTAAGGTTTATGGTCTGCTTGTTATGTAAAAACTAGAATTTCCCTATAAGGAAAACTATTTGCTGATTTAAATACGAATTGAGAGGTTTTTTTTTATTTAATTTTGAGAAATATTGCATTTGGTCAATATCATATATATAAAAAACAAATGAAAAATGTTTTTTCCCCAAAAAATGAGACATTTTTGTACAGCAAAACCGATAGTTTACGAAGAAAAAGTATGGTCATTTTCAGATTCAGCGCGCTCAAATTAGCTAAAAAAGATCTTTTATGTCTCGACAACATTTCAATTTTTTTGTTGACTACCGCAATAGCACACTTGGACGCCTACTGAATTTCAAATTTCACTAAAATTAAAGAAGAGGCTCTTGAGATATGGCCATTTTTCTGTTTTTACAGCCTTTTAAATAGAAAATTGAGTATTTGTTTTTTTAGGCATTTTTACATCAACTTGCGTATATAAACAAACGCTTTCATATTATATTCCAAATAATATCTTTTTAATTAATACTATTCAAAATACATTATAACAACATTATTAAATAATCCACGAAAAGTAAAGAACAACTATATTCCGTTTCCAGAGTAAATTGCAAGTAAGTATGACGGGAACTGAGTAAGGTATGAAAATCTGAGGCGTCAAATATATGTTTCTTTATTGTCATATTAACGACATTTCAGCAGTTGTACGCTCCGAACTTCTTCAGATGATTGGAATTTTAAACTGAACCCTTCATTTTTATCACTGGGGTAAATTGTTCTCTCCATGAATGTGTTTTCTTTTCCCCATATTATTATAAGTTATATGCTAACTGTTTCTTTCTCGTTCATGGAAATCTTTTCTTGCTTTCCATTCAACTTTGATCTTAAAAAATTTAAATGGAATGTCAATCGTTATCTTCTGTTTTCTTAATTCCTGTTCTTTTATTATTCTGTCTCCTTAATTATGTTTTGCTTTTCATATTAATTCAAGTAACGTAAATATTCTTGGGGTTTATGGCATTTTTCAAACAACAGGCTCTCATAGAACACGATGAAGATGTTGGCAAATACAGAACCCAAAGAAATACCCATCGAAACCCTATCGACTTGGGAACACATTATAGTATCAAAGCTAAACTTGTTAGATCATTGCTGTGAAAAGGATTTTCATTTGAATATAAGAGAAAATATGTTTGTTATTTATGGATGTGGAAAGACAAAAAAATTATATGTGGGCTTAATTTAATTAAGCAGAATAAACATCTACTTTAAATTTGAAAGAAGTTTGTATTTTTGGGGGATACATGATTTATTTTTTCAGTCTTAACGACAAAATTGTCAATCGATCAAAACCCCTGTCTAGACTCCATTTCCGTTCATGTATTCATTATTGTTACAAAATTGTTCTCTTAGTTTTCTCTGTATCTCATCATTTTCAAAATCAAAACCAAAAAAAAAAAAAAAGGAAAGAGAGAAAGGAAACATTTTTATATTTTTGATCTAACTTAAAGGGACATTTGAGTGTAATTATACTATTTTTCGATTCAAAATGCATTTTATTCAAGTTTTCTAAAACTCCTCATTTGTAAAGAAAATTTTTGATCTCTATTTTTTGATTAAAAATTTTAAAATTCAGTTCTTATTTTAATAGAAATTATTTATTATTATATTCTAATACAATTCTTGATATTATAATACAATTTTAAAAAAATCTATTTAATTATTAAAAATTTAAATACTAATTTAATTATTTTAATATCTATTTAAGTATTATTCTTTTATAAAATAAAACATATTATTAGATATATATGTAAGTTAATAAACATTTGTATTTTTTAGTGATTTATTTTATTATTTTTAATGAAAAAGCTTTTTAACCATATTCTAAGGTGAACTTTCTGCAATATTTATAAATGACATATATTTCATTAAGTTTATTTAATAGATTTTTATTCTTAAGAAATGTAATAATATATAGTTTTTCATATAGACACAAGGAGCATGCGTCGTTTACAGACTTAAATATTCTAGCTGTTTTAAAATTTTATATTTTAATGTGTATGTTTTATTTGTTTCTTTTAGATACTAATAATATTTGATAGGGATATATATATATATATATATATATATATATAGATAGATAGATATTCTATTTGTAATCGAATTATTACGCGACCAATGTTTCTACCATGAGTGGTGTCTTCAGGCGACTTTTAATAACTGATTTTATCGTTTACCGTTTTTTTGTTTTTTTTTTATGTTTTTTTAAAAACGCTCACGTAACGGTAGTTTTTTGAACGCTCACGTGGTAGGGAATTTTCGAACGCGCAGTTTTTAAAATTACAAGAAATTATAACGTTTTCATCCATGGTTGTATGAGCCTGGAAGATATTTTTTTAGTATGGTTACACTTAGTCATAATTTCTGTTCTTTCATTCAATAGTTCATTTTTGTTTGGGAATAGCGTAATCGCTAACTTTTCTTCCTGGTACAGTCTACATATTTTGCCACTGTTGTAAGGCTTGGCTGTTTTTACTATGCACCACGTTATGTCTTGGTCTTGTCCATATTTTGATTTCATTTTCCACACGTGGCTAGCCAATTTTGTACAATTTTTTAGGTTTTCTATTTTGGATGTAGACTTGTGATTGAACCACTTGATATTAAAGGTGTCTTTGGTTGATCACAAAGATATTTTATTTTGATAAATGTATATTTACCTTGTAAATGTCTTCTTTTGTATTGCAAAGTTCTTGAAGTGGGCATTTATTCTTGTCCCTGCAGTTACATTCTTGATTCGAGATGTTTTTATGTACAATGCTGTCTAAATTTCTGGCGTTTTGTTTTTTTATGAAACTATCTAAATTACTAACACAACTATAACTTATCTTTATTGTGTTTCTATTGAAAATGTTGTTTCGTTCTGATCCTTTTGGAAAGTGTCTATCTATCAGTTTTAAAATATTTGTCCTATTTGGATCTTTATCGCTTTCTTTTTTCATTAGTAAAGTATTTATTACGCACCCCAGGTTTCTAACTTTTCGTTGTCTTCAGTATTATCTGTTGAATATATGATGTATTATCTGTTGAATATATGATGTATTATCTGTTGAATATATGATGTATTATCTGTTAAATGTCATTGGCATTGAAGTGTTACCACTTATCAGTCAGCTCTTTGATATTTTTTCTGAGTAGGATTCCACAAGTTTTGATGTAAAAAATGTCTACGAAAAATACTTTAATCTGCTTCTCAAGAGAGAAAATTTTCTCTCAAAAACGTTTTGCAAGATCACAAAATGTAATAGTGAATTGTTATATGATCAACTGAATGTGACAGGTGGAGATGAACAGGCTAATCGAGATCCTATCATTCCACCTTTTATTCGTACTTCAGGTATTTTTGCATTGTCATGAATGAGAACACCTTTTTTCTTTTATTTAAACGAACGGATGACGTTTTTCAATAAAACTTTGATGGATACGCTGCAGCTGTGTGGCGTCAAAATGTGCTTCTAATGCATTATAGCGCTTTAAGAATTCTAAATGAATAATAAATGAATAAATGGCGGATGTGCGTTGTGGTGCAGTGGATATCGACTCGAAACGAGAAGTCGGGGAGCTGAGTTCGAATTCCAGTTGAATTCCTTGCATTCACTTACGTAAAAACACCCTGGAGAGAGGTATTCATCCGTCTCATCCCTCTACTTATGGGTTAAATATTAGGACAGACTGGGTTTTATACCCTGGGCTGGCAACCAGTCTACCGCAGAAAGAAATGGCAACCTACTCTGGGATAATATTCTGCCCAATCATTTATGTCTCTTTCGAGACATGATCGCCTAAGCGTGTATCATGTATGGCACTTAACTAACTGATTGAGATGAATAATAAACCTGTCGATTCCTTTACACACTAAACATTAGATTTCTGTTATGGTGCTAAGCCTTTAACGGTAGTTTGCATAACATTTATAATTGTCAATCCACCGCCTTTTGCATTGGCCATTGTGGTATGTAACCAACTTTTCATCACATGTGACAATTACAGAATGGTTAATTACGAAGATACATTAACTCTTAGAACTAATTTCAAAGACGGATACCATTTATACCTCGATGTAATGTTAATGGTTAAGGCAATTCATATAATGATAACCACCACAGACAACCGCACTTCCCTCCCATTAGCATGGAACAGGCTTGCCTCCCAGAGAATAAATCACTACGCCTGCTTGGCCTGACACTCGCAGCGGACCCCAAGTGGAATGACTACGTCGAATCCATTGCTAAATCCGCAGCTATGAAAGTCGGCTCTCTGTGCAGGGCCCGGAAATTTTTTCTGTCTGAATCTATCCTGCAATTATATAAATCCACCATCCGCCCGTGTATTGAGTACTGCTGCCACATCTGTTCGGGTGCCCTTTCTATTCTCCTCGGGGTTCTTGACAAAATACAGCGAAGAATCTGTAACGTGATTGATACCGACTTGGCTGACCGCTTGCAGTATCTCTCTCACCGGCGTGACGTGGCTTCCCTGTGCCTCTTCTATAAATACTTTCATGGCTTCTGCTCTGACGAACTTAAATCACTGGTACCCCCTAGATGTGAATTTGCACGAGATACTAGCTTTTACAGTGAAACCGATGAAATGTAACCGCAATTTCTGCTCCAACAGCTTCTTTCCTCGCATTTCCCGCCTGTAGAATTCCCTACCGCATGCTTGCTTCCCCGACGGCTACAACCTCCAGGAGTTTAAATGTAAGGTCAATAGACACCTCCTAACACACTAACTCACACCCACTCTCTCCAACTCTCTCCCTATGTACATCCTAAGTCGTCTATCACCCTCCTTCTGACATTTCCTATACCCAATCGCTCTATGTAACCCCCTCCGCTATAGTGACAGTGGGATGCCTTGCTTGGGGTGACACGATTAAAAAGAAAAAATTCATAATAATAATAAAAAAAACGACATGATGTAACGGATAGCATGCTTGTCTCGTTAGAATACCTAAAATTTAATAGTGAGTTCGATCCTTACTGGGTACCTTGGACTTATGTCACAGCTAACCTGAGCTTAAACAATCACCGTAATGGTAATATTACTTTTAGTTTTCGTACCGAAAAACAACTTATTTTTCAGTAAGAATGAATTAAAACAATATACTGATTATTTTGAAAAGGCCTCCAGCAGATTTAAGCCATTCAGTCAGTTAAGTGTCATACGTGATACACTGTTTGGGCGATCATGTCTCGAAAGACACATGACTGATTGGGCAGAAGATTATCCCACACTAGGTTGCCATTGCTTTCTGCAGTAGATTGGTTGCTAACCAAGGCTATTGAACTCAATCTGTCCTATTATTTAACCCATAACTGGAGGGAAAAGACCAATTAATACCTTCCCCAAGGGTATTTACACATAAGTGAATGCAAGGAATTCAACTGAAATTCGAACTTGGCACCTCGATTTCTCGTTCCGTGTCGATATCCACTGCATCACAACGAACATCCCGTTTTAAGCTATTACTCAAAAAGTTGCGCAATGTGTTAATCATGAACCCTAGTGGAATAATAAACCTTTTTTAACACTCATAGTTATTAGTTTTATATTCAGTGAATATTTCATGGAAAAAAATTTTAATGTAAAAATATGAAACATATATCCATTGATACCGTAATAATGATTTAAACTATTTATTTTCAAAATTTCAATCAGTTTATATATGCATTAAGGCGTTTTGGGTACATTTTATTCATTTGTTACTTTCATTTCAGACAGTTTTATCTTCTTCTTATAACATAACAGTAAACTTATTACTGATTTCATTGTTAATCATTAATTTTGTATTCAAAAGATATTTCTTATTTTTAACAACTTCATCATATCTTCTTTTTCTTCGAATTACATGTGATATCTATTTAACTGTTGATGGTGTTGAAAGCCCTCAGGGGATATGGTTTCTGTTATTTGGTACTGTTCTTTGTTCTTGATTATGTGGCGCTAGTCGATAAGGTTTATTCTTCAACAATACAAGCTACATTCGCTTAAAGCAAATATAACCACTGAACTAAAAAAAAATGTATCCCGTTGAAAGTTTGGATTTCTGGACAGGTTTGCAATCATGCATGGCATCCATATAGTAGCGCCGATCTAACGCGCTTTTTCAAAGCATGACTACCTAAACTTATTTATAAATGGAACTTTGTCTGTGTGTGTGTGTCTCTCTCTCTCTGTGTCTGGGTCTCTGTGTGTGTGTCCGTTACCTATAGACTCCGAAACAGCTGAACCGATTTTCCTGAAAATTTACACTGTTGTATTATAAGCGTCTGCGCCGTATGTATGAATTTATTCGAGCCACTAGTTGCTGATCTTGTGGATCGAGTAAATTCATACATACGGGGCACCAGTGAGCTAAGTTTATCGGAGCAGAAGCCGTGAAAGTATTTGTAGAAGAGACACATGGAAGTCACATAACGCCGGTGAGAAAGTGACTGTAAATGAGCTGCTAAGTCGTGATCGATCAAATTACAGATTCTACGTTGGATTTTTTCAAGGATCCCTAGGTGGATAGCAGGGGTACCCAACCAGATATGGCAGCAGTTTTCAATGCACGGGCTTAAAAACGTATGTTTTTAGTTGAACAATTTGCTAACTTAGTGACACTTCACGTTGAAACACAAGTTCCAGGACGATCACCCAAGTTAAGTAACGTTGAACCTGATCATTACTTAGATGAGTGACAGCTTAGAAGTATCAGGTACTGTAAGCTTGGATGTGCTGGTGGTGTAATGGATAATGACTCGGAATTGTTAATCGAAAAGCCGAGTTCCAATTCCAATTGGTTCAGTATATTCACTTACTCATAAATACCCTTGGGAAAGTATAACACCACATCTTCATCGCCAGTTATAAGTTAATTGTACTTGTATCGCTGAAACCATTATTATCACAAAACAAAATTGCGTAAAAATAGTTAGATTTTGGCATTAAATAATCCATGCTCGGATGAGCTTAAGTCACTGATGCCTCCTCAACAGGTGTTTACCCGTGCAACCAGACTGGCAACTGGGTCCCACCCATTCACAGTCAGGTTAGCCAAATGCAGACGACAATTCTACTCCTTCAGCTTCTTCTCTCGCACTTCCCGCCTGTGGAACTCGCTCCCGTATTCTTGCTTTCCTGACGGCTACAACCTCCAGAAATTTAAATGCAAAGTTAATACTCATCTACTAACCACTGGCCTCTAGCTCTCTCCCCTCCCCTGTATAACCTTCCCTTTCTCTCCACCTATGTATATGTCATCGCACCTGCTTTCTCAGCTTTTTATTGTTCCTTTCTAACTAGCTTGTACTCCTCACTCTTTTCTAATTAATCTTTTTACATTTATGTAACCCCCTGCACATCAGTGGCATTTCTGCCTTGCTCGGGGTGAAATTATAAAAAAAAAAATGCCGCAAAACAACCAACCAAAGATGAATCAACCTCTTCTTCCCATCTATGGATTAATTAGTAAGACTTGTATCACTGAAACCATTATTACTTCAAAAAACAAAATTGCGTACAAAATATTTATATTTCGGCATTAAATAACTCATGCCGTTAAAGAAAAAAGCAACCAACCAAAGGTATGAATCTTCCTCATCTCATCCATCTATGGGTTAATTAGTAAGATTTTTATAATATTAAAATTGTTATTATCTGAAAAAGAAAATTGCGGAATTAAATAACCCACTGGGGTTGATATGCCGCTAAAAAAACAAGAACCAACCAAAAGTAAGGATCCACCACTTCTCCTCTATCTATGGATTAATTACTAAATAATGTATTGCTAAATTCATTAATATTTCAAAACAAAATTGCTAAAAATAGATAGATTTCGGCATTAAATAACTCACTGAGGTTGATATATCTAAAAACCAAAAAAGAAAAAAGAAAAGAAAAACAACCAAAAGCAAGAATCCATCACTTCTTCATCTATGGGTTAATTAATAGAACTTGTATGGCTAAAACAGTTTTTTTATTATTATTTTATTATTGTAAAAAAATTGCGTAAAAATATATAGATTTCGGCATTAAATAACTCACTGAGATTGATATGTCGCTAAACAAAAAAAAAACAAATAACATGTAAAAATCAAACTCTTCTTCATCGATGCGTTCATTAGTATAACTTATATCATTAACCCTGTTATTGTCTCATGATATGCCACTAATAAAAAAACAAAACAATATTTATGAATGTTATGTAGCAATCTGCATTTATATTTATGATTGTTGTTGCCCTATTTTGGTAAAGTTTTTAAATTCAAATATACGGGACATGTCAGATGTGCGTTGTGGTGCAGTGGATATTGGCTCGAAAGAAGAAATCTGGGAGCCGAGTTCGAATTCCAGTGGAATTCTTTGCATTTACTTGCGCACAAATACATTTAAGAAAAAGGTATCATTACGTCTCTGCCCTCCAGTTATGGGTTAAATAACAGAACAGATTAGGTTCTATAGTCTTGATCGGCAACCAGCCTACCACAGAAAGCAATGGCAACTTACTGCGGGATAATCTTCTGCCCAGTCAGTCATGTCTCTTTCGAGACATGATAGCCCAAATCTTGTATCACGTATAGCACTTAACTGATTGACATGGGATATGGCACATAGAAAAAGAAGAATGACGTAACGCAATCTAGGGGAGGTAATTCAGTATTTGGCATGTAAAACGTACGAAAAATATTAGTAAAAAATAGATGGTAAAATAACGTCAAAAGTTTATCCTGTAGCGGGTTGAACACAAAATTTAATCTCTTCGTGAGAGTCAAGAGGCCAACCACCCCTTAAAGATTCATTCGAATCTATTCAGTGGGTCATGATATATGTTAACCACAAACAGACAGATAGAAAAATAAACAAACATCAGACACAACTCGACTAAATGCAATACCTTTGCATGAAGGCAGAGGTAATAAATATGCTAAAAAACTTATATACAAAATTCGGAATATTTATTCGAATAAGAAATATTGCAAAAATGAATATCGAAGCAGTGTCTTCAGTCAGTCAAGTGACATACATGATACACGCTTTGTGCGATTATGTCTCGAAAGAAACATGACCGACTGGGCAGAAGATTATTCCGCAGTAGGTTGCCATAGACTGATTGCTAGCCAAGGTTATAGAACCCAACCTCTTCTATTATTTAACCCCTAATTGAAGGGAAGAGAGTGATTAATACCTTTCCCGAGTGTATATGCATGTAAATGAATGCAAGGTATTCGACTAGGAATTCGAACTCGGCTCCCTGATTTGACGTTCTGAACCGATACTCACTGCACCACAACACACTTCCGAGCAGTGTCTTAAATACGGATAAAATTAAGTGCTTAAATATTTTTTGTATAATTGTTTTTTTTCAAGCCATTGATAACATCATAAGGGCCATTCACTTTTTAAATGAATTTTATTGTAGAGTTTTTGCCTCGGTTTCATATAATAAAGAAAGAACCAGTTATATTTTTTTTCAAACACGAGTGGCGCCCCAAAGTCATTTGCAGGATTGGAACCAGGCTTTTAATTACTTATTTCTTGCCGGAAGATTCATTTCTTGACAGCATTCATTGAGTTCTGTGCGTTGAAGATCTGAAATTAATTTGTGTGCTGTTAAATTAAAGTTGCTCACCAACTAAACTGAACAGAAGCTAAAAAGTACGATGAGAAGTGTAAAGAAAAGTAAAATATGTCGAAAACGATATGTGCGTGTCTGCGTAATTAACAACTGAATCGTGTGCATGAACAAATTAGAGGATTATGCTGTAAAGTCAATCTTTCTTGTATCAAATGAATGGTGCTATCACCTTTAAGCTTAAATTTAATTGAGGCAACTAGTAGGTATTAAAATTTATTTTTTCCGCTCTGAATAAATTTCGGCTCCCTGTGGTTTGGAGGAAGGAATAATTTACTGAGACTTATTGAAAGGATGTACGTTGTGGGGTAGTGGATTTCGACTCGGAACGACAAATCGGGCAGCTAGGTTCGAATTCCAGTTGAAATCCGTGCATTCACTTAAGCACAAATACGCTTGGGAAAGATATTAAACAGTCTCTTCTCTCCAGTTATTGGTTAAATAATAGGACACATTGATTTCTTTAGCCTTGGTTGTCAATCAGTCTACCGCAGAAAGCAATGGCAACTTACTGTGGGATCATCTTCTGCCCAGTCAGTCATGTCTCTTTCAAGACATGATCGCCCAAAGTGTGTATCGCGTATGGCACTTAACTGACTGAGTGAAACCCGAACCTTGTCTGCGTGCAAAGCTTCGTTCAACAAGAGCGGAAGGAATCAATGTTTTTCTACAGCAATATATTGTTTTGGTAAACGAGATTTTTAAGAAATGGCTACTGGAGCCGGTTAAACTCTAAAATCCTTGTGTTGAACAATAAATAAATTTTGAGAAACTGTTGGTTATGAAAATCTCTGCATTACGACCATTGACGACAGTGAGAGACACGACGAGAGAGGAGAAGTAGAAGGGATGCTTTCTAAAAGCGTTTAAAAACCTGACCGAGCGTAGATTCAAAGAAACTTATTTGTCAAGGAAAACTTGACAAATTCAGGACAGAATTATATTGCATTTTCAGAACGATTATTGCAAAACATCCGTCTTTTCCACGCTATAAAACAAGTCAGTTAAGTGGCATTTGTGATACACGATTTGACAGTCAGACAAATTTTCCTCAGTAGGTTGCCATTTCTTTCTGCGGTTGACCGGTTGCTAACCAAGGCTACAGAACTCAGCCTATCCATAGCTTGAGGGAGAAGAGACAGATTCACAAATTTCATATCTATTTGCAACTGAAGAATTTGACTGGAATCCGAACTCGGCTCTCCGATTTCTCATTTTGATCCGATAGCCACTGCACCACAATGCACTTCCCAACAGATAAATCACCTTGAAATACCGATTCTTGTATGATTTCCAAAGTTAAGCAAAGTCGAGCCTGGCTATTACCTAGATGGGTGACTGCTTGGGAAACCAGGTGCTGTAATCTTGGATGTATGGGTAGTGTAATGGATAATTTCGTGGAATTACAGCAGGACAGTCTGGGTTCTGTAGCCTTGGTTGGCAACCAGTCTGCCGCAGAAAGCAATATCAACTTTCGGCGGGAAAATATTCTACCCAGTCTGTCATGTCATTTTCGAGACATGATCACCAAAGCGTATGGCACTTAACTGACGGGCACTTATTAAGAATTCTGCAGCATTTTAGGCTAAAAAATGCTGCTATGATATCGAGTCAATAACAGATTACCAAGACCTGAAGAACTTGTAAAATCTATTGTTCTGAATAAAGATTCGCATGTTTCTAAATCTGTATTGTAAAACAGTTACCCATCTAAGTACTGACCAGATTCGACGTCGCAGTGATCATTTGTGCTCAAACCTAATTTGGCTGTAAGCTATACATAAAAAATACTTGATAGTATGAATACGTTTCAATCTTTGAGATGTTTTACTCTTTTTTAGTTGATCTTGGGCAATTTGCTCGTTTGAATTGTGAATAAGATTGTCTACTTTTATCAATGATTTAATATTTCATGACTGATTTTAAGACTGCAAATATTTCCATCACATAAGAATAATAATAGACTATTAGGTTTTGACTGCGTGGAAATATGGGTAAAGTCGCTACTTGGTTTCAGTATGAAAATGAATTAAAGAAATAAAGAAAAGATAGAAATAATGTCTGTTTCATTTGTTCCCACTTCTTAAAATAACGATCAGCAATCATATTTATTATTGTCATTGCAATATTTTGTTAAAGTTGTTAAGCTGAAATATTTAACGGTGCGATGTCTACAGATATTTTATCATAAAACTTGCTACATGTTTATTCAGTCTCTAACTTAGAAATTAAAATTCATCAGAAAATTCAAATTGTAATACCGTGAAACGTTCATTATTTAAACTGTTAAATTTAATTTGGGTCATTTCACTACTTTTTCATTTTGAATATGATTAATTATTTTTATCAGCTGAATTTATATCTCGTGATAATTTGGTTTAATGATTGCAAATATTTTCGTCATATACAAAAAGTATATCACGTGATGAGAATTCCGCAAAACGATAATGCGCACGCGCCTTTTTAAATCAACTCCTATCACTTTTTATTAGCCTCTTCCCAAAAATATCAATTTTTTTTTAATCGTATCACCACGAGCAAGGCAGTAACGCCACTGATGTGCAGGGGGCTACGTAATAGTGAAAAGATTGGAAAAGAGAAAGCCGGAAACCACATCCTAAACAGGGAACAAGGGATGAGCCTTTAACCTGTTCAATAGACGTGGGTGGAGTGTGAACAGGGCGCTAGATAGATCTATCTACTTCAATTGAGAAAAAAAATAAAGTGAAAAGATTGGAAAAGAGAAAGCCGGAAACCACATCCTGAACTGGGAACAAGGGATGAGCCTCTACACCTGTACAATAGACATGGGTGGAGTGTGAACCGCGCGATAGTTTAGTCTATCTACTCCAATTATAGTAAACTCAGAAATTTAGAAAAGAGAAGGAAATAAAGAAACGCTATTTGCAAAAACCTGAATTAATTCCAAGCGGGGAGAAATATGAAAAGAATACGCAAAACATTTTTTTTCCCAATTTCATTTTAAAAATATCTAGATTTTTTCATTTTAATTTTTTGGAAGAAAAGTTATTGATTTCTTCTAAACATTTGCCAAGAAATTGCAATCCATATACGAGGGAGAAATTGAAAAAAAAAATATTTTAAGAACTTTCAGAAATTGTTTAAGAATGAAAACGAATCATTTCAAAAAGTCAACTCGCTGACGCATTCCTTTTCAAGAAAATCAAAAGAACGATATTTCTCGGCTGTGCCAAAAAAAACAAAAAAAAAACAAGCGTCGATTTGGGAAGATCACTATGAATGAAACAGACTGCAAATGGAGAAAGAAATTTAATAAAAAAATTTATAAGTAATAAAAGGTTTCTAAAGGTATTTAAGATTGGGCACTCTTTCATTTGTAAGAAATCGAATATACAAATAACTATATAAATATAATATAGTTGTTTGAATATCATTTTTAATAGATACTCTTATTTGAAAAGATTTCTGTTTTTAATTCAAGAGTATATTCTACTAGATTGAGTATTTTAGAGAAATTTTGAATCGCACACATTTTCCTAACACAATTTCTCAAAAATGCTCAGGGTGGTAGATATATATATATACTGTTTAATTAAAAAGATAATATCTAATCAAATACGAGTATCTGTTAAAAATATTATTCAAACAAATGAATTAAATATGTTGGTTGTTAATCCATTTAGCTAACCTTTGGAACTTTCTATAATATAATCATATACATTTGGTTAAATAAAGAAGACGAGGAAAAAAAATTGTGGTACAGTGGATATCGGCTCGGAACGGGGAGCCGAGTTCGAATTCCAGTTGAATCCATTGTATTAACTTACGCGCAGATACCCTTGGGAAAGGTATTAATCCGTCTCTTCCTTCCAGTTATGGGTTAAATAGCATGACAGATTGGGTTCTATAGCCTTGGTCGGCAACCAGTCTACCGCAGAAAGCAATGGCAACCTACTGCGGGATAATCTTCTGCCCAGTCAGTCATGTCTCTTTCGAGACATGATCGCCCAAGCGTATATGACGTATGGCACTGAATTGACTGACTGACGAAAAGTGGGTCTAAATAACTCAGAAGGAGGCATATATTAAATAAGATTCGAAAACCGTTCCTTACAGTACAAGCAGAAATAAAAGAAAAACACATCTATCAACACAGAACAGACACATAAATAATAATTTATCAAATGCACTGGTCATACACAAAAATAATTTTGACTACAATTTCGATTTAAAAATGCTATACTTATAAAAAAAAGAAAGTAATTTACTTAGAACGATATTTCTAGAGAGCACCGCCATCAAATATTATAAATATTAATCTTCGCCCTGTTTTTTTCTAATCTCATGTTTCCCAAGTGAAAAAAAAAATGCGTTCCCAAGTTAACAGATACAAAAAGCAAATAAACAATCCAAAGAAAACAATTAATTTCCATCATTTTAAAATCCTGTAGCATAAAATGCTATGATGCTGGAAAAACTTAATATAAAATCAATTAAATTTTCCTTGCCAGCCGTATTCAATGAAAGTTGTTTGACAGAAAGGTTGTTACCCATATATATATATATATGAAATGAATTGTTTGAACATTATTTTTTATCGATACTCGTATTTAAGTAGATATTCTTTTTTTTAATTAAACAGTATTATATATTTATATCTACCGGCCTGATTATTTACGATAAATTGTTATTACGAAAATGTGTGCCATTTGGCATGATTCGAACTTGCGACCCCTATTTACATAGGGGAAGCTACCATTTGATCTAGCAACGTCTTAGACCTCTCGACCACAAATAACCTCCAATCTAAACGAGGTTTTTATCAACCTATATAAAATTAACTGGGGGCTATTCGTGGTCGAGAGGTCCAAGACGTTGCCAGATCAAATGGTAGCTTCCCCTATGTAAATAGGGGTCGCAGGTTCGAATCCTGCCGAATGGCACACATTTTCGTAATAATTTATCCTAAATAATCAGGCCGGTAGATATAAATATATAATACTGTTTAATTAAAAACAGAATATCTACATAAATACGAGTATCGATAAAAAATAATGTTCAAACAATTCATTTCAAATTGTCGGTTGTGTATAACCAAGTTTCGTTAATTTCCGTTATATATATATATATATATATATATATATATATATATATATTGTAAGTATGGATGGAACAAAGTTCCATATCTAAAAACACTAATTTTTAAAAAGTGCTCAATACAAAGTAGAGCGAATAATATTTATTTAGATTTTATAACAAATATTTTCTGAATGAAAAATTTAACATGGAAACTTTTTTCATATATGATCTATGATGTTTTAAAATGTGCAATAATTTCAGTTTGAATAATTTATGAGTATTTTTGCCAGAACAATTTTTTTTGGTTATTTAAAATAAAATTCACTTTTCTCTTCTTCCCTTGATCACAGGACGAAAGGCGTTGTCGAGATAAATATAGTTTTTCTTATATATATATATATATATATATATATATATATATATATATATATATATATAATAATAATAATAATTTGTTTTTACCGTAGCTGAAGAGGCAAGATTTTTCTCGCTGATGTCGCTATACAACGTATATAGAATTTTTAATTTTATTTTATATATATATATATATATATATATGCGTGTGTGTCTGTGCGTATGTATACTTGGACAACAACCTTTCTTTCAAACAACTTTCATTGAATAGAGCTAAGGTATATTTATTGATTTTATATTAAATTTTTCTAGTAACATATCATTTTTCTGTTTTGTTGGAAATGTCTATAAAAGGGTCGAAAGCGCTTCAAACGATAAAATCATGTACATTTTTTTTATTCCTTATCTTCAACAAAACAATTAAATCTTCCTTGTCGATCGTATGTGACGAAATACATACACACACACAAATGTATATATATATATATATATATATATATATATATATATATATTCACAGTGCAAAGTAGTGGTTTATACTTCAACTGTACAGGACAGACTTTAGTTAAAATTTCTGGAGACTACATAATCTTGCATTATCCAGTTTGATTAACGCCCGTATCCTTAAACTTTCGGTTATTTTGTCTTGTCACATCGTGCTAGCAGAACTGTAGGACGGTAAGTCGTGGTATAATTTCAGACTCTTAATAAATCGTAAAAATTAATAGAGAAGTAAGCTATTAGACGTTTCAGATATTTCCCCTCATTTACAGTTATATTATATAAGCATTAAACGTTACACTAAATGCATTATTGCTAAAAGCAAATGCTGAGGAAACAACAGCATGGAACATGAAGAACTTCCCCACAACTGGCATCAGTTTTAAAGAAAGTGATTAAAAAAATCCTATACAAAATGTTTTTAAAAGTCAGTGTACTAACCTGATCTCTTTTTTAAAAACATAAAAACGTTTATCCTTAAGCGTAAATCGTTAGACCACATGCTACCAACTGCGTAAAATGAAAAAAATATCAAGTCATCTAAACACACCTGATTCCAAAAGAAATAATGTGTTTTTTTCTTTCAATCGTAAATTAGTTATTTTTATTTTTATTTTATTTTTTTTATTTTTGGGTTCTCGAAAATAACGATATATTTCTTATTTTTAGTTTCATTTAAAAGAAAACATTGTTTCTTTTTTTTTCTTAGTGAAATTGCTTTTGGACAAGGAAGAAACCGTTTTACTTATAACAGACACTCTCGAGGGATATTTCAATTTAAAAACATTAAAGAAATAAAATAAGCTTTGAAAATACATGAATGAATCGGTAGCAAGCAGGCTATTCAAAAAAAAAAGTTTTCGAGTTTATTGAATAAAAATGAAAGTAAAGTAATTGAAAAATAGCATATTACTATTTCGTTTGACTATTTTCTGTCAACTCTCATCTCAAAAAGGGGTTTTAGTTCAAAACTCGGCGATGTGCAGGTGATATAGCGCTTAGAGTGTTGAAGCAAACAGAGATCGAATTCCAACTGATATAATTATATTAACTTTCGCACAAATATCCTTGGGATATCATATCCCCCACACCCAGTTATATATTAAATAGGAGGCTAGACGGTCTTTCTAACATATATACAATAAAGAAAACTGTATTCAAAGTCTTCTGCGGTTTTTGTCATTGATGCTGTTTAAACCAAACTTTAGCTATGTAAGTATCGAGGGAAAACGAATATGCCCGAGTGGTCAGGCCTGTTCAGAAACTCGCAGAAAGTTGAGAAATCACACTGATTTAAGTTTGTCACGAAGAATTCCAGTGGGAAGAAATATTAAAGAATACTTAGAATTCGACATTTTTTCCTATCATATATTTCATTTAATATTTTTTTATTTCTTTCAAACGTTCGCCAGCAAATTGCGAAGTATGCAAAGTGAAGAAAGTAAAAAATAAAATGTAAGAAAATTTAAAAAAGAAATGCCGTAATTTTGAACAGCGCATTTCTTTACAAGAACGTGAAAAAAAAAAAAAAAAAAACTCTCGGTTGCGTCAAAGAGAAACAAGTGCGGATTTGGGAAGATTGCTATGTACGAAACAGACTGTAAATGGATAACAAAATAAAATATATTTTTATACGCATTAAAAGTTTTTAAAAACTTAACACTCTTTCATTCATAAGAAATAAAATATACAAATAAACACAATAGTCAACCAAAAAAGTAATTTGAAATGGTGTCGAAACGCCAAACATCTTATTTAGCTAATTTGAGGGCGCTGAATCTTAAACTGGCCTTACTTTTTGTTAGTTAGCTACCGTTTTTCCTGAATAGAAATATCTCAATTTTGGAAAAAAAACATTTTTTCTAGTTTTTTCTGTATATATTATATTGACCGATGGCAATATTTCTCAAAAGTAAATTCGTAGAAACCCCACAATTCTTATTTGAATCAACAAATGTATGTCTGCTTATTGAGAAATACTATTTTTTAAATAACAGACCTTTAAAAATAACACCCTTGAATATAGATAGACCAACAAGTATTTTCATCAAATCATTTAACAAGCTAACAGCAGAAATAAAACTTTCGTGAACATAAGATCTTTGATTGTCTGCAAAGTTTAATGTTACTTAAGTCTCTTTTGATACACCAGCAGTAGTCTGTCATCATTCGTGTGTTCCCCGGTAGCGCTCATCCATTTTGATATTCTGATGAATTGTTCGACTTGGTCATCACTCACAACGCCGCAATAATCCAGAAATTTAGCTAAATGACTATGTAAATAATGAATTTTTGCACTTATATTAGCGAATTACTGATGAATTTTACCAGTTAATTTACATTTTGGTGATTGAAAAATACTTCTATTTTAAAACTTTTTCGTATAAAAATTATTTATTTCAGGTTACTGACATAAACTGCTCTGCATACCTGAAAATTGATGGGTTTCTACGATTTTTACTATTAGCGATTAGCTTAGATTGTAAATTGATATTGATTCTGCAATTAGAAATTCCAGTACAACAAAAACCTGAAAAAAAATGAAAATCTAAGGTCACATTCGGAAACAGCACCATGAAATTAGATACCAAGAAAATGTGTTGTTACTTGTCATCGAAAATCATGTTGACTAGTGCTATATATATATATATATATATATATATATATATATGTATGTATGTATGTATAAAGTATATGTATTTTCGTTCTGTTTTATTATTGAATTTTGCAACGAACACTTTTTCATTATTTCATATTTTAAGAGCGGTTTGATTGCGATTAAAAACTCCGTTTAATTTATTAAGTAATTTCAGACTTCATTTTACTGGTAATGTAAATGCGATTCTTTCTTCCAAGCAATAATATCTAGTTTATCTCGTAAATTTTCACTGCTCTAGTGAGTTGATCCCTACTGAAAAGTTCTTATACTTTTGCTTCATATTCGTTAATATCGATATGAAAATGAATCGGAAGTGTCGCCGTAGCGAAATTCGTAAGTAAGTTACTCCTGCAAGTCAGTACTAATATAAGGATGTCTGCCTCCTCTTTGCCCGCGATAGTAAGACAACTTTTTTAAAATAAATTCGTTTATTATTGGAGTAAAACAAAATTGTGATCGTTATAGCTTGATTCGTTTTCTGAGATACGCCGGACTTAAATTGTTTATTTTCAAAGAACATGTTATGTTTTACCTTCAACTGAATCACCAACAATCGAATTTAATCTCTGAGGCAAATGATAAATGTTTATTTTTTTTATAATCAAAACAGAACTCTGATCGTTATTATGGCTTGATTCTTTGAGATTCACTGAAGTTTGATTGTTTCTTTTCAAAGAAAAACTTATGTTTTACAACCAACTGAAGGACCAAGAATCGTCAATAATCACTAACGCTTGATTGTTTCTTTCTTTATTTGTCAAGGGTTCAATTCTTTCGTTCTAATCCATTTTCTGCTATTTTTATGCAACTTCATAATTTTCTCTTGTTAAAACCTTTTCCTTGTAGCGCCAAATAACTTTTCAACATGGCTTTTGCTGTCATTTTGAATTTAGCATTTTTCTTATTTTATTAAGTGAA
This sequence comes from Ascarosepion bandense, assembly GCA_037127315.1. Lineage (NCBI taxonomy): Eukaryota > Metazoa > Mollusca > Cephalopoda > Sepiida > Sepiidae > Ascarosepion > Ascarosepion bandense. The sequence goes on from JBBBDQ010001498.1 coordinate 205,551, forward strand.
ATTCTGAAGCAAACGAATCAATGATAATTCACAGAGACAATTTCTTGTGAAAGTGGTGTATGAGTTGTAGTCATCAGATGATTATAGATTTTTAGGGTTAAATTATTCTTTGTTATTTATTTTAGTTCCGTGCCATACTTGTTCGAATCAATCTTTTACTTCGTCGTTACAATCTTATCAGAGAGAATCATTTAACTTTAGGCATTACTCAAGAGTCATGTGTTTTCTTCCGGTATCTTATGGCGAAAAACTATTTAACGCAATTTATACAGCGTAAATAATTTGAAATCACCATCTGTGAATTGTTACGCTTTGTTGAGGGAAATATTGTAGTTATTTTGTGTTATCTTAACCACGGTTTTGAATTCAGATTAGTCCTTCTCCTAGACTGGCTAGCAACCAAGTCTTCAGAGACCAGGCTACACTACAATTTAACCCAGATTTATGAAAGCGAACTGACGGATTCTTGTTCTTACCAAGAGTATTTGTGAGAAAGTTAAATCTTAATCCGATATAGTGCAGAGTTTATAAATTAAACCCATAACAGAAAATGCACTCACTTCATATGTTGAGTTCACTAAAATATACAGCTTCAAAAATCATTCAAATTGTTACATATTGTCCGAGTTTAAGCATAATTTCAAGAACAATTTTTATGAAACAGCAAAAATATGCAAACTGGCTAATAAAAGAAAAATATACATTGTTTGGATAAATATTTGAAAATTAAGAACGCAGGCAAAATTCCCCTTACCACGAAAATATTTGATTGTTTTGTAACCAACGTAGCCAAGGTCACATAATGTAGGCCTTGAAATATTGGTAAACAATGTGTCTAAAGATAACTTATATAAAAGACAAATTATTAGTAGTAGGTTCAGTGGGTTAAGAGTTGAGATTGGAAGTCAGATCGAGACACGTGGAAACAGCTGACTATTGCGGCCTCTGGCCCCATGATTCCTGTGTACTGACACCACCGAAGCCACTCTAGGCCCAGTCACATGAAGAGCGAATAAATGATATCCTGTCTACATTTGTTTATATATACGTGTTACGGTCATCATTTTATTAAGCGAGAATATCGTCATTTTGTCAGTGTGGAAAAGGCAAGCAATTTTGTAAGAGAGAAGACAACAAGTTTTGATACCCCGTCGTCGAATTAATAAAAGTAGTTCCATCGAGGGTTATAAAAAATATATGTCATTTTGGTGCTGTCTGTCGTTATATTTCGGGAAGTTCCTCATTTTGGCTCCAGGTTATGCAACAAAATGGCATTGTCTTAAATAAAAAGATGAACGTGGATATGATTTCTTAAGGGAAATAAGAATTTTTTTTTTAAATAGACGTTTGCCAGAAAAATATCTAGATAGCCTAGTTTATTATTTTACCTATAGTGGATGATATGCGCTTTAGTAAGCGGATAGCACTTTTCGTCTGTCAGATAAGCGTGAAAGAGAAGAGCTTAATCCATCACCCACAAAACCACGTAATCACTTTTAACCTGTGTGAAGGCTGATTAGTCAAACTCGGCAACAGCCATATATATAAGCAATACTGTATTATTGGTCTGATCTGTGTATGGTGAAAACAAAGCATGGTAGCGGAAGTTAGTTATTTTATGGAGCTATACAGTCAGTCAGTTAAGTCCCATACGTGATACACGATTGGGTGATCATGTCTCCAAAGAGACATGACTGACTGAGCAGAAGATTATCCCACAGTAGGTTGTCATTACTTTCTGAGGTAGAACTGGCTGCCAGTCAAGGATAGAACCCAATCTGTCCTGTTATTTAACCCTTAACTGGAGCGCAGAGATGGATTAATACCTTTCCCAAAGATATTTACGGGTAAGGTAATGCTAGGAATTCAACACCCCAATTTATCGTTCCAAGACGATATCCATTGCACCACATCCGCATTATACAACAACAACAACAAAAAAAGAAAATAAAACTTGTGTTAAACATTATGAATTACATTTACATTATTCAGACTGTTTTTTTCCTCTTTATTGTCATATCCTCGACGTTTTTGGCCGTTATGACTCAGTAGATAAAAGCGTTGATTGAAATAATCCAAAAATGACTTGACCCGATGCGTTGTGAGTTCAATACCTGACCACAGTAGAGGTGTACAAATATTAGAAGAGTTGAATTACTAAAGGGAATTAACTGAAACTAAGATATCCAGAAAAGGCATGGCATGTGGAACTAGAACAATCTAAACCCGTCTACTAAATACAAATGCCAGCGTATATCATCTAAGGAACCCCGGAGCGTACGAAGGGCAAAACGTCGTGGATATGAAAATATACACAGAAATATAGACAAATGATGAGGTATTTGTAAAATCATTACTATCATGAAAGGAAGATGTAATTTAAAAAATGATAACCTATCCTTCTTTTGAAAACTTAGCAATAATTAAGTCATGTATTCAGGTGAGTTGCATTTTAGTATTCCAAATGAAAATTGTCATTCATTTTTGTTAAAATTCATAATTTAGTAAAAGACCATTATATATATATATATATATATATATATATATATATATAGATGTCCAGTCTGTAAACGACGAGGAAAATTCAACAAGATCATCTTAATATAAAATATTAAGTGTTATATCTATATAGAGAGCTAAATGGATGTTATCCAGAGCAGTATGATATTTATAAAGAAAAACACAACAGGTCATTTAAATTGGTTATAAATTATAATTCATTTCAATGAGCTAAATTAGCTCATTTCATCAAACCAAACAATATTCGTTCCATTCGGTACAAACATTTTTACCGGAAAAAATTTTCCGGTAAAAATTTTAAAAATATTATATATATATATATGAAAAAGAAATTTTGAAATTTTAAAACATTATATATATATATATATATATATATAATGTACATATTATCCTACTATGCCACGACTCGGAGTTTCATGCGTTATGCTTTCTTTCTTTCTTTCTTTCTTTCTTTCTTTCTTTTCCCCGCAATTAACTTTTTAAAATTATGGTTTAAACCCCGCCCTTTTTTTTGCTCTTTACACTTTTAATCCTTAATTCTAAATTTTACCTCTTAATTTTTCTGTTCGTTTTTCTTTTTTTTCATTTTAACTTTTTATATTTATCTGAAATTTTAAAATTTTAATTTTCTCCACATTGTTATGCCCCTGTAATATTTAAATATTTAAATTTTTAAGACTCATAATTTAATCCCCTCCTTCTCCCCGCATTTTATTATTCTTTATTTTTATTTAATTTTAATTTTAATATTAATATTAATTTTAAATTTTTATCTACATGTCACCGTAGAATATTTATAATAGTTTTTTAATCTTGTTATTAAAAAAAGCAGTAATTTAAATTCATAAGATTTAACTCCCATGAACATTGATTCATTCAAATCTATTAAACCGTTAGTTTGAAATATGCACCTGATGATTGTATAACGCATGAAACCCCGTGTCGTGCCATAGACGTAGGATAATATGTATATTTATTAATATTCATATAATACAGCTCTGTTCATACATTATGCATTGTTTTTTATTCAAACCTGAATAATAATACTATGCATATGTAAACCCTCCTCGTACGTATATTTATTAATTCACGTCACTATATATATTTTTTTCAAACTTTTATTGAACTTCATAAATATTACATCTATTTCGTGGTCAAAATTCTTTTTTATGCTAAACGTATCACCGTTCATGCATACATTATGAATTTAAAATTATATAAAGTTTCCTTTGAATAGGAATTTATTACCGGATAATATGTGCGTTTATTTAAAACAAAATGTGTACAAATACAGGAGGCAGCAAGTATTTGGGAACATATCTTGACTTCTGCTATAACCAATAAAAATAAACTAACATAAGGCTATGCAGCCTGGGTATTTCTCTTTCATTTGTATCGAGGGGATTAGCACGACTGCATCTAATATGACACTTGGAATAAACCGGGAATAACTGCAGTGACTCCAAGATAGCAAGCTTCTTGTAAATGAACTGCCATGAGTACAGGTGGTTCTGAGCTGACCCTACGGTAATAAGCACCAAATTCTCACCTTCTGTGTTGATGCCGAAATTGGTGAGCAACAACGCGCGTTTAAAATATAAAAAAAAAAAATGTCAAAAGACGACAAGTTTGCAACCCCTGGTGAAGATCGTGGGTTTCAGAATCGATGCTACATCGGTGTCCTCACCACGGTGTTCAAGTAGTGGATTTTTAATGGTGTCCATCAATGTTCTTAGGGAAAAGCTGCTCACCAAGATAACTCAAGATTGGGTAATCAATCATTTTCACAGAGAGGTCAATCTCCAACATTTAACCGTCATGTTCAGCTGCATTAAATTTTCCTGAACTTTGACGTCTGGGTCGTCTTTGAAGGTCCATCTAGTAGCCTTATTAATACCTAAGACTCACTGAAAACACTGATCGTGAAAGC